>CM071570.1:1675625-2019608 GCA_036426205.1 Ascaphus truei
CTTGAGTGGCCGCCATCTTGCTGACATCATCATGGCGGTCCGGTCTCACGAAATTTCCAGGCAGGCACTGGTCCAGCGGCGCAAATGAAGTCACGTCCGGCAGCACCGGAAGTGCATCACCCCGTGGCACACCGAACAAGACCCCGCCTGGCTCCTTGTTCCGGTAGGCCGCATAAGGCTCTTGGTGGAAGTAAGACGTTGGAGCCTCACCCATCCGAAGGTTGGGGACGTCCTCTGGCTCCACAGGATCATCCGCAGGTGGCTCCTTCAATGCTCCAGCATCATCCTCGGGTGTGGGGATCGTCCGGGGCTCCGTAAACACCATGGCCTTCTGGATGGATGCCTCGGGATAGGGACTTCGCCTCTGCCAGCAGGTAAGGGTTGGTCTTTCCTCTGCAGTTCTCAAATGGCTGGTCTCTTCTTCTTCGGGGCGGGGTAAGGACAACTCCACTGGGCCGCGATGTCGAGGCACCTCGCATTCCCTGGAGGCCATTGGCACGGAGCTTGCCTGCTCCTGCACCACCAGGGGAAGTGCACCGAACAACCCGGAGAAGTCAACTTACCCCCCAAGTCAGCGGCAGGTACAGGTTCTGGTCCTTGAACCATTAGCAGCATCACAGCGGGGGTCGTCTCTAGCACCAGTACACTGGAGCCTCGGCAAGCAGATAGTAGAGCACACAGGCCCACGGGTGGCCCTGCGGTTTACAAATCAGGGTAGGCCGGAGTACTTTTGGCACCGGACCACATAGGCATCCGGGTCAGGCGGGCCCAAATCTGAGCAGACAATATATCCCTATACACTTCAGAATTCATCCGGCTGCTTCTGTTTTCTGTCACATCATCAATAAACACTAGTGACCCAGAGCCATTGTAAGCCATGCATGCCCATGCCATCACACTGCTTCCACCATGTTTACAGATGATGTGGTATGCTTCGGATCATGAGCCATTCCAAGCCTTCTCCATACTTTTTTCTTCCCATCATTCTGGTACAGGTTGATCTTAGTTTCATCTGTCCAAAGAATGCTGTTCCAGAATTGGGCTGGCTTTTTTAGATATTGTTTGGCAAACTCTAATCTGGCCTTTCTATTCTTGAGGCATATGAATGGTTTGCACCTTGTGGTGAACCCTCTGTATTTGCTAGCATGAAGTCTTCTCTTTATGGTAGACTTGGATAATGATATGCCTACCTCCTGGAGAGTGTTCTTCACTTGGCTGGATGTTGTGAAGGGGGTTTTCTTTACCATGGAAAGGATCCTACGATCATCGACCACTGTTGTTTTCTGTGGACGTCCAGGCCTTTTTGTGTTGCAGAGCTCATCAGTACGTTCTTTTTTTCTCAGAATGTACCAAACTGTTGATTTGGCCACTCCTAATGTTCCTGCTATGTCTCTGGTGGGTTTTCTTTTTTGTTGCAGCCTAAGGATGGCCTGTTTCCCTTGCATTGAGAGCTCTTTTGACTGCATGTTGTGGGTTCACAGCAACAGCTTCCAAATGCGAATGCCACACCTGGAATCAACTCCAGACCTTTTACCTGCTTAATTGATGATGAATAACGAAGAAATAGCTCACACCTGTCCATGAAACAGCTTTTGAGTCAATTGTCCAATTACTTTTGGTCGCTTGAAAAAGAGGGGGCTACATATTAAAGAGATGTAATTTCTAAACCCTTTTTCCAATTTGGATGTGAATACCCTCATTAAAGCTGAAAGACTGCACTTTAAGCCCATATTCATTATTTAACTGTAACTTGAATTTATTTTGGTACACAGCCGAAATAACAAAACTTGTATCAGTGTCCAATTATTTCCGGACCTAACTGTATGTGTATAGATGTGTCCATGTGTGTATATATCAATATATCTATCTATCTCTATTTAAGAGTCACAGAACTCTCCCTGATGCAGGGATGGAACTTATTGGGTAGCGTGGCCGAGCGGTCTAAGGCGCTGGATTAAGGCTCCAGTCTCTTCGGAGGCGTGGGTTCAAATCCCACCGCTGCCAATCTTTATTTTGTTGATTTGTATGCACTTAGTCAGCACAGTTTATAACCACTATTATAGGCTAAAGCAGTAAAATTCCGGCCATTACTGAAATCCCTGTTCTCTGATTGGTTAGAATTCCAGGCATTATTAATTCAGTTAAACTCAACTCTCTCTCTTCTCCCCCCCCTCACCTCTCTCTCTTCTACACCCCCCTCACCTCTCTCTCTTCTCCCCCCTCACCTCTCTCTTTTCTCCCCCCCCTCATCTCTCTCTTCCCCCTCCTCTCTCCCACCTCTCTGTCCCTTTTACGTATGGGTTCAGCTGACCCTCCTCCCACCAGTGATCTACATAGGACCATCCACCAGAAGAAACCTGGTCCTATTCATACTAGCAGAGTAGCCCTGGAACATAGGGTCCCACTACTTAAGGGGTTCCCCGGACCTAGTATCCATCTGAGAGGACACTCCAGACGTTGTTGACAGCGGAGGTAGGGAAGACTCTCTGAAGGATCTAAATGACCCAGGTGACTTAACCACAGGTATCCTGCTTGCATAAGAAAATGGGATAATACAAAAACGAAATCAGCAGGGGAAACAGGAGCCTGGATACTGTACTGCACAGGGATGGCCTTGCAAGTATAGGCCGGTGATTGGGGCCTAGAAGTGACCTGGACAAATCGATCTGAAGTAGGCTTACCCTTACCCCAAGGTGGCAGTATCGGGGCAGACGTAGTGGCCTGGGAAGGGACATGGGCAGCTGGGGCCAGTGAACAGGGCCTAACATTGTCCATGGCCAGTTCATAGGGTGCGGGCTTACCACGGCCCTTAGGGAAGGGTAGTGTTGTGGTATCGGGAGTTCGCCGACTCCTTCCTCTGAGCGGGGTCTTGTTGGGGGCAGGGGCAGTAGCGAGCTGTCCATCACTCACCCCTGAATGTCTCAGTGGAGGTTCCGCAGCTTGAGTGGCCGCCATCTTGCTGACATCATCATGGCGGTCCGGTCTCGTGAAATTTCCAGGCAGGCACTGGTCCAGCGGCGCAAATGAAGTCACGTCCGGCAGCACCGGAAGTGCATCACCCCGCGGCACACCGAACAAGACCCCGCCTGGCTCCTTGTTCCGGTAGGCCGCATAAGGCTCTTGGTGGAAGTAAGACGTTGGAGCCTCACCCATCCGAAGGTTGGGGACGTCCTTTGGTTCCACAGGATCATCTGCAGGTGGCTCCTTCAATGCTCCAGCATCATCCTCGGGTGTGGGGATCGTCCGGGGCTCCAGAAACACCACGGCCTTCTGGGTGGATGCCTCGGGATAGGGACTTTGCCTCTGCCGGCAGGTAAGGGTTGGTCTTTCAAACGGCTGGTCTCTTCTTCTTCGGGGCGGGGTAAGGACAACTCCACTGGGCCGCGATGTCAGGGCACCTAGCATTCCGTGGAGGCCATTGGCACGGAGCATGCCTGCTCCTGCGCCACCAGGGGAAGTGCACCAAACAACCCGGAGAAGTCAACTTACCCCCCAAGTCAGCGGCAGGTACAGGTTCTGGTCCTTGAACCATTAGCAGCATCACAGCGGGGGTCTTCTCTGGCACCGGTACACTGGAGCCTCGGCTAGCAGATAGTAGAGCACACAGGCCCACGGGTGGCCCCGCGGTGTACAAATCAGTGTCTTCAAACTCTTCAAACATGCAACAGTTATACCATGACTAAATAAACAGCAAGCTTGACCCTACCTGTCTTGTATGGCTTCTACACTGCTTATTTAACGGAGACAATTCTCGCTAATATAACTGACCTCCATGCTGCTAAAGGCAGATATCACCACACTCCGCTCACACCACGGACTCCCTCCTTTTGAAGCGCTATGTACATTAATGGCGTTATATACATATATAATGCAATATTTTAATTCAAACAGTGCTTATGAGCTCTTACCAGCATTTTAAACAAAAACAGCCCCAAATATATCTTAATCCTGTAGAAATAAAATTGAAATGTGTTATCTTACTGCTTTACGGAAAAGAAGACAGTTCTACATTACCTTTTTACTCATGAATAAACTGCTTAAGCACAGCTAGTTAATTTTAATGTGAATTCTTCACATTCTTTAAACTGTAAGGGAGAGGCTCTGCCCCTCCTTTTATTAAGATAGAAATACCACAAACGAAAAGAAATGTGTCCGGTTTAAAAAGTATCCGCCTGGCCAGGACGAATAAACCTTTCAAACTATAACCAGGGACCGAGCTGAATATACTCCCCTTTTGTTGTGAGGTATTTCTCTCTATATTCGGTATACACCTTTTTTTTAAACCTTTTAAAATTTAGATTTCATCATGAGCAACTAATATTCATATTTTTGTACAGATGTTAATAAGCATGACCACACAGTGTCTTTCACACAAGAAATCATTCAGGAAAAAATTCATCAGGGTTACAAACAAGCTTTACATAAAGTAGCAGTGTTTTTTTTTTTTTTTACAGAGACTTTCACTCTGAGCCCCCACGGGCAAAGCAGCACTTCCCTGCTTCTGACTGATAGTGGCACACTCTCTGCCAATGACCAAAACCACCACAATTAAAACATACACCATTATTCTGAGCTATTCTCCCTGATTGATTTCTGGGACCAGCATAAGATCTCCGTCTATTCTGCCCTCTGCCTTGTAAATACATTGCCTTATTTTCATGCCGAGAACAACCTTCTGCATATTCGACAAACGGGTAATGACTAGCTGTCTGAGCAACAAATTCCTCAGGAATCAGTCCAGATTTACACTCGCATTTAAAAATTGTACATTCCTAGGCTTCCGTCCAGAGTCATTCTTACTCATGCAAGCACCCATTAGTGGCTTAAAGAAAAACAGCTTAATTATGACAAATAATTGCAATATTTATACTTACACAATATACAATGGTCCTTCAGCTAGATCAGAGATAACAGTCCAGTCGTGCACAGAATTTACTGGACTCTTACCAAAAATTCTGTTTAAAAGGGCCTATCCCAATTCTTCAGTCACAATTTAGGTCTATTAAATTCCCAGAGGGGGTGAAGTATCATATATAAAAATTTACACATATACTCACCACCTTTGTGAATATCCCACTTCTGACACCAAAACTGAAGGAAATCTAATTTCCTCGCCTATGCTTCAGAACCAAAGGAACCTATTCTCTGCAGAGAAAAACTGAAGCCAAACTGAAGGAAAATCTAATTTCCTTCCCCTGGCCTCAGAACCAAAAGGAACCTATTCTCTGCAAAGAAAACTGAAGCCTTGTGACTGGACACAATCTGCACCGTTTGCAGCAGACTTCCCCGGAGAAGTTTTCACACCCTGCCACTGTTATCTTCGATTTTTGATGAACTTTTCAGGCCTGGTTGACGAACGAAATGAAACGTAACGCATGCCAGGTTTCAAATCCTTTGTCCCAATTTATTACGCATAGGGTAATGACTTTTATACAGAAAAAAAAAGATATTGGTTAGAGGCGTAACATAGGCGTGTCTTGGGCGTATACTAGGTGTGTCTTGGGCGTAGCTTTGATTAGAGGCGGTGATTTTTACGGGGTCATGCATATTAGTGCGTGACTTTTGAACGTGTTTTTTTACAATCACAGCAAGTGTTCTAAACTAGTCTATTCATTCGTTCTGTTATCAAAGAGACCGTTGAGTCTTGCAACTATATTCACTACCTTGCTTTTGAGAGAACATTCTATTATATTCTACTTAAAAACACCAGAAATTGAACATCACAAAAGTAGCTAGTAATATCCTGACCAGGAAGAAAGGAAATGCAATTTAGCAGAGAAACTGAGTGCATCTATGAATTTATATTCAGCAAAAGGCTGAATACAGAATCTTAACTAGTTATGAGCCATACAAAATGGAAGCTTAACAATGGTGCAGCTCTGGCCGGACATACTGGTCCTAACACCCCTCATCGGAAATCATGTAGCCAAGGAAGGCTGTGTAAGGTTGGTGAAAGAGGTCCTTCTCCATCTTAGCATAGAGCTGTTGGCCGCGGAGGCAAGAAAGGACCACCTCGGTGTGGCGAATCATGTTCTTATCCGGCTCCTGATAAGATAAGAATGTTGTCAAGATATACAAACTCAGATATTCCAGCACGTCCCGAAAGATCCATTCATGAAACTCTGGAATAAGGCCGGGGCGTTACAGAGGCCAAAGGGCAGTCACGAGGTATTCAAATGACCCTCGCCATGTTGAAGCGGTCTTCCACTTGCCGCCCTCCCGGAACGAAATTCAGATTGTTTTGCCCACCCGAGGTCGGTTTGGAATATAGTGCACCCCCTCTGCCTCCGGAACAGTTTTGAGATACAAGAGTAAGTGGATACCGGTTTTTTTAATTGTGACTTTTGAGACAGGTATCAAACGGGTCTCAAAACCATCCTATCTTCTATACGAAAAGATACTCAGGCGCACGGCCGGGGAATAGAGTTCGGATGAAATCCTTTTTCAGATTCTTCCTTGAAT
This sequence comes from Ascaphus truei, assembly GCA_036426205.1. Lineage (NCBI taxonomy): Eukaryota > Metazoa > Chordata > Amphibia > Anura > Ascaphidae > Ascaphus > Ascaphus truei. The sequence goes on from CM071570.1 coordinate 1,682,088, forward strand.
ATACGAAGACAAACTTTGGGTCTCAAAAAGGCAAGAGAGAGTGGGCGGAAATTAGCACTTTAGCTACGGAAGAGTGGCTCGGGGGGGATCTCAGCTCTCAGGGACCGTCAAAACGCGATGGGAGAGACCCTTGGACTGTTTGTGTCTTATTAACGCATCCTGAATGGAGGTATACTGTCGAGGAGAGTGAAGGGAGATGGAACGGAAGTTCAAGGCCCCGGGAGAGTGGTCCGGAAGACTCCTCAGGAAACCTTTAAAGGAGGGAAGTTCACTGAATGGGCATCGGTCCCGTCCCAGTCAATACGTGGATTGTTGCGTGAGGCCAAGGCATCCCAGGTGACCTGGGAGTGGGTGAGCGAGACGTCAAGGAGATTGCTCCGTTAGGGCCACAGTCCATGGTTTAAATAGTGAGAAGGGGATTCTCCAAGGAGATAAAAGGCCTGGTTGTAGGGGTCGTCCGCCTTCATTCAAGACCAATGGGTGGACCCTCTTCTTGATCAAGGACTATGATTCTTGACTGCGAAGTCCTGATCATGAAATTTGCCCAGACCCGGAATCAATGGAATGCGGGGGCCCGATATCACCGGACTTGGGGGCTTCGAGGACTATGGCAAGTATGAATTCTCTTGGAAAAGTTTTTCTCTGGAGAGAGGGGCGAAGAAGAGAAGAGATGTACCCGGGACAGCCTCAGAATCACTGGGCGTTCTCGTTTCCCCGGTCTCAGGGGAAACCTTGTGTCCGACTAAGTTTCACGGGAAGCCGCAAATAATAACAAGACCTACGTCTTCCTAAGGTGAATTCTCTCAGCGGAACGGTGTTGTTAACTACCAATCTGATAGGCTCGGGGCATAAGATACCCATGGCAGTTGGAGGAGGTCCTAGGTGGACGGAGATGGTCATCATGAACCCGGGACGCTGGCGTTCGATTCTTTTCGCTCTCTGGAGTGCTGGTCCCAACACGAATGCTCAGCTTTAAAGTCCTCCAGCGTAGGCAGGGGGTCGGGTTTTGGGCGGCAAGGCGTCCTTTAGGTATTACGTCCAAAACCCTGCCAGAAGTCTGCCAAAAAGGCTTTGTCGTTACGCGAGTCTCTGCGCGCGATTGGCTGAGACTACCAGAAGCGACATCTACGGACATGCGACCTTGGGAAAGATGGACACAGGGAGGAGAAGCAGCGTCTCCGTATGGGCCGAGTGTGAGAGACCTTTGAAATTCCACGCGGGAACCTAGAAAGTCTTGGGTAATTCTATCTGAGTTCCCCCAGATAGGTGAGAGCCCAGCAGTGCATTACCAGTAGAAGGGCATAGATGTAGGCTACTTAAGCGGTCCGTGGGAAAACGGATACAGGGACAACTCAATGGATGTCGCATGGTTCAGGGAATCCTCGGACCAGTGAGCGGATATCCAAGGTATCAGTTCGGTCGGGAAATACGTGGTTACCGAGGCGGACGCGCCTCCCTGGACAGGTAAGAAATCTCTCAGCCGTGCTTCCTGGGCGAGATTGAAAAGCGCCTGATGCGCCACGGCTGTTACTTGGTGCCAGGGACTGCCTTGTCTCGTGGTCACGCCTGGGCCACAACCTCGGGGCGGTCTGCTGTAACATTCTGGCTTCCCGCAGACTAGACCAGTCCCCAGTTATGACGGTGGGAAGGATGCGTATACCACACACCCCAACAGATTGCCAGGTCGTGCCCGAGTGTGGTAGGGTTGGTTTGCCGGAGTTCCATGGTGAGAGAGAAGGATGGTTAATACTTTCCTCGACCCTGGGGTGCCAGGAGGTCTGAGGTAGTTGAGTCCGATAGCCGTGGGTCAAGGGGAAGAGAGAACGCGAAGTCGTTGTCGTAGCACAAGTCCAGGGGTCATAGAGGTACAACGAGTCAGAGGGGAGGCCGGGGGGTCCAAATCCAAGAGTGTACCATACGAGACGCAACTCAGAAATCGAACTGGAAACAGACGAAGAGACCCCAGGCACCAGAACTCCAAAGCACAAGGTACTAGAGCTAAGCTGCAGAGGCGAGAAGGAGAGGAAGGACTGGGGTAATAAAGGGCGTCAACCAATGGAGGGCGAGGAGGGGAGGCTAGGTGGTTTCTGGGCTGTTCGGGATAGTCTCAGGTGGAAGAGCGAGGAGGAGAGGGAACCTAGGTGGTGTGGACTGGGATGTGTTGAGGAGCATATTCCGCGATGCGGGGGGCGGGGCCACCCATGTGAAGCTTTGGGTAGATGGGAATGTTGGGTGCGCGCCCCCTCGCCTGTAAGCCCGTCGCATCTGCTACTCCGGAAAGTGGGCGGCATTGCACTGATGAAGGAAGTGAAGGTATGAGCGGCCGCACCAGCAACGCACGAGCGCGTAGACCCAGCTGGGCAATTTGTGGGGGCGCTGTCTGCGGGAGTTCCTCTCAGTAGGAGTGACACGCGGCAGGGGATGTGTCCCCCGTTGAGACAGACAACCCAAAACACAATCGAATCGGAAGAGCAAGCCCGACACGAAGCAAAACGAACGTCAACTGCTAGAAATCTCCAGGGAGACATACCAAAAAAAAAGAAAAGAAGAGAAAGGAACTGAGACAAAAGAGAAGAAAGGGGGAGTAAGCGAGAGAGATCAAGCTAAAAGAGGCCAAATCGTCAGGGCTCGAATCTATCCACAAGACCCTCACAACTCCCTCGCGGCACACGCTCAACCGAGAGGAATCACAGCTCGAATGAAAGAAGAACCAGAGAACAAAAAAACTCGTGGAGCTTAAGACAGGTCCAAACCACGAAATACTTGACTACCCCCTATCATCCTCTTCTCCGCCCCTCTATTAGATCAATATCTCTCCTTCTCATCCTTCTTTCCCTTCCCCTCACCTTCTCTCTCCCGCACCGCTTCTCTCCTCTCCACTATTACTCACTACTGCTCATACTCCATCCTTCCCGTCGTCCTTCTCTACCATCCACAGCTTCTCTGACCCCTTACACCACTCATCTGCTCGTGTCACTGCTCTCTCTCCCCCTTTGTCTCTCTTCAAGGTCGCCTGGCGTTTACGCTTCTTCAGCGTCCACCGCCGCTGAGTCAAAGATCTCTCTCCCCGCTCACCTAAAGTGCGGGGAGGAACGGTCGGCGGGTGTAAATAGCTCATCACTTTTCGACGCCTGCGACCGCCGCCCCACGCGTCGCGCCCCCTAGAACCGCCGCCCCCTCCCGGCTCTCCCCCTCACATACTGCTCTCTCGTTCACCCGGGCTCTCTTAGCACCAACTCGGACACAGCGTTCCGCCCCCCCCACTTCCCTTCTCCCCCACACTCTCCCCCCTACACCTCACCCCCCCCCCTCATCACTTTCTCTCCTCATCTCCACTCTCCTCCCCACCGCCCTCATCTCTTCTACTCACAACTCCTTCACCCTCGCTCTCTTCACCTCACTCACCCCCTCAGTACACCCCCATCCCCCCTAAACTCTGTCGCCCCCTTCCCTACTCCCATCACCCCTCACACACTCACAATAGTTTCCCCCCCAAACACCAGGCTCCCCCACCTCCCTCTCCTCTCCTCTCCCCTCTCCTCCACCTCTCTCAATCCCCCCCCCTATCTCGTTCTCCCCCACCACTGGCCTCTCTTCCCTCCTCCCCTTATCCCTCAGCCTCTCGATTCTCCCACCCCTCATCTCTCTCCTCTTCCCCTCTCCCGGCATCTCGCTCCTCCCCCACCTCACCTCGCGCTCCCCCCACCTCTCGGTCTTTCCCCTCCTCCACCTCGTCTCAATCCCTCCTCACATATTCTTCTCCCCCATCATACCTCTCTCACTTTCTCCCCTCGTCCCTCATCTCTTTCTTCTCACCCCTCATCTCCCCCACACTCTCTCTCTTCTTCCGTCTGCCGCTCATCTCTCTCTCCCCCCCACATATTCTCTTCTTCTCCTCACCCCTCTCCACCCCCACCCTCATTTGCTACTTTGTTCTTTTCCCAACACAGTGCAATCACCGATAGTTACTGATTTTTATATATCTTACAAAGTGTTCTATATTTTATGGAACAAAGCGACATTTAGCCTATAATAGTAATATCCCTCAACAGGGCAGACTGGCCAAAAATTTTCCCTGGCGGGTTAAGTCCCTCGGCTTCGGCTCGGGCCTTCAACTCTTCCAGCCAGGGTATTATTGGCCAGTAATGCCCTGTTCTTCGGGATTATTACTTAATTATAGGCTAAAGCTGTAAAATTCTGGGCATTATTGAAACCCTTGTTCTCTGGGCATTATTCATTCAGTAATGCCTGGAATTTTTGGCAGCTTGCAAAGTGTTTATTTCAAGCCAATCAGCTTTTCCTTTTGTCAGAACAGCTCTGAGACTGGCCGGTGAAGGCGGGCCGAGGCATTGGTTCAGGAGGCAGGAACAGCTCTGACTACAAATTGAAGTGTCTTCACGAGTTTGAGCTGAGTCAGGTGTGTGTTTGTAGAATTTCTGCTACTGTGGGTGTGTGTGTTCGCGCGTGTTGTGTGTGTGTTGTGTGTGGTGTTGGAGTGTTGTGTGGTGTGTGTGGTGTTTGGGGGTGTGTGTGTGTGTTTGTGTGTGTGTGTGTGGGGTGTGTGTGGTTGTGTGTGTTGTGGTGATTGGGATTGTGTGTGTGGTTGTTGTGTGTGTGTTGGTGTGTTTGTGCGCGTGTGAGAGTGCGTGGTGCTGCTGCAACCTGTGCTGGTTTGTATGTTGGTGTGTGTCGCTGCCCTGGCCATTGTGTGTTGCTGTTTTGTTGTCTGCTGACGATCGTTTGGTGTAGTCTGCCGTGTCCGCTGTGTCTGTGTGAGTTTAGTGCTGATCGTAGCTAGTGTAGTGTAGTATATGTGTGGTCTGGCTGCAAGAGTTTGGTGTGTGTGTGCTGTTTGTTAGAGCTGCAGTTGTTGTTGTGTTGGCTGCCAGTAGTTTGTGTGTGTGTGTAGACTGACAGAGTGTGTTGGTGTGTGTGTAGTGAAGAATTTGTGTGTGTGGTCTGTGGTGTGTGCTGTGGTGTGTGTGGGTGTGGTCTGTTGTGTGTGTGTGTGGTGTGTGGATGTGTGTTGTGTTGTGGAGTGGTGGTGATGTGTGTGTGAGTGTCGTGTGTGTGTTGACAATGTGTGTGGTTGGTGTCGGTGTTTTCGGTGTGTTGTGATGCTGTAGGTGTGTGTGTGGTGTGTCGCGCTCCCTGTTATGTGTGTTTCGTTGTGTGTTGTATGTATGTGTAGCAGCAACAGCAGCAGAGTTTGGATGCAGCTACAGAGTTTGTGTGTAGCAGCAGTGTGTGTGTATGCATGTTTTTGTGTGTGCAGCTGTTTGTGTGCAGAGCTGCAGTGTTGTGTGTATGTGTGTGTACACAGAGGCGGTGGCAGTGTGTGGATATAGATATCTGCAGCATAAGTGTATATAGAGGTGCTTTAATGTATTTACCATGTTAATTTAATTTAAAAAAAATCTATATGTAGCCCTGGCTGGTTTGGGGCTATCTGTCTGCCCTCTTCCTGGCAGTAATCCCTGGTAAGGGCAGGTAGCCAGGAGTAATCATGGGTTTTCCCCAAACCTCTGCAGCTCAGTGAGTCACAGAGAAGGTAGTGTAATCAGGCCTGGTGTCCAATCAGGGGCAAGGGGCTGGTTCCTGCTGGATCTGTACTTTAGGGGTTGCACTACCTGAATTTAGGCAGTCGGCCTCTACCTTGAGAGAGGCATAGTCTACCCTTGAGCAGTGTGCAGGGCTCTGCATACTGTGTGCCCTCCCTTAGGGGAGCGGGGGGAGACTGTTCCCCTTACCCTACCAGAGAGTAAGGGAAGAGCTAGGACTGCTCCTGATGCCCGCTGGCTGGGTGTGTAGGTCCAGGGACATCCTAAGTGTGCAGGCCCTATAAGCGGCTAATTGACTGCTTTGACATGTGCATAAAGAATAAAGTGATCCTGTTTAATATACTTCTTGCCTGAGACTGAAATCTATCAGGAAGAAGGAGAAAGAGACCCTCAAGCAGGGATTTCTCCCGGGGCCATAGTTAAAAAACAGCGCTGAGCCGCACCGAGCCGCGCTGAACCGTGCTGAGCCGCGCTGAGACAGGAAAATTATCTCCTTCGTCCGGCATGTGTGGGGCTTTGGTAGACGCTTCCGCAGGCGTGCGGAGGCGTGTGGAATTGCAGCCGACAGTCAATTTAATTTTTGGCGCTGAGGGAAGCGGAGGGCCAGTCAGGTGACCGCCAAACACTTGCATTTAGCCTATAATAGTAGTAATCTCCTCAGAACAGGGCATTATTGGCCAGTATTGCCCTGTTCTTCAGGGATTATTACTTAAGTGTTTCATGTCTATGTTTTTGGCAGTCACTTTGCAATATATACCTGTTATCTGTTATCTATTTCAATACATTATTTAGTGCATTATTCCCCATCATTTGGTGCATATGTAGCTGTAGCCCCGGTCTCTTTTTGGTCCCAGAGACCCCCCTCCTTGCGTGCCAAGCGGTCGCGGGTGCCGCCGGAGGCAGCGACGGACCCGCCGGCATGACGAGAAGGTGGGGGCCGGAGCAGGGAGCGCTCCGATGCTCTGCGGCGCACCCGGCTAGCGGGGGCCGCCATTACAGATGCGCGCGCATGCGTAGTGATCGTGCATGCGCAGATAGGGTTAGGGAGTTGCGGCGGCCATTAGGGAGTCGCGCATGCACAGTGCAAGCGCGCACGCGGCCCCAATGCTACGGCAGCCTCCATGGGACTACAGTTCCCATGAGGCTTAGGGCTATGTACCCCAGGTGCTACAGAGCAGCCAATGGGAGCGCAAGGTTACTGGTAGAGAAGGCAAAGTAACCTCACCGAGGAGGAAAGATAGCGGGCATGGCCGCTCAGCAAGTGGACAGAGGCTGGACTGTGCTATAGAAAAAACTTTATTGTGGCATGGATAGTTTAAAAAAGAGAGAGGGGAAGGCACCCCCCGCAACTCTAACGCGTTTCAGCCACGACGGGCCTTTCTCAAAGAGTGAAAATTACCTGCTGCCGTGTCGACTGAAGTACGAAACTCACCCGGAAGTGACGTCACACTCACGGTGCTAGCAGGGACTCCCATGGTGTACGAAGGGAGTTTGCTCACCTGGTGAGTGTAAACGCACCCGTAATGAGCTACTACCAGAAGACAGGGCAGAAAATGGCAAATACAATGCCAATAGAGAAACAATTAATTGAATCAGATGTTTATATCAATTTTTACAAAACAACAATCGCAATAAACCTTACAGGGAGGTGGGATAACAATACTATTTACCAAATAATATTCTGTTAACCTCTACCTACTAAGATAGCGACACAAATTAAAATGTATAATTAATTAAATCAATGCAAACATGCATTGATTGATTAAAATCAAGTAATAGCAGGGGAATTAAATATATAGAACATTAAATCTTAAACAATAATTGGAATTACCCAAAATTCATGCAATTCTGAACAGACTATAGATCAAACTCAAATAGATACATCTAACACAAATGTTATTTAGAAATGTTATTTAGAAAACTGGACAACATGTATATACACTTTTGACAATATTGCTCACTTTGTTGCCAATCATATAAGCATTCAAAGGAATTGAGGTATGGTTTGACTCTCAATTTTTTCCAGATTGTCACAAAGTGTAATGAAGTCAATCCAAGAAAATGAAATGATGAGAAAAAAAGAAAGAAAAGGAAAAGACAAATAGAAAGACCGGAAAGCACAAGAAAAATAATGAAAAGAATGATGAAAAAAGTATAATAAAAAATAAAAATAAATACACAATGAAGTCCAATGAATATTAAACGATAAAAATACAAACAACAACACGAATTGATTCCTTATATTATTGCCCAGTGTTTTTTTGAACATTTCGATCATAAACCAAATCTTATCTTCATCTAATTGTTATTCAGTAATTTACTATTCAAAGCATGGGAATCAAAAAATAACTATAAAAGCTTATTGGAATTTTTGTCTTGCTGGTCACATGAATCTTAAGCAATAAAGACCAGAGTATATGTGGTACATTATATACTTCAAATTGATCAATAACTAGTTTATAATAAGTTTTTATAAAGTGAGTTCAATTTACAAAAGGATTACAACAGAACCAGGACAAGAGAAGCAACGAAAGATTAAACGGAACAGGGGTTGCCAGGGAGGGAGAAGAGAGACACTTAAAGAAAGTATTTTATCTCCCAGTCTACGTTGATTCCTTTTGGTGACATGGTGTCCATAGTGAATATCCAGAACATCTCCTTCTGATTAAGGATGTTCTGTCGGTCACCTCGTCTGACAGGGGGTGGGATATGGTCTATCCCACTGAATGTTAACAAATCCAATTTGCCCAATGGGCATTCTAAAAAGTGTCTCGCCACTGGCAATCTCTGATCTCCATTCTTTATGCTTCTAATGTGTTCCATTATACGATTCTTTAGGGGGCGTATTGTTCTTCCTATGTAGCTCTTGCCACAACCACATGTTAGGATGTACATTACGAAATTGGTGTTACATGTGATAAAACTCTTAAGTTTTATTTTATCCTTATTAACCTTGGAGTGTATTACTTTAATGGGTTTGGCAAAGGTACATACCCTGCAAAAACTGCATTTAAAGAAACCTACAGGTGGTGTGAAGCCTTTAGTTTTTGCAAAGGATTGATGAACATGCTAGGTGAAATGTAGCTTGCTAGTGATTTTGCTTTTTTGAAAACAAATTTGGGTAGTTGTTGAATATATGGCTTCAATTTGTTGTCTAGACTCAGAATATTCCAATGTCTAGCAACAATGGTACGAATTACATTTGCTTGTCTGCTATGCTGAGTGACAAAATATAGAGGTGTTTGACTAATACCTTCTTTAATCTTAGAACGTTTTTTCAATAGATCTATGTGTGGAGTATAATAAGCATGTTCAAAAGCTTTCTGTAGGTCACATTCATTGTATCCCCTAAAGCGGAATCTGGATGCCAATTGTTTTGATTGTTCTATGAAATGATCTTCCTCTGAACATATGCGTCTGAGTCGTAAAAATTGCGCTTTTGGGATGCCTCTAATCAAAGGCTTAGGATGTCCACTGTCCGCCTTAAGAAATGTGTTCCTTGAATTAGTTTTTCTGAACACATCTGATTGAATATGCTGATTAGAATAAATGTACAATGACAAATCCAGATATTCAATTTTTTGAGCATCAAATGAAAATGTAAAATTTAAGTTGTAATCATTACTATTTAGGTGGTCCACAAACTCCGTCAGTGACCTTGTATCACCTTCCCAAATCATAAACAGATCGTCTATAAATCTACGATAGAAAATAATATTATTACGAAAGGGATTAACGTGACTATAAATGTGAGTGAACTCCCAATAACCCATGAATAAATTTGCATAAGTGGTGCAAATGAAGTGCCCATTGCTGTGCCGCGTGTCTGTAAATAAAATCGTGAATCAAATAGAAAATAGTTATGTTTTAATAAAAATAGTATAGATTCTATAATAAAAGTGGATTGTACTGGGAGAGTAGATTGATACATTTCGCGGGCTTAGGAGTGAGTCAGTTTGAGCTGGGAGCAGGAAGGGGGAGGCAGGGTGTAGGGAGCAAGTGGCTCCTACACCAGGTAAGGTAATCCCCAGGTCCCAGGCAGGCCCCAATCCCTATTAGGGTAGTGGGTAGGTGCTGGGGGTTTGGTTCCCTATGGTAGGGACCCTGCCCTTAGGTGCGTGTGTGGTGTGGAGTCTTGTCAGTGACACAGCTGTCAGTGTTGTGTGCGCATACAAGGAGACACCAGGTTGAGGGCAGTGTGGTTGCTGCAGGTATTAGGTTGAATGCAGTGTGTTTGCTGCAGGTATTAGTTTGAGTGCAGTGCGTTGCTGCAGGTATTAGGTAGAAGCTAGTGAGAGGAGATCCGGGAGGTGAAGGGAGAGGTAGTGTGGGTGCAGGGGGTCAGAGACGCATCTGCATAGGACAGTTCTGCCCCGCAGGCCCCTAGGAGAATCCCTGAAGTCACCGTAGGTTGCAGTGCTGCAGGAAGCCCTATAGTGGTAGCGAACATCACCCTTACTGAGTACCAGTTAGCACAGAGTTGCGGCGGTTGCAGTCATCTGGGACCAGACGGCTGGACACCGTGATATCTGGAGGATATCTGATATCTGGAGGCCACATGTCGGATCGACGGATCCTTTTTGAAGCTGTTGCCGGTCACCGCCGTGACCGGAAGGTATTATTTACATCAAGTGCACCAACACCGGTCAACAGGCGATGATCCCGCCTTAGACGTAACTCTTTGGGGACACTAGTGAACTGGCCAAAGGACTGAGCCTATACCAATATAGTACTATACATGGACACGGTGTGTGGGGCACGCGGTGAGGGGACGGAGACGTTACTCCTGATGAGAGTGGCCGAGCCACTAAGGTTATATTGCGTTATAGTATAAGAGTATATGTGATATGTGTTATTGCTACGGTTCATTATAAAGTGATAAGGTATTGTTGCGTTACAGTAAAAACCAGTTACAATCATAAGGTGTTGTTATGTTTCTTGCCCAGGGGAATCTCACATCACGGGGATCCTGGGTAAGTGGAGGCGCTGCGCTATAAGTGTTACCCCAGACTCCCAGCTAGCGGAGGCTCTGATCTCCTGGAGCCACAGGTGTGTGCAGTTACCAGTAGTCTCTTTGGGAGCGTCAGAAAAAGGGCTACATAGCATTATTGGATATATGTGTCATTGTTAACTGTGTGCAGCTGGTCTCAGTTGCTTATGGGAGGGTAGTGGCCCCTCCCCCCCAAGGTTTAAGTTTGCCCCACCCCACTTTCCAAGTTGGCAGGTCATTTTGCCAGGTTATGACAGATCCAATGTGATCATTCTTCCTGTAATTATACAGGTAAATAAGAATTTTAACCCAGGTGAGTGTTAGGACCTGCTACGGTCATGCCTTGTAAGTGGCAGCAGGCTTAAGACGTTTTGGCCAAAGGGTTAAACTAAATGACCCTTTTACAAGAGATATATAAGTATTGCACTGTGTATTTTTGTCACATTGGAAGTAGCTTTGGGCATTTTTGTTTTTTGTTGTATACATTGTATTTACAGGTAGATTGTCAGTAATGAAATGTATCTGTGTAATGTATTTATGTCTTTATATAAAGAGGATTTCATGTGTATTCCTCCTGTAGCAGAATTAAGAATTTATACTTATTGGCATACTGATACCCAATTGCACTTCTTATTTGACATAAAATCAAACATCTGAATCAGTATGAAAATAAAAATAGAAGTCCTTCGAACCGGAATTGAACCAGTGACCTAAGGATTGCTGTATTACCACTACAGTCCTCCGCTCTACCAACTGAGCTATCGAAGGCTCCATGCTTTGCAAAAAGAAATAACCGTATACATACATGTTCTGTGCGTGTAACAATGAGCATGCTGATCTCTCCAATAAATCACAAATATAAAGATGAAGTTAATTTGAAAGCTATAAAGTACGTTTTCTTCTACATACAACTGCACTTTGTAATATATTTATGTAAAACTACGAGTTAGAACAAAATGTAATTCCTGCATGTGTTGGAGCTTGTATTGCGGGGATTATACATGCAAAGAAAAGCATATGATATAAAACAATTCCCATATATCCAATCATGCTACATATGCACCAAATGAAGGGGGAATAGAATAATGCACTTAATAATGTAGATATCAGGCATAAGATACACAAGCAAATACAATTGTGAGCAGTGTTGAGAGAGGGTGGGGCTACAGGGGTACTCTCAGAATGAGAGAAAATATAATGTTATATCTGTTCAATCTGAATAAAAAGTTGCTAACCAAATCAAACACCAAGAAAAGTAACTGGAGAATGCGGGCATCGATCCCGCTACCTCTCGCATGCTAAGCGAGCGCTCTACCATTTGAGCTAATCCCCCATATACGAAAGTCGTCCAGCAGTTTTCAGATCTATATGTGACATGCCCATGTGTGTATCTGCTGTATAGTCCCATATAGGAAATCTTCTGTAGCCAGCAATGGTTTCCATTTGGAATATTTTGCAAACAATGATAAGAAATGATGTTCTGTACTTAGCAAAGGATCCATGGGGCACACAGACATCGAATAAAGCAACCTAAGGCTGCGCTTATAGTGCCGGCGACAGCGACGTCGCGTCAAAACCAATGCATTGCCACCATCGCGTGCGCTTATAGTAAGCGTGACACGACGGAGTGACGGCTTGGTCGCGATCGCTGGAAGTCATCTCAATTTGATTTTTCCAGCGACCGCAGCGTGATGTCACCGTCGCCGGTACTATAAGCGCGGCCTAAGATGCTGAGCAATGGATTCACGTCCTGTACAGATGTTCCCAGCTGTTTCTTTTTTTTTTAGACAATATTCAGCAACGAGTTAGGAGTTTATTACAGAATTTGATTTTTAGTATTCAACCTCTATAAAAAAATAAAAATAAAAAAGGTTATTTAGTATTGCACCTTTATGCTATTTAATAACTATTTAGTATTGAAAATGAATAATAATAATATGTCATTAATTTATTAAATATTTAGTAGAAAGATAAAATAATGGTAATTGCCTGTTGGCTGTATGTAAAATAAAAACAAATACATATAACCAGGATGAAATAATAATAAAATAAAAACAAATACATATTACCAGGATGAAATAATAATAAAATAAAAACAAATACATATTACCAGGGTGAAATAATAATAAAATATAAACAAATACATATTACCAGGATGAAATAATAAATTAAAAATAGAAGTCCTTCGAACCGGAATTGAACCAGTGACCTAAGGATTGCTGTATTACCACTACAGTCCTCCGCTCTACCAACTGAGCTATCGAAGGCTTCATGCTGTTATTACCCGCACATACACACATGAACCATGTGTGGCGTTTGTAATATCTCACAGTTACCATGGATACGTGATGTCATGTTCTCACAGAGAGGCTTGGAACGCATGTGTCCGGGTGATGAAGGACGCGATTACGAGCTAGGCATTCAATCAGCGCCAGGCTTGCTCAGGGGTCCTCGGTAACGACCAATCGGAGCGCCGGGTGTTGTTGTCCGGCACGGAGCTGAGGCTTGGTGCGTTTGTTTGGGTTACAGTGTCAGCCGTGCGGACCCGGAGCCCGGGGGGGAGACTGGAGACCGGAGCAGACCCGGAACGGGAGTGTGGAGACCGGAGCCCGTGCAGCAGTAGGCAGTGTATGTATATCGCCGTGTCTCCGTATAGAAGGGGCGCACGTACGGGCGGAGACCTGCTTACAATGTGCCTATTTATATGTAAACACGCACACATAGGATAGAATGTGTGTATATGTGTATATGCATGAAGGAATATGTATGTTTATGTGTACATTAGACGTTGGTAGTGTTTTAATGTGTGTATATTAAAAATATATATACTGTATATTGTTATATACACACACTGTATTATTTTATATTTATATATACACACATTATTCATGATGTCAGCGGACGGGTGTGTGTGTGGGTGTGTGTGTGGGTGTGTGTGTGTGTGTGTGTGTGTGTGTGTGTGTGTATGTGTGTATGTATGTATATATATATATATATATATATATATCACTTCCTCTAAATTTCCAGGGTGGATCTGATAGTCCAGGGAGTTAACCCAAAATGTTTCACTTTAAAACGCTTCTTTAGGGGTATTGATTAATTGCACATGTTATATCCGTACTTCGCTATATCCGTACTTCGCTATATCCTGCTTCTGAATTTAGTGCGACTGTAAGCAGGAGAAACGGTGACACCCAGATTCCCACCCGCACTTCCCACCCCAGCGGAGTAACAAGCCTCAAACAGAAGAGCACAAGGTGTGCGTTTATTACCTGGAAAAGAAGACGTTTTCTCTCACGCACTTTTGATCTACTGCACCGTGATGGGTTCTTACTGTTTGTGCTATCTAACTATATATCCATCACCAACACACTCCACTCATGTGGAAAATGAAAAGGTTTTTGGTTTTGCGGGTTTATGTATCGGTCCAATGGCACCTTTCTGACGATCATCCTTTTGAGAAAGGTCTCATTAGGGACAGAAACATTGATTCACAAATAAACACCTTTTTTTATTTACCACATTTCTGGAGTGTGTTGGTTCTTGTTGGTATAGTCTACATTTGCCAATCCACTGCACCTCGCTTGACACCCGGTTTCGAGAACAGAACTGTGCCTGTGTGTGTAGATAGAGATATAGATTTATATAACATCTGAAGTAGACACTAGGCTCTGGTTATTTTATTACTGTAGCTATATATCTCGTATATAACACCTGAAGTAGACACACTGATCTGGTTACATCATTACTGTAGCTGATATCACCCTCCTTTTATTATTTGTTTCTTTATTTGTATATGTAAAGCGTGTGACGATGTATAATTGTACATTCTTACCTAAGATGTTAATCGGTTGGTGCTCCTGTTAGAAATCTGGTCATATCCTTATGGGTGTTATAACAGTGGCGGCTTTAGTCAGTGTAATTCAGCAGCTACAATGTATCCTTATATTAGGCTGGTTCTATACTGCGGGCGCTACGCCGTGCGAGCGCGGCAGTTATAGTTGGCTGAGGTCAGCTAGCCCTTCTATACAAGCTAGCCCTTCTATTTCAAGTATGTCCCAGGACATACTTGAAAACGAGAGGTAACTCTCAATGTATTACTTCCTGGTAAAATATTTTATAAATAAATAAATACAAGGGCCGCGCACGCACACCTCGGGGTGTGTGTGTTTGTGTGTGTGTGTGTGTGTGTGTGTGTGTGTGTGTACAAATTTAAAAAAAACAAACACAAAAAAAACATTATTTAAAAAAAAAAATCTTATTTAGGACTTTCTTCACTCACACTCACACTCACACTCACACATACACATACACATACACATACACAGTAGCTGTAGCTCCTGGCTCTATAACAGGGAAAAGGATGCGGTGCGTGCTCACGGCCGCATGCAGTATTGAACGGGCCTTACTCTGGTAACATTATCTATTGTTAAAGTTTGGAGCTCAAACTGCTGGGAATATTGGTAACACATTATCACAAACAGGAAAGTGTTACAAAGATCTTGCACTGCTGGGGAGGTGGCTAAAACCTGCTATAGAAATCGCAGGATGCTTTCAAACTCATTAAAAATGGCATTAAGAGTCGAGTAGTAATAATAATAATACAAACCAGTAAGTATTCGCTAATACAACGAACTTGATTTATTAAAAAAAAAAAAATATGAGTTCACATGTTTTGCTGCTTTAAATCAAAATGGTGATATATGAAAATGCCGCTATCTGTATTTGTTTGGCTGAATAACTATCGGATGTTTAGCCATGCCTGGGTAAATCCATACCCTGACTGCTCTCTTCTCTCTTTTTTTTATATTGCCTTCCCTTGACATTTTGTATTTATTAACAAATATATACCTATATATCTCCAAGCCTCTGCCCCTCCTTATCTTTTAGCTCTAATCTCTGGACTAGAGTTGAAACCCGAGCAGAGGGAGGAAGGTTTCCCAGGATATAAACTGGGACCTTTCTTCCTGCTGGTCTCTGGCTCTTTTCTCTGCATCTCTTGTCTGTAGGACTCTTTCCCACCTAAAACCTTTCTGCCTCTGCTCCCTACCTCTGCTACTCTTCCTCCCTCCCTACCCTCCAACCCCCTCTCTCCATCTCAAAGGCTCTTCTGAAAACATTATCAAGTGTTTCATTAACTCTAACAAAACAACAATACCTGTCCCAGGTAGCCTTCATTATCACAGTGACTTTACCTTACCAAGCCTTCCATTCACATTACAATCTTACATTTTTAGTCTTTGCAACTCTCCCAACATACTACTTTTGGGGGGAAATCCTCCTTTTTCTTCGTGTTTACTGTTCTGTGAATTATCTGCATCCTTATTACATTCCCTGCGTTGGGACTGGCATATTATTACTTCTAAGTAACGCACTGCGCCCATGGTTGTAGCTACGTAAATTGTTATACACAGGAGTGCCATTAACGGACCATGTGGGTAGTATAATAACGTAACAAAAATAGACCCATAATATAGTTTTTTTATTCTTTTGCTTTTACCTCCAGTTTCTTTCCTGCGCGAGATGCGTTTTGCTCGTCAGAAGAAGAGATGTGAGAAGGACGTCTCCATCCTCAGATGTAAGTCAGCCGGACCAGTTCCTGGCTTTTATTCCATCCTGTGCATACTGAGCATGGGTAGAATAACTCCTTAAGTGAACACAGAGTATTGTTGAACAGGCTTCAAATGTTAACTTTGAATCAAATGAAGATTCACAGTATTGTCAATGACTATATTTTATATTTGGATTATCACCCTTCTGAAGTCCCAACCCATCTCTGCAGAAAGCCCAGCTCCTGATTACTCTGCTTTTCTAGCCCTGTAGTCCGCAGAAATCAGTTTGCAGTGTCACACGTCTCCGAAAAATGGGGATTGAAAAACATTATAAAAAAGTGGTGTTTTAAAAACCTGTATTTATTAAGCCAAAGTCACACCATAACATGACCTTTTATTGGAGAATGTATTTTGTCGTGATGCACTTTTGCAGGCTAATGCAAGTAGGCTGTGAACGCACATTCCTGGTAGCTGTAGTTTTAATGAGATGGTAATTGCCAGTGCTCTGTCATTGTGGCATTAAAAACGCAAAGGCTGCAATGTAGGCTTGTTTGAATTCAGTGTTTTAAACTAGATCTCCATGGTGCCAGAGGAGCCTTGGAACATGCAAACATTGTCCTGCTGTTGGTAGTCACCAGTAATCCTAACAGCCGTGTTTTGTGTAGGTTTCTCGCCCTCACATAATGGCTCTCCTGTTCTTTTCTTGTCAGGCAATAAATCAAATGGCTCTGGTGTGGCTCCTATTAATGTACAGCAAATAATAATATCACTTGTGAGCACGTTCCTATGTCTCACAGGTCTGCAACCCTGCCTTTCCCCATTATCACGTGGCATAGAGTGCTTCTACTGCAGCCTGGGATTCTGGGTAATGATATGCAAATGAGCACTGTCACCTTCAGCTTCTTATCCGTTTGAACGCTGGCCCCTATAAGCTTGTGCCCGCCGCATGGCACAGCTTGGGTTATTAATGAATCAGTGAGGATGTTTACATCGGGATGGCCCATTTCAAAGCCTGAACATACTCATTTAGTTTTGATCTGTTCCGCTTATTAAATGGCCAGTTTCCTCTGTGTGTCTTTCTTTTTCAAGATGTTTTCCCACGCGATGCGGTTGGAGGTTTGATTTTTACCGGTCTAGTTTTTTCCTTGTGAAAAGCAATTATATCAAGCGTGGCGCTCAAAAATTATATCTATATATAAACAAGTGTAGAAAAAATATATAAAATGTGATACTAATACAAACATATATGGATGCTGCTTAACCCAGTGTGGGGTCGTTCTCTCGATCCCGTGGACATAGAAGGGGTGAAGATCATCGGGAAGCGCAAAACCATGTAAAACAGAAGAAGATTTCTGATGGTGCAGTATTGTGATAATAGTGTGAATAAATATTCAAGGTGCAATGTGCTAAATACTCACAAGTATAGGGTGAGTATTGTTCCCATAAAGGTATCTTTAAAGGACAGCCCGTAGGACCGTCATGCAGGTGAGTCTGAGTGGATTAGTATGTGCTGGAGACCTTAAATGAATAACATAAAAACGGACATAGTGCAGACTGTATAAAAGAATCTCTTTAAAAGTAAGTGTATGTGCAATGCACTCACAAGGTGTAAAAAGAATATAAGCGTTTAGATCACACAGATCGGATCTCAGCACAGTAAAGCTGTTCTCTCAGTCCCCCCTCCGCCTCGGCGTGCGTGTCACTGGTGCGTCTCACCCAAACCGGAAACCGGAAGTGACGTCATCCGCTCTGGGGGACTCCGATCCTGTAGGAATCTTCACTGGTCAGCATCACTCTACGCGTTTCTCCATATTGCGGTTTCTTCAGGAGTGTGAGTGGATTAGGATTTTATTTGCATCATGAGTAAGAAAGGGCGTATCATGGCGATATTTCGTAGGTGGAGACGGCAGGACTTGGTGAGGAACTGAATGTGAGGAATGAAGGAGAGCTCAGGGTCAAAGAAGACCTCCTAGACAGCAAGCTAGAGGTGTGGATGAGATTGTGGTATTATTGACAGTGAGGGAGATTGTAGGTGTAACGGTGACCGTGAGGGAGAGTGTTGGTGTAACGGTGACCGTGAGGGAGAGTGTTGGTGTCGCGGTGACCATGGAGGGAGAGTGTTGGTGTAACGGTAACCATGAGGGAGAGTGTTGGTGTCGCGGTGACCATGGAGGGAGCGTGTTGGTACAGCGGTGACAGTGAGGAATTATGTTGGTGTAGCGGTGACTATGGAGGGAGCGTGTTGGTACAGTGGTGACAGTGAGGAATAGTGTTGGTGTAGCGGTAGCATTGGAAGGGGGAAAGAATATTAATTTTGTTTTGGACGTGTTTAGCTGCAGGTAGGCATGACACATCTAGGATTAGATTGCAGAGAAACAGTTGGAGACATGGGAGGGAGAGATGTCAGGGGAGGTGAGAGATTTGGATGTTATCAGCATAAAGATGATGCTGAAAGCCAAAAGACTGTATTAGTTCACCAAGAGAAGAGGTGTAGAGTGAGAATAGCAGAGGACCAAGGTTTATTTGGAGAAGACCTCGGAAACACACCGAAATACAAAAATTTACACACTTACGGGGGTCTGGGGAATAAGATCTACTTTTCCTAGGTGCAGGGCGCCCGCTTACAAGGGCTTACCCTGATCAGAACCTTGTCCTGGACCGAAATCCTGACCGGGACCTAGTACCGAATCCCCTGGAACCGATTCTGGGAGAAAATCCTGACCGGGAGAAAATCCTTACCGCAGGGGATTTTTTCGGGAGAAAATCCTGATCGCTGTTCAGTTTTGAGAACTTAGTCCTAAAAGTCGGGACTTAGTGTCTGCGAGGCAGACTTTTCAGGCTTCAAAACGAAGCCGGTTGCTCTGCTATTTTGAACAGAGCAACTTTGAAAAGCCCGCCGTAACTTTCGCTCCCGATTGGTTGCGCTCCTCTCTCTCCTGGTCAGCACCGACTCTCGGCTGATGTCAGGGGAGTAGGCGTGCCACAGAGGCTCGAAAAGCCGGGTGAGCGGGAAATATGATTTTAGCCAAGAGGATCAGACTCTATTGGAGGAGAGAAAGTGAGTCAGGCGGTTGTATACAAGTCGCTCAAGTAGCTTGGAGGCAAAGGGGAGAAGAAAGATAGGGCGGTAGTTAGAAGGGGAGGATGATTCCAGTGAGGGTTTCTTTGGAATGAGAATGATGAGTGTATGTTTGAAAGAAAATGGGAATACACCAGAGGCAAGACTGAGGTTTATAAGGCGAGTTTGGGTGGGGCGTAGTTTGCCAGAGGGTACAGAGGATATGTGAGGGAATAGGATCAAGGTGGTAGGATGTAAGGTGAGATGAGAGGAGCATGGAGGTAGCAGGTGAAAGGTGTGTGCCACGATGTGGCTTTGATTGTCAGGGGTGACGTGTGGTGGCGGGAGCAGTCTTCTCTAAGGGGGATGAGAGTATGCTGTTGTGTATAGAGGTTGCTAGGTTGGGACAGGAAAGGGCAGAGATGAGTAGAAATGTTGAAAAATTGAAGGAGGGGTTTGTAGGTGTGTAGGTGTTGTGGAAGGTGCATAGGTTAGAGTGAAGTTAAAGGTTAGGAGATGATCAGAGAGAGTAAAGGGCGTGTTAGTGCTGTTAGAGACAGAGCAGAAGCGGGAGAAAACCAGGTCAAGGGAGTGGCCATTGCATTGCAGTGAGTAAGTGTGGTGGTGGTCGACTGGGAGAGACCATAGGAGGAGGTTAGAGAGATAAGATAGGCAGCTGAGGTGGCATTGGGATTGTCAAGATGTATGTTACATTCTCCAGGTCTGACAGTAGGTGTGTGTGAGAAGAGAGGGAGCCAGGATGCAAAGTTGTAAAAATATTGGGATGTAGGTCCAGGAGCACGATAGATAACAGCGACACTGAGAGAAATGGGGGAAAAAAGACGGACAGTGTGGACTTCGAAGGATGAGTGGGAGGGAAATGGGGTTATGACATGAAATGTGCAGCATGGGGAAAGTAGTATGCCAACTCCTCCGCCCTGTATATTCCCTGGTCTGGAATGTGGCTGAGGTAGAGTCCACCTCAGGAGAGGCGATATCTGAGGGAGTGAGCCAGGTTTCTGTAATGGCTAGTAGGTTGAGAGTTGGAAATGAACAGGTCATGTATTGCAGTGAGTTTGTTGCAGACAGATTGTGCGTTTCATAGGGCACAGGAGAAGGGTAGGGCATGGAAAGGTGTAATGGGGATGAGGTTGGGAGTGATCAGCAGTGCGTGGTGTGATGGAGACAGTGGGGTGAGGATTGGTATGTGGATAGGTCCAGGATTGGGACATATGTTGCCACAGGGTAGGAGTAGTGACAGAGGTGAGGAAGAGGGTAGAATAGTTAGTGTTTGGGGTAATGGGGTGCGATGTGAGACTCAGGAGTTGATAGCTGCAGGGTGAGGGAGGTGATGGTAGAGAATGGGTTTGGAGGCAAAGTGTAGGTGAGAGCAGAGTAATGGAAGTTCCGAGCTGAGCGGTGGCTGAAGTCACTGCTTGATATGAGGCTGCAGTGTATTCAGTTTGCCGGTGCATTGCACAAACAGCATGCGGTGTGTGTGCCTTTCGGCTGCTGCCAGAGGCTTGCTGCTTTAAACGGTGTCGGCGTGTGTTGAAATGCTTTGCTGAGGCACTTTGAGGATGGGGTTGTCATGGGAGTATGATGTGATGAGGGAGCGGATGAGAAGGTTTGGGGGGGAGACTGCAGTATGTGAGTGGGGGAGGGTAGATGGTGCAGGCCTACAAATGTAGAACATGAATGTAGTAGTGAGCTCACCAAAAGCTGTCCAGTAATATCCTCGCACACAAAGTTCCTGAAAGATCTAGTCAGACTACTGTCCACCTCTTGTCTAACGCCTGTATAACTTTCAGTCCCTTTTATAAATGGGCCCACTTGAAATGCAATGCTAACCCCATAGCAATGCTTCCCTGTGCTATCTGCATACTTGAACAGTCATGACAGCAGAATATCCTTACTTCCGGGTTGGTTCCCCGGATGTTCGCCTGCAAGGAGGACGCGTTCTCTGCTTTCTCCTGGAGGGTTCCTTTTCTGCCAGATTACTTCTACAGAAATTTTCCACGGTTTTGGAGATGCCTTAAAAATTGAAGGCTATGTGAGTACCTCTCTAACCACTAGCCCCCAAGAATGTCATTATTTAAGAATTGATTGTACTATATTCTGTATATTTTCTTGTATTTTCTGTTCACTACATTGCACTCCCCTGACTTGGACGACGAAAGACTATGGGAGGAATTGGTGGAACAATTCTTCTAAGGGTTTGAGTAGCAATTACTTTAGTATCCATTTATTTATTGTGAATTACTTTTGTCGCACACTTTGTAACATTGCGCATTGTATATTGCCACTGTAAATAGTCACACTTGATATTTGGGATTATCCCTTCACAGTATATCCACGTTTTTATTTTATGCACGGTTTAAATACCACATTGTTTCTTTGTGGCTTATTTGTAGGTGTTTTGAGCATGTATTGCCTCTATTTGCAATTTGTGTGAGCTGGGTAGAGCCATTTGTAACATTTCCTTGCCTCTAAGGTACACATTCTGCAAACTTATACACTCATCCTTGGAGGCAGGAACATCCCTTTTTAAAATGTAGGCTGAAATGTTACATACATGTATTTCCACAGAAGCGCAGCTAAACCAAATTAAACCAAACGCATTTTAAAATAAAACGGATATACCTTCTTCTTCTTCTTCTTCTTCTTCTTCTTCGTGTGATAGTGCCGATTCAAGTCAATGTTAGTTTCCATGCAGGAGTGCCTGATCGCCATTATTACAGTATAATTAATTATGACTGCCCCACACCTCTGAAATGCCCTCCCCCCTCAATATCAGACTAGCACCCTCTCTATCCATCTTTAAGACCCACCTTAAGACACACTTGCTTAAAGAAGCATATGTGTAGCTCCGTGGCTGATCATTTAGATCTCATACATAAAGCTTGGCCCCCTGCAGACGTTTTTACCAGAACGCCCTCCTACTGTCTCTGTACGTTCTTCCTACCTACCAATTAGATTGTAAGCTCTTCGGGGCAGGAACTCCTTTTCCTAAATGCTACTTTTATGTCTAAAGCGCTTATTTCCATTGTCACGGGAGACCAGTGCTCTTAACACCTTTAATACCCGGATCCTTTGAGCAAAGCTAGAGATAAAATAAATTGTGATTTATTTACAGAATGAACATACAGAGCTTGATTTACGAAATAACACTTACTGGGATGGGACAAAACTAAATAAAATGTTCCCGGAACAAACTTCACAGAAATAAGTCTCTTGGCACCAATTCCCAGGAGCGGTGTTTGTGCGCAAACAGAGCCGCGAAACAGTCTTTGGCTAGTGGCGCTGCTCACAACCACTCTTTCTCCACCAAAGATAATCTTTTCGTTTTCCCGCTGCAGGATTCGTCTTGGATTCCTGAGTTCTTACGAACTCTTGATGCAGGGTCCAAGTCTTGGTTCCGATGTTATAATCTTTGTCCTGCACGATGAATCTTTCTAGCGCATGATGAATCTAACTCCCGATTGGCTGCTCAGACTTTTAAAAGCACCAAAGTCATATCTCTATACTTCATGGAACCGGGCAAAAGGGCTTCAAGGTATGCCAAGGGCATGCTCGAACTTCGCACCTGTCCCGCTTAGCATACCTAACCAAGCCCACTTCCCCAGCGACATCTTGTCTACCTTCCCCCGGACATCTGGACATATGCCAGGGGAACACTGTTTACATCTCCCACTTAACACTTTAACATTCGGGTCCTTTGTTAACTCCGGACCTGGTCAGACATTCTGGGACCATCCCCGCAGGGTGCCTTAGAAGTCCGGGGTTAAGTTATGCATGACTCACTTGAAGGGATATCCTACCATATACCTTTTGATCATGGTACTTGTTATTCAAGGGTTTCCGCTGCTCCGCCCAACCCAATGTAAATTCCTTGGCTCTTATAATTTTAATACACCTAAAAGAGGGGGACTTTTATTCATGACTTTTCATGAAAGTTTATAAAACATAAACTATAACCATTCTAACGATGAACCCCCAGCTGCACGCACAGCAAAAATCAAAGCGCTAGGACATTCCTAGCCAAAGTTATCTCACTGCTTATACACTATGCAGCAAGCTGCCGTGTTTTAAAAACATTTTTATTTTCTGCGTTGGCAGCGAAACACTGTTGCAAGGCACACACATGATACATAACGGATACATAACTGATACATTACTTGTTACAACACTTATACAGTTTCACTCTGAGTATTAATGTGGTCCCCTTATACCTAGCGGGACACACACAGACAATTATAATACATTTACAGCACTGCAGCCAATACCGGGCTGCAGAGCTGACACTCTACATGTTGACTTAAAAACCCCTATAACTCCCTTCACCTTATATCTGGTGAGAGAGGTACGGAACCCCTCACTGGGTTCTGGGATTTGGGCATACCCCGGGACCTGTAATGTAACCCAGTTCCCTGCCCAGTCTTACTTCCCGGGTTTGTGCTGAAGTAGGGAGATTTGGCGGTAAACTGCTTTCTAGGAAGGAGGATTTTATCCGGTGGTCTGTGTTCCTCATGTCCTCAGAAGTATGGGGACATCCCTGAGTGCATGTTTCGGGATAACCCGCAGCATTGGCCCCCTTCTACCCAAACACACCCTGACATTTTACCGTAAAACCATCCGTGAAACTCACGCCTTGCGCATCTCCGCTGGTCAGCACTCATTGAATAGTAGAAACCCAAACACATCTTTATCACACATGCCGTTAGATGCCACAATTGGGTTGAAGAGCTGACACTCCCAATTCCCCAATATGGCTCAGGGGCACCCAGCTGGGCCAAATACCTTTTATTAAGGCCTGGGTACCCCTTCACCGTCACACCCATGATCTGTTATTTGTATTATTTGTTATTTATATGATTGTCATGTGTATTACTGCTGTGAAGTGCTATGTACATTAATGGTAAAGACATACATACAATTAATAACCCACAAAATGTCATCTATGGAGATAAATTTCATTGAGATGCATTAAAACTGCCGTTCCAGAGGAAGCAATGAAATGTTAATAATCTCCGTGCATTTCCGCCTGTGATGAATGACCTCGCAAACCCACAGTGACCGCCCCCTGATAAAAAATAATAATATAAGGATAGAGACATTTTCTTTTGAATATTTGCAGTGGGGTGCAATAACCTATTTGTAATATTCGGTTTATATATTATAAAAAGTGTCATCTGCCTTTAAGGCAAAATCTAAGAGGACTTTGAATTTTAGCAGGGCCCCTTGAAAGCAAAATGCATGTCTGGCGAGTATTGTCACCCTCTGAAGCTCTCTGATAGTTAAGACTGGCCATAGATCTGAAAGCGATTAAAGAATAGATCTACTTATTAAAGTCTTGGCTCCCTGCGAGGGAAGACGTTTTTTGCATTGGAGCAAACCTGGAAAAACGTGCCTGTCACTACACAGAATGAGTGTAATCTCACATCACAAGGTCACATTAAGGACTTGACATTTCAAAACGACTTCACGTTTGCTACTTTCTGCACCTCATTCGCTGATTCTTACTCCGGTAAAAGGAAAGACGCTACATGTGATGGGTAATGCTATGTGCCCAGGCTGGGACAAGTTATCCTTGTTTAGGAAAGTTGATCAGGGTGTGTGGACGTGTGTGGACGTGTGTGGACGTGTGTGGACGTGTGTGGACTCGGAGACCCTCAACAGTTGTCCTTTTTTTATATATATATATATATATATATATATATATACACACAGTATATATACACACATGATGAACCTATATACAAACAAATGTACAAGGGTTATCAAAACCATACTGTCCTACAAATAACACTTCTCCATACAGACACACTACATTACAATGAATTTCCTTTAACAATCCTAACTGATCTTACAATCTAAATCATCAAATGACAAATAAAAACCTCACCTTTCAATCCATACATTGCATTTACATTGTATAAATGATGCATAAAAATCTATGCATCATATACATTCTGCAAATGAATGTTAACAATATCATTGCAAACTAAATACAAACACTTCCAAACAAGTCAACTATTTTAACCAATCAAGTAAACAGAAATCAATTAGCAATCATTATTTACATCCCTAAACAATTGACAGTCCATCCCGAACAATGAAACAATTAACTAATTCACGCCTCGAGCAGAACAATTCAGCATGTGAAAAAATATACAAACTTTAAAACCAAGGCTAGCCCTGACCTCCCTCAAACACACAATACAATATCAACAATTACATCTATCTAATTTTAAAATACTTTAAACTCACAATAAAGCATAGCTGCATAGTCAAATTAATTTAAAACACATCAAATCAAGCTTTTAAAACATCATCATTTCTTACTCTGTATGTATATATCTCTCTAGACATATATACATACATACATACAGTGTCAAGAAATGATATACCACAAAAAAAAAATACACATGTTAAAAAAGCTTTTAAAAAAATGAACAAGTTAAATAAAATACATTTCTTTAGTTCACTTACCATTACTTGCCCCCACCGACTCCCGTTGCGCAGCTTGCTCACGAACCAGTCCACGAACAGGAACCCATAAAATAAAAAACCATAAAATAATAAACATTAAACTAAAAATCCAAATCAATCCACGGGTCTTCTACTTGTAATCCATCTTTATCTTCATCTGTATTCTTTCTTCTATCTTCTTCCGGACAGGGCGGGGTCTTCTTTCCATCTTCGGCCACACCCTGGCCTTCTTTCTTGTCCGGAGGTCCTTCCTCCGCGGCGTCTGGCTTCAAAATGAGACGACATAGGCTTTTAAAGGCCTATGACGTCACATTTTTCGTCATGGTTCCCACGGTCCTGATTGGGCCGTGAAAACCATGTGTTTTGGCCGATAAAAATAAAAATTATGACGTCACTTAAAGGCAATGAAAGCACAGCCAATCAGAATGGCTTTGCTTCAATTGCCTTTAAGATGACATCATGAAAAGACACATGGCCGCCCTCACATGGTATGGTAGCCAATCAGAGCGTGGGAACTCCATCCCTACTCTGATTGGCTCTAGTATATATCATGTGACAGAGGATTGGGGGGGGAAATGATGTGACGTACTACAGCCAATCAGAGTAGGGATGGAGTTCCCATGCTCTGATTGGCTCTAGTAACATGTGACAAGCTTTCAATGACTTCACATCCTTTTCCCCCCCAAGCCTCTGTCACATGGTATACTAGAGCCACCGGGGACTCTCGTGGGGCTGCGTTATGAACACTGTTTGTAAAATAATAAATCATGTATTTATGGGGGGGCACAGGGGGTTGGTAATGTGTTTAATAAATAGAATGATGTTTATTGTGGGTCACTGTTGTTTTTATTGTGGGTACTGGGGGTGAGGGGGGGGGGTTTCCCAACGGTATGTGGGTAGGCCTCCCTTGTGGGTACTGCTGAGGGAGGTTAGGCCTCACGGAGGGGTGGTTAGTGTGGGAGGGTATGTAGGCATCCCGAGTGGTGGGTGAGGGTGGGTTAACCCCTTAATGACTGTAGCGGTTAATAACCGCTATGGTGATTAAGGGGTTAGGGGACATTACTTTGGATGTTTTAATTTTTGTGTCTGTTTTGCAGAAGCGGAGGGGCCATGGCCAGGATGGGGGGGTAACGGTATGTGGGTAGGGGGTGAGGGTGGTTAGACCTCACAGTATGCACATCGGGCCCTCCCCTCCCCACATTCACATACACTGCACTCACAGCAATAGAGGCAGGGAGATTTAACAGAAACATTAGGGGGAGGGGGCTTTATACAGATCACAGTCAAGGAGGTGGGGTTATAACCCACCCCCCCTCCCCACATTTACATAAACTGCACTCACAGCAACACAGGCAGAGAGATTTAACAGAAACATTAGGGGGGAGGGGGCTTTAAACAAATTACACTGAAGGCAGAGAGATTTAACAGAAACATTAGGGGGGAGGGGGCTTTACACAGATTACACTCAAGGCAGGGAGATACAGGGGATGTACTGTACTGTATGTTGTTTATTGCAATGCTTCAATGTGTGTATAATGTATAATGTTTTTTACAATTAGATAGATGTAATCCTTGGTATTGTAAGGGTTAGCTTTGGTTTTAAATTGTGTTTTCTGGTTGGTACTTACAGTATATATTGATTTTTGTTTACTTGATTGGTTAAAATAGTTGACTTGTTTGGAGTTATGTGTATTTTGCTTGCCATGATATTGTTCACATTCATTTGCAGAATGTATATGGTGCATAGATTTTATGCATCATTTATACAATGTAAATGCAATGTATGGATTGGAATGTGAGGTTTTTCTTTGTCATTTGATGATTTAGATTGTAAGATCAGTTAGGATTATTAAAGGAAATTCATTGTAATGTAGTGTGTCTGTATGGAGAAGTGTTATTTGTAGGACAGTATGGTTTTGATAACCCTTGTACATTTATTTGTATATTGGTTCATCATGTGTGTATATTTCCCAGAATCCCTTGCTGCAGTGGAAGTGCTGTATGCTGGGTGATAATGGGGAAAGGCGGGGTTGCAGACCTGCTAAGACATGCAGAAGAGCATACAGTTATATTTGCATATTTGCTTTCCTGTGGAGGGTTTTTGTCACTTTTTTTACTCACCATAACTTAACTCAGTATTATGGTTTAGCCTATCCCATAGCCTCTCTTGCATTCCCAGTAAAATCAACCCCACACTGATGAGACCCATCAAGGTCGAAACGGCTGTCTGTGGGTGGTTTTCTGGGTATGCACCTTAACCCTGGCTGTGCTCAAAGCTGTGACCATGCAGCAAGCTTAAGCCTATAGGGAACCATGTTAAAAAATGGTTATTGAGGCAACAAGTGACACTGTGTGCTCATTTGCATGTCATTTCCCAGAATCCCTTGCTGCAGTGGAAGTGCTGTATGCTGGGTGATAATGGGGAAAGGCGGGGTTGCAGACCTGCCTAGGACATGCAGATGAGCATACAGTTATATTTGCATATTTGCTTTCCTGTGGAGGGTTTTTGTCACTTTTTTTACTCACCATAACTGAACTCAGTATTATGGTTTAGCCTATCCCATAGCCTCTCTTGCATTCCCAGTAAAATCAACCCCACACTGATGAGACCCATCAAGGTCGAAACGGCTGTCTGTGGGTGGTTTTCTGGGTATACACCTTAACCATGGCTGTGCTCAAAGCTGTGACCATGCAGCAAGCTTAAGCCTATAGGGAACCATATTAAAAATGGTTATTGAGGCAAAAAGTGACACTGTGTGCTCATTTGCATGTCATTTCCCAGAATCCCTTGCTGCAGTGGAAGTGCTGTATGCTGGGTGATAATGGGGAAAGGCGGGGTTGCAGACCTGCCTAAGACATGCAGATGAGCATACAGCTATATTTGCATATTTGCTTTCCTGTGGAGGGTTTTTGTCACTTTTTTTACTCACCATAACTTAACCCATATATATATATATATATATATATACTAAGTGGAAGTAGCGGATGCATTTCCGTTTTTTCCTTTGTATTTCTCAGCTCTCCTGTACCTCCGAGAATGAAAGGTCTCCTTGTGCGCGCTTAGCGATGGAGATCCGCTGCGGAGGATTGCTGTTCAGCTCCAAGTTTGACTCCGGGAACCTGGCACGGGTGGAGAAGGTGGACAGACTAGAGGGAGAGGGGGATGTACCCAGTGGCAACGGAGGAAGCAATGTGGGAGCAGGCACATTGTTCGGTAACACACCGCCCACTCCAGACTATGAGTTCAACGTGTGGACCAAACCTGACTGTGCCGAGACGGAGTATGAGAACGGGAACAGGTAGCACGAAGTGTTTCAGTGTATACCATTGTTCTCCACACCAGTATTAATCAGGCAGAGGCTATGGCCATATCACTAGGGACGTTGCTGGCTTATCTTCGTGGTATGGTTTTGTCACCAAAGAGCATCATCACTGGGCATTACCATGTCATTTTTTGGGAAGGGGTACACAATCCTAAGTGGGTGGCCTCTGTTCATGGATGTGTCCTAAAGCTGTGACGTCAGGACACCTGTCTGAGGCCAGGTGTTGTATGATAACCGACGGCTGTCCCACCTTGTGGGAACTGGAGTACCCTCTATAGCCCATCTCCATAATACTGTACGTCCACCTTAGATAATGTTCATTTTTCTTGTTATGAGACTTTTGAAAACTGCTGTAGATCCTTTTTTCCTTCTGACATTGTGTTTACACTAAATACGTTTCTATCGTCAGACAAAGCGGAATAACAATAATTACCTATACGATGAGAATAACATGGGGCACAGAAAATAAAAACACATTCATTTTTACACATGACGAAAACCCGTGAACACTTTTAAGGGTGATTAAATCTTTCTATGGCAGCCAATGACATTGATGCATGTTTTTGCCCCCCTGTGTGGGACTGTCCCTTTTTTGAAGGTGTTTCATTGTCTCTGTTGCTGTGCAGGTCCTGGTTTTATTTCAGTGTGCGGGGTGGAGCCCCAGGGAAACTTCTCAAAATCAACGTCATGAACATGAACAAGCAGAGCAAGCTCTACTCTCAAGGCATGGCGCCCTTCGTCCGCACCGTCCCCCTCCGCTCCCGCTGGGAGCGTGTCCGGGAGAGGCCCACGTGTGAGGTACTGGGGGACTCTAACCCTTCTGGCAGTACGTGTTGGCCCCTGCAGGGGCTTACAACTGGTGCGATTGTGGGAGATTAATGGGAAGGAAGCCTGACTACTGTCACTGCCAGCAAGGTGCGAGACAAACGCTGGGTAATCCCTTAAAGTACACTTAAAGCAGCAAAACATGTGAAATCTTATGTTTGTTTTTTTTTAATAAATCAGTTCTGTAGTCTTAGATAATATTTAGTACCTTTTTTTATTATTATTATTTTTATTCAACTCTAAATGCCATTTTTAATGAGTTATAGTATATTAAGCATCCTGTGATTTCTATAGCAGGTTTAGCACACCTCCCCAGCAGTGCAAGATCTTTGTAACACTTTCCTGTTTGTGATAATTTGTTGCCAATATTCCCAGCAATTTGAGCTGCAAACTGTAACAATAGATAATGTTACCTTAGTTATAGATAGATTGTAGCTGCTGAGTTACATTGACTGAAGGAATTGGCTGAAACTGAAAGGCGGCTATTTAGTGAACCCTGGGAAGAAGAACTTTGCTGATCGATCACGGGAGAACTGATCGATCGGCAGCTTAGGTAGTTGGTTTTCCATAAAAGTAATCAAAGGCTGCATGTATTAACACAAAAACATGCAATTTTTTGTTTAAACTGCCCAGATTGCCTCTTTAATGCCATTTTTAAAGAGTTGTAATATACTGAGCATCCTGCGATTTCCATAGCAGGTTTTAGCCCAACCCCCTAGCAGTGCAAGAGCTTTGCAACACTTTCCTGTTTGATCATGTGTTGCTAATTTCCCCAGATTGCAGCTCAGACACCTTAGTAATATGATACATTGTAGCTGCTGAGTTACAGTGACTGAAGCAGCCATTATGTTAGGCACACAATCAGGATT
Source organism: Ascaphus truei (assembly GCA_036426205.1). Taxonomy (NCBI): domain Eukaryota; kingdom Metazoa; phylum Chordata; class Amphibia; order Anura; family Ascaphidae; genus Ascaphus; species Ascaphus truei. The sequence continues at coordinate 1,712,758 of CM071570.1, forward strand.
ATGACAGATGTGTAACAGGAGCACCAAATAATTACCAGTTTAGGTAAGAATGTGGAATTATAAATCGTTACATGTTTTACATATACAAATAAGAAAAGAAACAGTGAGTAAGTAGTATTCCTGCGTTACAACGTTGTGCGTCTGTACTAAAATGAATCGCAGGTAACTGTTGAACTTTTTTTTGTTAAACTACATTTGTTTGTTATATTTTTCCATTGAATAATCCTTTGTTTAATCGGCCCCTGTAATGCGCAGAATATATACATCCTTTGCCTTGTTAAATGATCACTTCGAGAGGATGTATTGGGATTGAGCGATGTGACTATAGCGTAAAGATGAGCGCGGTCACCGTAACCAGGCGTCTCCTTGTCACCGTCCTGAGGCCCCTCTTGTCACCGCCCTGAGGCCCCTCTTGTTGCCGCCTTTATAAAATTCAGCTGTTGCATCGGATGGTGGTCGTTTGACTCTAGGGGAAGTTAAAATGGCAACTGCCAAGCACATGCACAAAGGAAGCCGAGGCTGCCATGGTGACTGGATGCCAGTCAGAGAGATCTTGACAGATAAAGATTTGGGGATAATTAGTTAATGGGTTTTCTGATGTATCAGTTTGTTTCGTCCTTGTGTTCAGGCGGGGGGGGGGGGGGGGTGCTGCGTTAATACACCGGCCTCATACCTGAGTAACACAAACAGGGGTTCTTTCCTTCATCTGTCATTGTGTCGGCTCATTTTCCGTTTTCTTCCTTCAGATGGTGGAAAACCAGTTTGTTCTGTCCTTTGTCCATCGGTTCCTGGAGTGCCGCGGAGCCACCACCTACTTTGCATTCTGCTTCCCCTTCTCGTACGAGGAGAGCCAGGAGTTGCTGGCGGGGCTGGATGACCGCTTCGCTGATTGCAGACACATGGCTCCCGGCAGGTACAAATGCACACGCGTTACAAATACCCAATACCCCTCTCTCTGTATCACCCATACATCGCTTAACACGCTCTCTCTCTCTCTCTGACTCTGATCACTGGAATAAGAATCGCCAACGTTAGTTACCCTTTTCTTTCCTTCATATTTTGCTTTTCCTATTTGCAGATCCATGTTGGGATATGATTATAAATGAAATAAAGAGAAGGAAATGTGATTAACCTGTTGACATATTTTTAATTTCCTAATTGTGACCTATTGGTTATTGCACTGGACATGTATAATGGTAAAGTGGAAACGGGGTTAGGGGGGCGAGGAAAGGGGGCAAAAGTGCAATTATATCTCATTCTTATTGTGGGCCTTTGAACCTGCTTTGCAGCCACTTTCCTGTAAAGTTAACCATTTCCTATTCATCATAATGCATTTTGAAGGCGATGATGCATTTACTTTTGTTGGCTTAACCCATGCCATGCCCGAGGACCTTCTCACATGGAGCGGTAGTTTAGCCCCTCACCCCTGTTTGTCCCACCACAGCCCCCCAGAGTCCATTTATTACCACCGAGAGCTGCTGTGCCATTCGCTGGACGGCCTCTGCGTCGACCTCCTCACCATCAGTTCCTGCCACGGGATGATGGAAGAGCGCGAGCCGCGGCTGGAGAAGCTCTTCCCCGATCGCTCCACCCCTCGGCCCTACCGCTTTACAGGGAAGAGGGTGAGTCTGTGTGCGCTGTGTATGGCTGAGGTTTAGGAAGAGCTCAATCCTTAAAAGCAAGGTTATATTGGAGCCTAACATCACTTTCCTTTAACTTCTTTGCAGCTCAAATGCAAAACTCTCTATTTAAATCTGCAAAAGATGTCCACAGTGTGTTGGTAACTAACACTTCTGCTCTGACAATCAAGTCAGTATGTACATTCTTGCAGGATAGACCTCTGCACTCCTGGGGACGGCATTGGCGCTTGCCCTGCCCTGGGGGCGGCACTGGCGCTTGCCCTGCCCTTGGGGCGGCGCTGGCGCTTGCCCTCTATGCTTGGTAAGCTCCGTTTTCATGAGAGGAAACCTTGGTCGGGCAGAGCAGTGGCAGTCTGTACTGCAAGGCATCCTTCAGTGACTTCTGTTGCTTGGAATGGTCATTAGCAATGCATCATCAACCATTGAGTTACAAGACCATGCAGCAATGTAGGGTTGATGTGTACCAGAGAAAAGGGAGTGAACCAAGAGTTTGCTTTCAATTTGCATTTACTATTCACAGTTTATTCTGGTTAAATGTAAGTGTTTGGAACTGCAATCTTCCCCACCGTCAGCTAAAGGAGCCGCTGTCTGGTCCGGACCTTCAGCACTGGTCCGTTTGCAGCAGCTGCAGAAGACGGCTGCTGGTGGGCAGTGCATCACTGTTGTTGATCCAGTGTGTTAGCTTTATGTCACATGGGATGAGGGGATTGTGTCAAGAAAGAATAATGCTTGTATTGCTTAAATGCCACCTTTCCTTTGACAGGTCTTCTTCCTGAGCAGCCGTGTGCACCCGGGTGAGACACCGTCCAGCTTTGTGTTCAACGGCTTCCTGGAGTTAATCCTGCGGCAGGACGACCCCCGAGCCCACATGCTGAGGCGCATGTTTGTCTTCAAGCTTGTCCCCATGCTGAACCCTGATGGGGTGCTGAGGGGGCATTACAGGTGAGGGGGCATTACAGGTGAGGGGGCATTACAGGTGAGGGGGCATTACAGGTGAGGGGGCATTACAGGTGAGGGCAGACACTTACAAGGTCAAGGTTCTAAATTATCCACCCATGTTTAAAAAAATCATGTAAACCAATTCTGTGACACGGCTGGAAAAGCATCAAAGGAAACGCCAGATTGTAATTGCATTACAGCCATGGAACAGGAAGGGCGGTATATGCAGAGAGGAGGAGGCCATTGTCACGGTAGACCAAGCTTATTAACACTTTACCATCTGGATCCTTTGATTGAATAAAGCATGAAATAAAATAAATTGTATTTATTCACATAAAGAACACACAGCTTGAATTTCAAAATTATCACGAATGAACACTTACTAAAATGGGGTCAAATGAAATAAAATGTCCACAGAACGAAATCCACAGAAATTACGTCTCTAGGCAGGAATTCCCACACGTGGGGTGGCTGCACAAAAAGCCGTGTAACAGTCCTTGACTAGGGGCGCTAGCGGCAACCCCTTTTTCTTCACCAAAAGTAATATTTTCGTTCCCCCCAATGCAGGATTAATTAGCCAATCCTTAGTCCTTGTGAATACTGGAAGCTGGATACAAATCTTTAGTGGCAATGAAATAGTCTCTGTACCGCCCGCTGTAGCTTAGATGAATCTGCTTACAAGATGGAACTTAGATGAATCTTAATCTCAGATGACTCTTAGATGGAACTGATGGAACTGCTTTCTGACTGACTGCATGACTTTTTAAAATGTACCCATATCCCATCTTTTCAATCCTCCGCAAAACACTGCGTGGGAACCAGTTATCCCATCTATAGCAAGGGTTTACCAGGCACTCCAAAAACTGGCACAAAGCCTCAGTATCGCAACTGAGCATGTGCAACAAAAATGTCATCACCACCCCATACCCCACCCTCCGGCCACTTGCTACTTAACATATCTAGCAAAGCCTACTTCCCTGGAGACATAATGCCTCCCTGTCATAAATCAGTGGTGAGATTGACAGTTTTACCCCAGGGTAAAACTCCTCCCCCAAAAGACGTTTAATATCTAAATGTACTCATAACTTCAGTTCTGTAATACCTCCTGACACATGAGACATATTAATACATTCCGGCACGCATGCTTGTCCCAATGATACTAAACATAACCGGGTCATCCTAAAATTAAAAGAAATATTAATATCTGTCTCTTAGGACCTGCTAGACCTCAGGTGTCTGTAACCATCATGTGCGACTTGGTCCCACCGATACGCACATGTAATTTTTATCATATTCTGCAAAGGACGTCTCATGATATTCTCATATTTAATAAGGTCGCTCGCTTCCATACCTTCTGTAGCCACGCCCCTGGCCATATACCACATAGCATCCGGCTTTCTTAATGAATGCCGCTCAGTCTAGCTAGGCCAAATGTACCCTTTGATCTAGTAGCCATAAGCCCCCCTCTGAACAAATGCTCTCACACCTCTATTTCTTTGAAGCTGAGGTTTTCTGCTACGCATTTCAAAGCCCAGGATTACACACCCCAAGTGTCATCTCCTGTCTATAATGTTAATTTCCTTACGCTTATAACTTTAAAATACCAAAATTATAGGGGACATTCATTTAATACTGGGCGTGAACGTTAATGCTCAAAAACATAAGCCCTTTATGTGTTCGCACCTCAGTAATGCCCACACCAAATATCATCTTTCCAGGATGCTCCTAACTAAAGTTAGCTATCGGCTTTCATGTGGTTTTAACCTTTTATTTTAATAAAACAAACTGGCTCAGTCTTATACCTGACTGGAGTGTGGGGATAAACAGTAACCCCTTATGTGCCGTGTAGGTTGGGGGGTATTTTTCACAGTGACAGAAACGCATACACAATGCCCAGGCCCAAGAGCTGACATTCTACATGTTAACTTAAAACCCCTATAACTCTCTTCACCTGATCCCTGGTGAGATGAACTGAACCCCACACTGTGGTCTGGGGTTTGGGCCTATTCCGAGAACCTTTGATGCAATTCAGTTCCCTGCCCGGTTTTACTGTCCTGGTTTGTGCTGAAGCAGGGGGATTTGGCGGTGAGCTGCAAACTGCGTTCTAGGGAGAATTTTGTCTGGTGATCTGTGTTAATCATGTCCTCAGGAATCTGGGGGGATTCCTGAGTACATGTTTCGGGGTAACACACAACAATGGCCCCTGTCTACCCAAACACACCCTGACATTTTACCGTAAAATCCCCCCTGAAACTCACGCCCTGCACATCCCCACTGCCTGGCACTCCTGGCACATCCCCACTGCCTGGCACTCCTGGAACAGTAAAACCGCATACATCTTTATTATACCAACAGTTATATACCCCAATTGGGTTAAAGAACTAACACTTTTATGACTCAGGGGCCCCCCAGCTGGGCATAATGCTTTATTTGGTGGCCTGGGGACCCCTTCATTGTCACAGGCATTAAAAGGTGGCATCATAGAACATTAAAAAAAAAAAAAATGTTATTACAGTATCATGGTTTGATTTTGAAAGGGGCATCTACTCTGTTTTTATAATTCCCTCCATCTCATTTGCTATGTACATGTCTATAATTAGTATTTGACTTTTTATATATTTTTTTTTGCCTTCACTTGAACGGACTGTACATTGCCTTTATGGCTTACCCCGTTCCGTAAATATGGCGCGTTGTTTCATATTAGGAAGGGCTTTTGCCCCTTTTTGAGTAATGAGGAAATGTTACCTGGGAAAGGGTTAAGGAATTGCTTCCCACACAAGCGTGTGCAGATCAAAGGCCTGTTGCATTCGGACTACAAGCATCAGTTATCTTCCTGGATGAAAGCTTTTTAACACCTACTGCATGCCTGTCTTCTACCAGCATTCAATAGCAATAAAGCAAAACGAGTAGGAATTCAGCATTGGGTTTAAGCACCCTCGCGTATCTTGTGCCCGTATAGCTTTATATATTTTGCTCTACCAGGATTCCCCATTGCCTCTGCTGATCGATCTTTCCAGTACATAGAAGTATCGTGTTCTTTCTGCTGTAATGTACAGTAATATACTGTGTGCTGAGCTATTGAATCCTATGTACACTTTGTGATATTCTGAGTTGTTTGTTATTGCTGGGGGCAGGGTCATTGGGAACCTGTGTACCTAGAAGTGTATTTTATCTGTCTTTAAAAAATAAATAAATGATCATTTCCATTGGAGTTTAAAATTGTTGATATTTTGTGTACAGAACAGTGGCTGCATACATGCTCAGCGCTATATGAACAGCAAACCATTAAAATGTTCTTCTACCTGGCTCAATAATCTAGTCCAGGGGTCTCAACTTCAGTCCTCAAAGGCCACCAGCAGGTCAGGTATTAAGGATATCCCAACTTCTGCACAGGTGGCTCAATCAGTCCCTGCTTCAGCACAGATGGCTCGGTCTTTGGCTGAGCCACTGATGGTGCCATCTGTGCTGAAGCTGGGATATCCTGAAAACCTGACCTGTTGGTGGTTCTTGTGGACTGAAGTTGAGCACCCCCCATAGCTAGTCCTCATTTTGACAACACTGGATATGGGGAGAGGCTGATGGACCTTCGTCACTCTCGTATTTTCTTTCTGTTACAGAACAGATACCAGAGGTGTCAACCTGAATCGCCAATACCTAAACCCAGATTTTGATCTCCACCCATCAGTTTATGGAGTCAAATCCATCCTTCTCTACCATCACATTCATAACGGTGTCTGCCCAAATAACACAGACTGCAGGAAATCTGCATCTCCGCTGACCTCCAAAAACCCTCTCCGTTCAAAGACTTCGAATCATTCCCTACAAGACTGCACATTGCCTCCTGAAGACGTGTTGTCGGACCTGGAGAAAGCAAACAACCTCCTCAACAGCATGGACAGAGATGGTCCATACATCACTACCTCTCAGTGTCTCATGCAGCCAGAAGATGCGGCACCGGAAATCGTTTCCAATATTCTGTCGGGCTGCAAGGACTTTATCAGGGAGAAGGAAGGGTGGCTCCTGGGGCCGGACATGAATTCGGAGATAGAGGAGCAGTGTGAGAATCAGTGGGACAGTCTGCTGTCCTCGGACTCTAGTCAATCCATCCCCCCTCAAGAGAGTGGCATTGCCTTCTACGTGGACTTGCATGGCCACGCCTCCAAGAGAGGCTGCTTTATGTACGGGAACAGTTTCACAGAGGAGCGGGACCAGGTGAGTGCTGGGTCTTAAAACTATCGGGCATGTCTGGGATCCCCATGATATGTTGCAAACGGCAGTATAAAGCAACACAAGACTCCGCGTAAAAGTAGTCTTTATATGAAGAATGGAGAAGGACTCCTAAGCCCTATTAACCCTTGCCGTAGAGAAGGACTCTCCCGTGGGTTTTCAGTAGGATCCAGCAGGGATATACGTATAGACAGGTCCTTCAGTTCTTTAGTCTCAAAGATGAAGGTTAGAAGGGAGACGCGACGTATGTAAAGATGCGTGTTTGCACACGTTGTTCTGTCTGATTTTATTATTGGAATTGAGCTACTGAGCTCCTCGCAGAAGGTTCACATGCTAGTATTTCTTTCTCTGGTTGAGCTTGGTTTTCCAGCACAAAGCAAGGTATTCAGTGACCACAGTCAGGGAGTTCTTTAAGGCAGGGGGGAAGGGACTCGGCTCCAGTCCCCAAGCCCCCCCAACAGGTCAGGTTTTCAGGATATTCCAGCTTCAGCATAGGTGGCTAGTGGCTCCGTCAAAGACACCGCCTCTGATTGAGCCACATGTGCTGAAGCAGGAACTGATTGAGCCACCTGTGCTGAAGCAGGGATATTCTGAAACGTGACCTGTTTGAGGGGGGTGCTTGAGGACTGGAGTTGAGCACCCCTGCCCTAAGGCACATTACATTAGTTACAATGCATAAACCTCTGCCATTGGGGTCTGTCCAATGGAACCTGGTCAGACGAGCCATTCCTGACGTGTTTGACAGACGATATCGCTACCCAAGAGGTACTTTAAAAAAGCCAGGGGCAGAACTTGTCCTGCTGTTCAGTCAGATTAGACCACGAATAAATGGCCTATGTCTGCCTCCTCCTACATGTCCCCAGATTGTGTGTGTTAAGGCCTGCCTGAGATTTCCCATGGTTTCCTGCATGCACTGCTATCGGACGGCCTGGAGCATGATGCTTTGTGTATTTACTTTCTTGTATATGGTTGCCTCCATATTATTGTAACCCCTCTTTCCTTCTGAATATATGGTATCTGTCGCTGTGGGGGCCTGAGTCTTATGGATATGTCTATATCAGTGTGCGATACATGTGAAGTGGGGCCAGAGCAACAGTGCACAATACAACCGTATAGAATTATTACCGGTTTTATACACATATATGAATATTAGCCAACGCGACACCGTGATCCTTAACTGCAGGATTACACACTACTACACATTTATCATACAGTACTATAGGATCGGAGAAGAAACAGGTGCGCAAATCACATCAGGACATGGAAAGGAAGTAGAAACACAAAATAGTGCAATGGTGTAAACCCGAACAAATATATTCAATGCTGAAGGCTCTATAAAATTTGCACTCACGTGTACAACGTGATAGTAAGGCGTTGTGGTTATTAGAAGTTACCAACTTATGTTTCCAGATAGGTACTCCAGATCCATAGAAAAGGAAGGGAAATCCATATACAAAAAAGGAAAAAGCAAAATAGTATAATACTGTTTTTAATATTAAAACAGTCACAGCATACACTGGGCTGAATGAAATCGTCCTCCACTCTGGATGTCACCAACAAGGGCCACCTTGCAATCAAAGATTCACCCGTGACATTACTATTTTATGTAGTACTTATTGTGAGTGACTAATCAAATCTTGATCTGCACAAAGTATTCTGCACATCCTTAGGAAGTGGTGGTGTTGCATAATTACCTAAACAGAATCTTCTTCTGTATTGGCGGTATCGTTTACATGACTTCTTTATGCTTTATCAAAAATCTTAGAGCAGCAATACCGTGTGTGTGTGTGTGTGTTGTGTGTGTGTGTGTGTGTGTGTGTGTGTGTGTGTGTGTGTGTGTGTGATATATTCCACATATATACACACCATGTTCAAGAAAAAAAGGGACCCCTTTTCATGAATTTTTCATCATACACTTTTTTTATTTTTATTTTTCGGTCAATCCAACCATGAAAATGTGCAGAATTGTAGGTCAGTTGTGTAGATTAAAACTATACAAGAAGCACAATGTAGATAATCAATTTATTCTTGTTAATCAAACAAGAAATAGGAGTTTTTCCTTCGTAGCTCGTAAATGGGCTAGACTGTTGTTAATCGAATCTAAAACACCAAGATTACTATAAAGTTGGAGTTCAAAATGTCCTCCTGCTGAAACACGCGCCCAAAGACTAGAACGTCTGTCTGATTGCAGAATCGACACCGTGTTGATCCAGCTGCTCCCGCTCCTGAATGATACGTCATGAATTCGTTTTTTTCAGTCCTCCGAGCGACATTTTATGGAAATGTTTTGGACCATAAGTCTTGCTCTGTGTCTGGCATTTTATACCGGGCTTATCATCTTCGGTTAAAACCAGTCTGTAACTATGCACTGGATGAGGCCATCACGCCGTCACCAATTCCAAAGAATATTTATCAGATCATCAAATAATTGTTAAATGTAATAATCTACTGTGACAGACATTATAATTACTCAATTTTTCATGAAATTTAGGGATTTTGTGTGCGTGTGAACAATTTCAAAACATTTTTTTTTTTTTAAACTCACCTGACCTGGAGGATCCCCCACACCTCATTGCTTGTTCCCTGGTGCCCCCCTTTATTCCTGAGTGGCACTGGGCAAATTGGGGAAACATGGCTGCTGGGTATAGATGCGATCCACTGACCAATAGAAAAGGTGCAATGTCATCCGGCATTGACGGTGCAGCTTTCTATTGGGGACCCCGGAGGCCACTTGTGTAGCCTGCCGCCATATATTTTTTTAAATGTGTACGTCAAAACTGGCACCCACAAAATGACAGAATCCTGGAACCAGGCAGTCTCCAGACACTGGGAGACCACTGAGCTTTGGGGGATCCTCCCCCCTACCATCCCCCCCCACCCCCCGTCCACCACACTAGGTAAGGTTGAAAAGATAACATTTTGAAAATAAAACCGAGCAGCTGGGATTGCTGCACTTATTCCATCATCTGGCATGGATTTCAGGAACTTCACTTTTAGGATATATATCACTTTTAGGATATATATATAAATATACTGTGATCTCATGTCCCTTATTCCAGGAATCCCACATTACAATGACTATAGCACATTCGTTATTGTAATGATTTTTGCCAGTGATTTAATTTGTCGCATTGCTTAATGGCCCTCTAACTTGTATGGTCCTTTATGGATATCTGATGACTAACTGAATTTCGGAGCCTTTTTAAAAGTGTGACGTATTTAGATGTCTGGATTTGTAGATTTTTATATCGGTGTACCTAAAGAACTCGGTATATACATGCTGTGAAGTATGCACAATGCAATCAGGTTAAAAAAATTAATTAAATAAAAATGTAATCATACTTACAGCAAAAAAGTGGCCGTTTTTGGCTCCTTTGTGGGTGTTTTTTTTTCTTTTCAACTGGTCCCACCTAAGAGCAAACTACTGATATTTATTGGTTAATCGTAGGCACATGGCACCTTGGAGAAAAAAACTAGCAACTGTAAATATGTTTATATTTTATTGTATCTCCGGTGCCCAAATGTCTGGAGCAGGGGTTGCAAGCTTTTATTTATCACCGATCTCTCGAAGGTTAATATCATTTGGAAGGTTACAATTACAAAGGAGGATCCTGTTTATAAATGGTTTTTCCCAACTTAGAGCGGGGAACTTGTAAATTGAAGACGATAGGGCGTATCACCCACATAGATTGTCCTTGGCAAATCCATCCCAATCCATAGAGTTTGTGTATCTGCAGGGTGATCCTAAAGATCATTTTCTCAGCCCTGTGGAAAGGTTTAAATGAACACCCTTACCTTTTTTAGATCTTGTCCTAAACATGTTTTAATTAATTTACTATATTGACCTCTACCAACTCTGCTGGAGGCTTCTACAATTCTTCACTACTCTTTTAATGAAAAGTGCTTCCTACTTTCGAGTTTCGTAGTACACTCCCAGCATTTTTTTGTTGTTGCTTTTTTCCTGTCCTTTTTACAACCTTTGGATAATTTTCTCCATCACATTCCCCCTCCCTTCCGAAAATAATACGTTAATGACTGTGAAATACTGGTGAAAAGGTTTACAAAACCATATTTGTTTTCTCTCTGTTCTTCAAACTCTCTGACTTACATCGTACGTACGTTTTACAGGTTAAGATTGTGGTAAGATCTCGATCTGATCTCTCTCTCTGCCATTTGCTCCCTCTTCCCGTGGGTTCCCGGCAGGTGGACAACTTGCTTTTCCCCAAGCTGATCTCTCTCAACTCTGCGCACTTTGATTTCATGGGGTGCAACTTCTCGGAAAAGAACATGTACGCCAAAGACAAAAGAGATGGGCAGTCCAAGGAGGGCAGCGGGAGGGTGGCCGTACACAAGGCAACAGGGATCATCCACAGGTAATCGAGCCACAGTATAAATATACGTAATGGTCCCTCCAGACCACTCAATGTCCGTGGTGAAGACCCAGCGCTGGATTAGGCACTGGGGTGGTGGGACTTGCATTATCGATACTATGAGGGCATCCTCGTCTATAGGTTTCTGAATGCCAAGGTGGTAACACCGTGTTAGGGTAACTCATTAGTCACTGCCACACGAACGGGACATGGCGGGACGTTGTACCAAAATGGGGGCCACCTGTTCCAAAACACAGAGCAAAAGGGTTAATGTGCGTCAGTTTGCAGCAGATATATTTCTCTATATATGGATAGATCTCTCTCGCTCTCTAGTGATCGATCTCTATACATCTCTAGATTTCTATACATCTCTAGATATAGAGATATATCTCCTGTTAATCTTGATTGTTACATTTGGTGCAGATCTTTTAGGCATAGAGGCTAAGCCTGGGAGATTTTATGCAAAGAGAGAGAAACTGAAACAGTCGACGGCTCAATTTTAACACCCAGTTTTTGATTATTTTCTCCCCAAAACCTTCTATGGTCCCATCCCAATACACAAATGGGGCAAGGAGAGTAATTTGCGACACCTGATACCCCCCTACGTTTCTGCGTACATATTCAGCACTGTATTTCCATTATGATGTAAAGTCTCCATTTCTTATTTGATGTCCTTGCCTTTCCTCTTTGTCCCTTTTTATGTTGTAGTTACACGTTGGAGTGCAACTATAACACCGGCCGGTGCGTCAACACCATCCCCGCAGCGTGCCATGATAACGGCCGGGCCAGTCCCCCTCCACTGCCTGCCTTCCCTCCCAAGTACACCACCGAGGTGTTTGAGCAGGTAACAATCCTTCGCTGCGCTCTTCATCTCTTACATTTCAGCCACTCCCAAAAAAAGTGTTTTCTTCCGGGGGTTTTGTGTGCCTTTTTCATTTAAATTATTTTATTTATCTTCACAAATAGGGTTTTTAATGCGTTGGGGAAATGTTCATGTCGTTTCTGGTTTCTCTTGTGATTTAAATGACCACAATTCTTGCTCTCTGTAGCTTCCCTGCAACATTCGTCCTTCGTGACTTGCCCACTGACGGGTATTCTGTAGGATATTTGATGGTGTGCGTGTGTCACACTTCGGCTTTTGGGACTAACAAACCACTCTTCCGTTATTGAAACAGCTGTGAACGGCGGCAGAGGAAGCGTTACGTGGCTGAATGCTTTCACCTGGTTGAAAGTGAGATTGTAACGTTAACGGCATAAATGACATTAGTGTTGTTCTTGTACAAAAAGTGTGTTGGGTATTTAGCAGGCATGCCCAGGCAGGGTTCTCCTTCCATGCTTCAGGTGTTGTGTGACAAAGGGCAAGCGTTTCTAACAGTAACCTGCCAGCACATGGGAAGACGGATACAGTGTAATTAACACCATCCTTTCATCAGGGGCTCGTATCTAGACGAGGAAAGCGTGCGAGGTGGGTACTCGGGTCGGCTCTGCGTGATAAAGCAGTTCTGAGGTAACTGGTGGACACTTCATAGCGTGCTGGAAATAATATTTACCATACATAAATGAGATTATAGATGCATTCTGGGAAACAGACGGGAGTTAGTTAGCGAGACAGGGCTTCTTATCAGCTCCCCGGGCCTCTACGGTCAGAGGAAGAGGATGTAAAACACCAAGTATCAGAGATTGCAGTATAACGAGATATGTTACATAGAGGTCCTGTTACTTGGTGCTGCAGTATAAAACAAACGAAGAGGGAGGAAAGAGGCAAAACCAGGCGCAATCAGCGAGGAATCAAATGTTATTGAACATATCTTAAATAACTTTCAAATTGCTTAGCAAGGTTTTACCTTCCTTAGGGGTGAGTTTTGGACCTTCCTTATGGCTAAATACGTATTAGCTGTATACTATACAGTGGGAGGGTTCCTGTCCGCTTTTTACACACCACGACCTTATATTGTGTAACTTACAAGACACCCTCAGCTTCGCAGCGCAGAAACGGCGCTCGAACCGAGGAGTTCAAACGCACGAACCGTTCTCGAATTCTGCACTTTCTTAACACAAACTTTTCTCTACAAACCGTATAATGCCGCGGGCAAATACCTGCAGAAATATACAGTATATGTATAAAATCGATGGAAAGCGTGAAAGTCCAAAGTAAGATGCATGTGAATGTAAAGCCCTGCGTTACATTCTCTGGCGGGGAGCTGCGGGTCATACGGAAGGTTGGACTTTTTGTTTATTCATTTTGTCATACAGGGTAATCCTAGGAGGGGGATTTCCTCTCTTTCTGTCAATTGCATTGCAGCCTCCTGTAGAACATAAGGGGTTAACGCCTTGAGTGTGAGAGTGGTTTACAATGGTCCCTCTGGCACTCCGGGAGGTTAGGTTATTAAGAAGTGCTTGTGAACGCTTGTCTCCTCTCCCACAATGCCAAGACCACCGCTTGTCTAGCTGGTGTTTGTGACTCGGGTCCCTGTTTTATCTCCCAGGTGGGGCGGGCGGTGGCCATTGCAGCCTTGGATATGGCAGAGTGTAACCCGTGGCCCCGGCTCATTATGTCGGAGTACAACAGCCTGACCAACCTGCAGGCCTGGATGCTGAAACACGTGCGCAACACCAAGGGCGCCACCACCGGGGCGTCCAAGAAGAAGGGCACAAAGACCCCGCCGCCCAAGGCCTGCAAGTAAGACCCCCCTGATCTGCCTGGCTCAGATACCATATCTCCTGCCAAAGCAAAGGTTTCGTTAGTACCAGAGTGACTTCTACACCCAAGAGGTCCTCCTACCTGCACTTTAAACCGTGACAATGTGGGCCATGCTTACTAAGTGCTGCTAAGTTGTGAGACACATTATGGCCCACTCGTTGGCATGGCTGTGGCATAGCACCGGTTGATAAATATGCGCCTTATGCCACATTGAAGTGAATGGGCTGTAAGGGGTCTTATGGCATAGCACTGCTTGGTAAGAAGGGCCACCCTAATTATACTGTGTAATTACTGAGATACTGATATAACATCTATTCTGTGAAACAGAGTACAGGCATACCCCGCTTTAAGGACACTCACTTTAAGTACACTCGCGAGTAAGTACATATCGCGCAATCGGCAAACGGCAGCTCGCGCATGCGCCTGTCAGCATGTCCTGAACAGCAATACCGGCTCCCTACCTTTCCCAGCTGTGCGCAAGCGGGGAGATTATAGAGCCTGTTACAAAGGCGTTATTTCCACCATCCGTTATGCACGTATATGACGATTGCCGTACTGTACATGCATCGATAGTGGGAAAAGGTAGTGCTTCACTTTAAGTACATTTTCGTTTTACATACATGCTCCGGTCCCATTGCGTATGTTAATGCGAGGTATGCCTGTATGAAGCATTTATTTAATATTACTGTGTATGTATGGTCACAGGAGACCAGGTACTTTTAACACCTTTTATATTTGTTAATACATTAGGCAAAACAGAGTAGTAGAAACAAAATGTAGTTTATTTCGGTAAACCAACGTACAAAAAGAAGAAATGCACAATAGACAGACAAAAGCACCTTACTGGGGGTCTAGGCTTTCCTAGGTGCAGGGCGCCCGCTTGGATGAGCTTACCTTGACCGGGATATACACCCGGTTCTCTCTCCGGCTTGAAATCCCAGCCGCGACCGCTACGTTCAATTCTCAAAACTTGGTTTTGACGCGGCACTTAGTCCCTGCGAGGCAGGCTTCCCTAGCTTCAAGCCGAAGCCGGTTGCTCTGCTATTTCGAACAGAGCAACTTTGAAAAGCCCGCCCTGGCTTCATCGACACAAGTCACTGGAAGGTCTGGTTCTCTGTCTCTGCCATCTCCCTACATACACTCCGCTAAGCTATCCTTAGCATGGAGATAGGAGGAGCGACCAATCAGAGTGTGGGAACCCTATCGAAATAGGGGCTCATCTCTTAGCTGATGTCAGGGGAGAGGCCGTGCCAAGCCGGCTCGGGATGCCCCGTGGTTGGGACGTATGAATTGACCAATGGGAAACGTGCCAACATTCTGCTGCTTCCCCCAGTCAACCCATTGCCACCTACTGGGCAGGCTCCATGAAGTCTGGCAGACCAGAGGGTCCTCCTCGCAGTGGGTCTCTGTTCTCCGGCCTCAGTACTCCGCCCTGCCCCGGCCACTTAGCACCCGGACACCTCTTAACATCCCATCTCCTTTTTGAACCATGGACACTATGCAGACTTGCTGGCACCTTAAGCAGATGCCCTGGCTGACTGCATAGTCTTGTAATAAATGTATAAAGCACATAAAACATTTTGTAATACATGGGGGACCTTGGGGAGACGCATTACTGTAAGGTTTATAGGACTGAGATATCGGGGCTCGAAAACCAGGAGCCTGGGGGACATGAGGCAGCCCCGGTGTAATTCACCCTGCGTACCAGCAAATCATGCCTGTACGTCGGGTATGGAAAATAGCTGAAGCGCTCAAATGCAGGTATATCTCAAAATGATAATAAGCCAGACCACTGTACCAGGGTACTACACATTGATAGGTACCTATTGTTTCATATAATGGGTACTATCCTCCTGAAGACAGTGGTGTGTTGGTGCAACCCACTCACCATCAGTCTCATTGGCAGGTTCCCCTGAAAATACAAATACTCACATCCTGGTAGGGCAGGCAGGCAGGCTGTGCGCTACTCAATGCAATACAGGAAAAGGGAGACCAAAAAGCGCACCAGACAAATGAGGCAGAAGAAACCAGGCAAAAAAATGATTAAAAGGGCACTTTATGTGCAAAAGACCCATCCCAATGCATTTCGAACGTCGCAAGCGTTCTTTTTCAATAAATGAACGCTGCGACGTTCGAAATGCATTGGATGGGTCTTTTGCCACATTAAAGTGCCCTTTTAATCATTTTTTTGTCCTGGTTTCTTCCTGCTCCGTTTGTGCTGGTGCGCTTTTTGGTCTCCCTTTTCCCTGTACGTCGGGTAGAATGAAGGTACCACCGGTAGCTCCGGACCTTCGAACTCCTGCAAACAAAAGAATTGCATTCTTACCCAAATATCGCCCCTAAAACTTACACACAGAGTTTCATAAGTCTGGGGCAAAGGGAACATGGAAAGTGGGAAAGCAGGGACACGTCAACTTTGCATGTAATGATACCTGGCCCCTGGCTTATGGTGCTGGGTAGCTGCCAGGAACCCAAGGGCAACCAGAGGGCTTAACCTTTATTATATAGCCTGGTTACCCCTCCCCCGTCACATGTATGTTTCTCCCGGCTTCTCTGTGAATTTTACAATGAACCCCTCTTTCCCCTCCCCCCCCCCCCCCCCCCCCCCCCCCCCCCTACACACTGCTGATGGATGTATGGTCCGGTCTCACTTTCCCTTACCCTTCTCCCCCCTGCACACTGCTGATGGATGTATGGTCCTGTATCTCCCTGCCCCTTACCCCCTCTCCCCCCTGCACACTGCTGATGGACATATGGTCCTGTGTCTCACTGTCCCTTACTCTCGCAGCCCCCCCCGCACACTGCTGATGTATGGTCCTCTGTCTCACTGCCCCTTACCCCCTCTCCCCTCTGCACACTGCTCTTGGATGTATGGTCCTGTGTCTCACTGTCCCTTACTCTCGCACCCCCCCCCCCCCACACACTGCTGATGTATGGTCCTGTGTCTCACTTGCCCTTACCCTTCCCCTCCCCCTTGCACACTGCTGATGGATGTACGATCCTGTGTCTCTCTGTCCCTTTCATCTATTTATTGCCCTGTCTGGCTATCTTGTTTTTATTTTTTTTATTTTACATCTGTGTTAAACTCCTGGAATATTCTGTAAATCAGTATTGCTGACCTGAGGCAGAGAGGAGAACTCTCGAAAGCTT
Organism: Ascaphus truei; assembly: GCA_036426205.1. Lineage (NCBI taxonomy): Eukaryota > Metazoa > Chordata > Amphibia > Anura > Ascaphidae > Ascaphus > Ascaphus truei. The sequence goes on from CM071570.1 coordinate 1,729,785, forward strand.
GTCCTATGACATAAATTGTTAGTCCAAATAAAAAAGGTATCGCCTAATACTGAAGTACTCATTTACTCTGCACTATCACAACTGGACTAAGGCCGCGCGTATAGCGACGGCGACACGACGGGTGACGTCGCCACAGGCGAAAGTTATATTTCGCCGGGCGGCGGTGTCGCGGGTTTCCGGCCATTTGATTGGTTCAAGGGCCATCACGAGGCGACAGCCCTTGAAAAATCACGCATTGTTGCCGTCGCGTACACTATAAGCGCACGCGGCGGCAATGCATTTGTTTTCGGGCGACGTCGCGTCGCCAGCACTATAAACGCGGCCTAACACCGCTTTTTCTACTTCATACTATGCATGTAAATATTTAGGTCATATTTCCCTTAAAACTCCCACCAATAGCACCCTAATACAGTACGGAGACCTGGTTATTTCTCTGCGGTTTATTCGATATTAACCCTATTTTGGTTTTATTGCAAATTGCTGAATTAACCGTGCTCCCAGTTGCATATACCTGCGATCAGTACTTTTTGTTCTCGAAATGAATAAGATATTTTCTTGGTGTTGCTTTTGTTGAAGTGATTAAATGTTCCCTGAAGAGATCACTTCAACCCCTTCATATCCGCAAATCAATGTGTCTCTACTTGTAGTTCTAACTTTGATAAGGTTACACATCACTAGATATAAAAATCACGACAGTCGCCGCACAGAGAAGATTTGGTTAGCCAAAATGGTGTCTGTTTTGTATTTTCATAGTGATTATTTAATCATTAGAATCCGGGTATAAAAACCCTCAGTTTCTGATTTGTACCTTCTGGGTTGCTGTTTTCCCCCCTTACTGACCCCGGAAACGTATGTTGCATACATATTATTGTGAGCTCTGAATCGGACGCTTTGTTTGCAATGTATCAACCTAACTCCTCTAACCCATATCACAAATACCTGCCCAGATCTTTATGGGGACACTTGTGAATACTCATTTCATTCAAGTGTTGGTCATTTTTGTTTCTGCAACATTGATCCAAACAGAATAGTTTTGCTCTTTGATTGAGCGTCCTGTGTGTTTCACTTGTTATGCTCTCTCCTGTTCCATTAATAAATCTCTCTCTCTCCTTTTCCTGGTCCTTTTTTCAGTTTGGTTTCAGCTTCGTTCTCAGAGAACGGCCTGAATAGAGCAAGAAGCTACAGCAACGGCACCACCAGCAGCAGCAGTCAGCAGAACTCCCCGCAGATCAAACCCTCGGCCAGCTTTACATTTGTCTGCGGCAGGTCTGCTGGCCCCACCAGCCAGAGCCCACCCAAGTCCAGCCACAGGGTTCTGGGACCAGTGCGAGGTAAGCCAAGCTCAATGCAGCGCTGGAACCCCATCTCTGACCCCATCTCTAACCCCATCGGGTATATCTGGCATTGTTGTTGGCAAAAGCAAAGCTGAGGAGGTCTCCATCTACCATCAAGGGCAGGAGGGGTGAGGATTTACATGCTACGAGCACTCCTTTGTGTAATGAGGCAGCCAGTTCAAGCTCTGTATTGTTCTCTATCTCTAGGTGTCCCCAATGATTTAGATTCCATATTTGAAGGCATTTAAAGTACATGTAAAATATAGAAGTTCCTGTGTCTATATGATTTGTATCTTTGCTGCTGTTAGAGCTTATATATTGACCATATATAACTTGGCCCGGTAAATCCTTGGCAGCAAATTGCCCGAGGGGGCAGCCTTGTATTGTTTGCAGCATAGGGGGGTGCAGCACCTAAAGCAGGACACCTTTCGTTAAAACGCACAAAGTTAGACATAGATTAATATTACTAAAAGAGAGAATGTGTTGGTTTTTAACAACGTGCCTATAAAACCCGCTGCAGCTGGGCCTTCGCTTAATGTAGGTCATCTTCACCCCCCTCCCCACAAAGGCTCTTTCAGTTCCTCAGCTTGAAGAAATCGAAAGAAGAAATACACGGCCTACGTACACCATTTTACATCATGCAGTACAGAATCTAAACCGATTTCCAACCCAAAACAGACGCTCCATCTCTAGTACGTTATGAAACCAAAAGGAAAAACCATACTCTAAAACAGGGGGCTGACATGGCAGACCTAGACTGGGCTGAAAAGGAAAAGAATGAAGCCGCTTCCGCCCCTTGCCCTCTCTTATCCATAGCTCAGGACTTGGCTGGAGGATTGACTCCAGCCATGCGCACAGCTGTTTGGAACCTATGCATTAAGTTGGCCTCTGTAAAAACATTCTACCTCTGATCTGCCTGACATCATCATCATCCCGATTCTCCAGCTACTTTAACATTACTTTTCACTTCTGCCAAATGAATACCCTAGATATATTCATGACAGCAAAGAAGTCCTTTATGTGCACACCCCCCCCCCCCACCCCAAACCCAACTAGGTTCCCAGCAGTCAATATGCAAGTGACGCGTCAACTGTAACTTGTATTAAAAAACAGGTTTTTAATGATTAGAAAATGAATGGGTAATTAAATTGATAGGCAATCATCGATCAGTGTGGGCACAGTGCATATACACAATTTAGTAATGAGAACAGTAGTCGGGTGCAAGTTCTATTGTAGACAAGTATAGACCCAATGCAAAATATAAAATGTAACAAGAGGAAGTGACAAGGGAGAGAAAAAGAGGGGGGAAGGGAAAAAGGACAAACAAATGTGAAGGGTGGGGGCAACGTTTCGGGGTACTTCCCTTTGTGCCCTCTAACGCGTCCTGTACTGCAGAACACTTTGATTCCGGTGGTTCCTGTCACAACTATCCTGTTCCTGCCTCACGTAACGTTACCCCCTTTAGGGGTCATCGTATACTGAGGACTCCTGTGACGGAGGTTTCATGCCCCCTCTGGAACATCCATTCCTTTACCCGATTCCTGTTCCTATAGTCAAGAGCTGTACCATCTACATTCTCTAACTATTATCTGTACTCCTGAACATCTTCTTATATAGAAGGTCTTACTTGAAGGCACCAAGGGAAGTACCACAGACTTTTTCTGATCTGTGGGAATGGGCCTGAAGCAGCTCACCCCCTGAAATGTTGCCCCCCTTATCACATTATTTTTGACTGCTCTCCCTCTCCCCCCCCACCCTTTTTCTCTCCCTCCCCCCCCACCCTTTTTCTCTCCCGTGTCACTTCCCCTTGTTGTCTTTTTTGTACAGTTTCTTTTTGTTACAATTTATTTTTTGCATTGGGTCTATTCTTGTCTACGATAGGACTTAAATCTGTCTACTGTTCTCATTACTAAATTGTGTATATGCACTGTGCCCTCACTGATCGATGACTGCCTATCAATTTTATTACCCATTCATTTTCTATCAGTAAAAAAATCATTTTGTATATCAGTTTACATTTGACTCGTCACTTTCATATCGAGTGCTGGGAACCTAGGTGGGTTTTGTGTGGTTACTTTGGGGGTCTTAAAGTCTCTCTTTTTGCTCCCGTTGCACCACCATCTTTTATTATCCCTTATATATTGTCGTATTAGTGCTCTCTATACTCGATACATCAACAGCTAGTGATGACAGACGTGTGCTTCTGTACACACTGGTCCATATTATGGCTGTCCCGGGTACATTGGGCTATTTGGTAGCTATAAAATAGCTGCCTAATACCATTACTTGATTTGGATTCTGTTACGGATTTAGAAGGCCCTGCAGCTCTTAAAATAATTAAAATACTATAAAATACTCTCGTACTGGCAGTACCCAGACACAAATGTCCTCTTCAGGTGGCCAAAACAAGTAGAGGACTTCTTGTGGTCGTGCCTATGCCACGCCCACTCTGTGTTTCTGCAAGAGCTCTACTGTAGCTGCCACGTAGACTCAGAAGAATGGAAGTCCTCATTGCACATTATACTCACTGTGTAATTAAGTCATTTAGTACCAGGGGGCACTGTGTCTTCACTTCAGAATGTCTTGAAGACCCCCATCTACTAAGCGAATGAATTTAGTTTTCTGAAGCTCTAAACATCTGTCCAATTACAGGACTTTTGTACATGATAAAAATTATTTTCTTTTTAATTCAAGGCAGTGCAAATAACACTGTTTATCAGAGGCAATAGCCGCCACTTTACTTTCTGCCTTTCTGTCATAGTTTGTGACGGTAGCTGAATATTGTGTTTCTGAATAATTAAGGGAAACGGATTCCTGGTTTACTTGAAATTTAATTTGATAATTAACTTGTATTTATTGTGTTTTTTTTTATTTTTATATACACATCATTGATTGTAAAGTGCCTTAATTTTACTATATGCCAGGGGTGGCCAACTCCAGTCCTCAAGGGCCACCAACGGGCCACGTATTGAGGATATCCCCGTTTCAGCACAGGTGGCTCACTCTTTTGACTGGGCCACTGATTGAGCCACCTGTGCTGAAACCGGGGATGTCCTTGAAACCTGACCGTTTTGGTGGCCCTTGAGGACTGGTCTTGGCCACGCGTGCTATATGCCCTGGAGATGTATCCAGAGCTTGTTCTTCCTCCACTTCATTGTTTCGCACTTATTGTAATGCTGCGGCCGATGCATTGTGGGGGTTTTCTCCCCTGAGCAAGTTCATGGATTGACAGGGAAAAAAAGAACCGACAAATACAATCAAGTCACCCAGAGATGCGTGTGATGTGTCTGCCTGTTCTAAATGTGAAACTGCACTGCGTCTTGCATTACTTGGAACCTGAATGCCCCATTGTTCTGACTACCCATTAACTTTCAGGAAGAGAGTGTGTGTTTTGTAATACACAACAAAATGACAGCATTAAAAAGACCTGAGATTCCTAATTTAATGGTAGGTTGCAAGATGACACATATATTTTTCAAATGTAATAGACGTATATTTACACGAGGAGCGATACACAGAAGAAGTACAAATGCCGCTCGCTTCAATGTGTGATGGATTTTGTGAAACAGGAGGTATAAGATTCTCAAGTCTTTTTTTTTAATATTCCTCTTCAATCTCTGGAGTTTTCAGCTTCTAAAATAACACGAACCTCTCCCCTTTCTGCTGTTAAATAAACATGGGGGAGGGGGTTAAAATGACTGGGAAGAGGACAGGTTTGTACAGTTCAGAAGAAGCAGAACCCCAGATTAGTGAGGAACCTTATTCTAGAACAGCCCTTCTGGTGCCCAGGACCTCATGCATCCTAAAGAGAAAGTAATTGGGTTTTACATTTTGAATCGGTCCTTAAGTATATAGTGTCAATTCATGATCATCACCTTGTGAATTGCTGAAGTGAAGAGGTAAATCATGTTGTTGAGACATGTTAACAGCCTCTCTACGTGATCTACACAGTACAGTATGAAGGGCCTGGGCTGAAGAACCTGGGCAGCACTACTCTTCACAATTCATGTTCCCTGCAGTCTAATTAAAGAGAAAATCCAACAGGAAAAGACAGACAGGATTGGCTTCTAGCATTGCTTCTGTTATGTGAGAAGTTGATGCTTGATTGTCCTAAACTGATTATATCTAAACAGTAGACTGGTTGGATTTTCCAGTACTTCCTTTCTCAGACCTGAGAAGCACCCACCATGGAAAGGAAGTAATAATTCTCTGCATGATTGTAGTGGTATTTATAGGAACCACATTGGTATTAGCTATTAAAGAACGATTATTTGTAGATTGTTGTATTTTCTGTGCCAACTATGTAAATGTTGCTGTACTTTGAAGGACGTGCCCTATAACATCTAAAGAATGAAATTCTTGTGATTCTTATATTTATCATGTGTGTTGGATCAGTGAATGAAATCACGACCTACAACATTTCCTATTTAGCATGTTCGTTTTGATTTTGATACCAGATTATTACAAAGAAAGCAATCATCGGCAAACTCTGTTTAAGCCACATTAAGGTACATGCTGAGGTGACCGATGCACTGTTTCATGCTTTCACTGGTGTCTGCCTTGATATATTCTAATGCTCTTCTACAAATCCATACGTTGATATGGTGTGGTGTTTCTATTCAAGCGCTTAACTCCAAAGCAAGTTACTGTGTAAACTCTGCACTGGTACACAGAGCTCCTAACTGTAACCTAATGTTCTAGTCTTGGCTGCATTAAAGCAGCAATTCCCCCTGCTCATTTATTTTTATTTTTTAACTATTCACTAGAAAATCGGACTTGGCGGTCCCATGGCCGACCCACACCATTATTTTTATTTTATTTGTTTTATCCATGTGGACTCCCAGTTTCCTGAGATGCATCTCTTACTGTGCCAGTGTTTCTGGTCCCATTTGGGAAATGAATATAGTGTATTACTGCTGTAAAGCGCTATGTACATTAATGGTGCCATATAAATAAAGGCATGCATGCATACATTCATACGGCGGCCATTCAAGCTTCACTGTCACGGGCCAATCGGAAGTGGCAATATTATCTGAGCATTACATTGCTGCCTCCAATTAAATGACTAGAAAGATAATAAATGCTGCACACTAATAAAAAATCAAAAGGGGATACAACTGCTCCTGGTTCAGGATTCTCTGTGTCATTCCAGGGTTAACGAAATGAAGAAAATCAGGGCTCCACGGATTTGCTCACTGAACTCATTTATTGCCAATAGACTTGACGTTTCGACCACACAGGCCTTGAGGCCTGTGTGGCCGAAACGTCAAGTCTATTGGCAATAAATGAGTTCAGTGAGCAAATCCGTGGAGCCCTGATTTTCTTCATTTCCAATTAAATGACCCCAGCAGCTATCTTTGCTTTCATTTTATTTGGCACATAAAAATAAGGTAAATATCTCATACGTGGGGGTCCCCAGAGATAAAATAAATGGGGGAATTGCTGTTTTACATATTTTGACTCAGCCGGGGGAAGCCTGCCAGCTTTATATAATGTAATGCTATTTGACGATTTGCACCATAACTGGTAATATATTCTTATCATTGTATGCTAAGGAAACCGTTCTTTAATATATAGATCAGCTTGCTTCATCACCCGGGCTAGGACAGGATGTGAATAAAAGTGAAGCTACCAATCCCGACTCGAATTCAGTGTGTGCAACTCTTTCCAACTTTGTGGCAAACACCTCCAGGTTAAAAATAGAAACGTCTCTCTCTCCAACGAGCATCTTACAATAGCATTGTTCTTGAAGCCTTGTGTAAGCTGTAACCATTCATACCTATAACATTTTGGGCCTCTTCTGATGCTTTGCATCATTGTTATGGAATCGGAAGGTAGTGAGCAGACGGCAGGAGGACTCTCTTGCTCTCCATGTTGCTTCTCATGGTCTTCAGTCACCGATCATACAACGTAACTTTACTGTCGCTCTCATGGGCAGTGCTGGAAATCTATTGTGGACGTTTTCGTACTGTCTGTCATTTTGCTAACCACCTGGTTCAGTTTCATGTTCAGTCTGTGTGCAAAATTATTTAAGATAATAAAATGATTTCTGCTTTCACAAGTGTATATTGTCCCTTGTTTGCTGTGCTTATTCTACTCTATCCAGCTGCCAGAAAGCTAATTTGTGTACAATGTTGTGGTGTTAGAGTAACACAGTACATTTGTATATATGACTATACAAATGGGTCCAGGGTTCTTCTAATATCATTTTAAATACCTGACAAATGGAAGAATAGTGTCTCATTCATAGTCTCCCCTTCAAAGAGCCTACTGTCTTACATATTCTGTCCAACAGAAGACCAAATTGAACAAATTACCGGGATATTGTACATTCTGATGGCTTTTTTTTTTAAAAGAAATTAATAGCCTTTTTGAAATCAATGAAAATGTTTGTAAATATCCCCGGTTTTGGGAGGCTTTTACTGAGGATATCGTTGCCCGTTCCATCCCTCATCTTTCACTCCTTATTTTTAATTGGTGCCAAGATGTGAGGGGGTATGCAGAGGGAAGCGGGATGTTCCCTTTATCTCTCTCTCTCCCATTCAGAGACGCCATTGTAGCTGAAACCAGGAGAGCCTGCAGTAGTTTGTGTTTGGGTTATGGTAAGGTGGACATGTGGTCTTAAGTGCTAAGGAACCAAGGGCCATATTACAGTTTCTGATGTTACCATCAGATAGTGTCTAAATAACTGGATCTGTTTGGGTTAGTATTCTCTTCAGTGGTCTAATTCATAGTATTGCCGCCCCTGTAAATATCCTAAATTGGGTTAACTGTGTTACCCTTCAGATCATAAAATTAAGGAGATCATGGCAGCCGACCTCAAGATCACCCCTGTGACTGATGTGCTGTTGGTCTCCTTCTCCACACCTCCATCTCTCTACACCTGGGTTCATCGCTAGGTTGACATGGTCACTAGATTGCCATTCGGCCTTCTTTTCTAACGGTATCATCTACCTCTGAGTGTTTTGGCGTTTTGTATTCTAACGCAGCCAGACTTACCATTGAATCCTATAGACACTTGGGGCATGCCTCAGTATTTTGAAGTATCTATGGGAAGTGTGTCTGGCTACGTCTGAATCTATAATGTTGTATGTTATTTTTATATATGGGCCATGGAATAAATGCATTTAATTTAACAAGATACCCACAGTGGTTATATAGAGCAGAATAGGTCAGTGCAGGGGTGCGCAAACTGGGGGGAGTGAGATTTTCTGGGGGTGGGGCACAGTACGGCGCTTACAGATGCTTGCACTGTTCTTCGCCAAAGCATTTAAATTAAATGCCGGAGGACCGCGTGAGGCCTCTGTAAGTTCCCTTATCTTGGCTTCGGGTGACGTGTCACCATGGCAACAAAGCATCAAATGAAGCCACAGGGTCACATGGCGTCGTGTTGCCATGGCAAAGCGACATTGCATGACCCCGGGGCCTCATGTGACGCCAAAGACAAGGTGAGGGGGGAGGGGGAGGCAGGGGGGCAAACCCCTGGGTTAGGGTACCTAATTGAATGCATCAATTCCTGTCATTTTTTTTATCAATGAAAGCACAACTTGGTATCTGCAGTAAACCTTCTAGTTGCGATGTTGGCCCATGTTTACGAAGCAGACTTCTGCCATGTGACACCTGACAGTGGAAGATACCTTACAACCCGTTGTGCTTATTGAGGTGTAAGGGGTTGTATGGCAGAAGACTGCTTTGTAAATATGGGCCATTGTGTCCGACGTATGAGCGTTTACGAGCAAATATGTTGTATTTGATGCAGACACAAAGTAATGCAACTTGTTAGATGTAATTAACGCAGATTGGTCACTACAATTTACTGCAAAACCATTACATTAATGGCCCTTATTCTGTTGTGCTTCAAAGAACTACTTCTCCATGGGGAACCCTGCGCTTCCCTGACAGAGAAACTAGATGTATTATGGAAGCCCATTGGAGAAAATAACCACGTTTAGCTGTGCATGAAACCCACCCAAACACACAGATTTACCTGCGCTGAAAAGCTGCAGCAACGCCGGTTCAAAGGCTGAGGCGGAAACAAATGTGGCTTGAAAAATCCAGTAGGGAGGCTCCTACTTTAAGATGACCTGGTCAATGCAAAAAAATGTGAAGACTGTCAACTGTAGTGGTGGGGTTAGGAGTGCTGGTTTAGAAAGATTACCGAGCAGTCTGATAAGTGGTATTTTTGATAAATGGCCCGTGGAATCGTGTTGCATTTTAAGTCTTCCTACAGACCGGTCCTTTTACTTCTATCATACGGCACAGGCGGGGATCAGTGTGTTTTTATTTTCTTTCTGTTGATTTACGTAACATTACTCAGCCAATATCTGTGTACCTATTGTACACTGGAAGTTAACTCATAATTCGATAATATTTTCACAGTACACTTAGAGACTTGTGAGGCTTCAAAAAAGCTTTGTACATTACAATCTCCTCTATAAAGAAGTCTGATGTTGGTAAAACGTACACTATGTATACACTTATTTAGCTTGGAACTACATAAAAGACCTATAGGGCTTAGTGAGACCATGTGCCATTTCGACAACTTGGCCAAACCCAGGGCTGCCATTTCCTGTACATAATTTGCCATAATACTGGCTTGAAAGTGTTTGAGCGCCTGTGGTCTACCTAACCAAGCAGACCTCAATCTTCCTGAAATGCTTCCTGTAGAAGGTTTGTATTAACCTCTCACAAAATAATAAGGTACAGCTTCTTCCGGGGAGACTGTAGTTCCAGGTTGGGCTGAGAAACTAAATGTATTGGTCACTGTTCAGCATTTCAATCAGAATGGGTTGCAATAGAGTCTGGCTTCTTTCCAGTCTTCCTCTCCCCACCTGCCGCAGAACGTTTCAATATGGTCAACAACAGGAAAACTGCCTGTTGTCCACTGAAATGTGCCTGGATAAGGGTGACCTCTCAAACAAGTCCTCTGTACCCTAGTTTAAAAAAAATAAATCCACTTGTTGTAATATATGCTACAGTTTGTGTAGCAATTTTTAGAACATTTTATTTGTATTAAACACAGAGTATGGCGAGTTACTTTATTCTGTTGATAAAGATAGTTTTATGTTTCTAGTGCTTCTGACGCCGGTCAACATCATTTTTATGTAGTTCAAAGAATGATGAATAAAATATGTATTGTAACTATATACTCCTTACAAGACAGGATTTAAATATACTGATATTCACTTGACTGTGTAGAAAACTAATTCATTTGGGTTTTTTTTTTTGAGTCAAATGTATACACTGTGATCTGCAAAACCAAATACACTGTAATTGGTTGCGTATAGAACTGGGAATCTGCTTTTATAGATAGGGAATATATAACTTGCCTGCATTGCATCATGATATCATTATCTTGACTTGAGCATGGTTAACACCATACTCAAGTGTGTCAAGAGCCAGACATCCAGATGAGTGAAACGTGGGGGAAGAATCCTTACTTCATGTAATGAGACTCCCCTGGAAGCTGGAATTGCTGCTGATAAACTAGGTGAGAAGAGTGTGACTTAATACAATGGAGGGTTCCAAATGGCTTCCGCTATTGAAGGCCTTGGCAAAAAGCACGCACGCTTGATCCCCAAGGGATATATTACAGCATGGCACGTACACAGGAGCACTGTTTTATGAATATGATTCCTATGTCTCTGACACAGTTAAGAGAGAATTGCCAAAACTGAACTTTTTAAATGTGCGTCAAGAGAAAGCAAAAAAAATGGACCGCGTTATAACTATAACCAAAGTCCCAAGTCGGAATAAAATGGGAGAAATAAATAAACTGCAGACTGTCTGGGCTGCTTTCTCACTCGCAGTCAAGTACACGAGGGCGGTTAGGTAACCCATGGAAAGTTGTGGTTTTACACCTGCGCAGAGAGTCATCATCAGCGCACGGTCGCTAATGCTGGAAACCACGATTTGTTCCACTAATGTGTCAGACAGCACTTGCCCTGAAGTAGCAGATGGTTTGAAGACAAATCAATGGGGCACAGGGGGTGGCCAACTCCAGTCCTCAAGGGCCACCAACAGGTCAGGTTTTCAGGATATTCCCCTCGATGTAGCAGCAGAGTTTTCGCCCACTGAACATAACATTTGCAGGTGTTTTGAGATTCCTGAATCCCAGTTCCCTGAAGCATTCCAGCTGTCGGCCGTTCGATCCTTAGCGATGGCAGTTGTGCTGCTGTAGAAATGTGTAGCAATTTCCTGCTTGTGAGTCCGTCTTTAATCACAAACAGCTTTTAGTGCTGGATAATAATAATAAATTACGTCATTTAGCCATTAAGGACTCCAAATTGTACGTTTTTGTTTTTAATGAGAAATAGTTTTTGGCTGGCCAATTTCGTGGGTTTATCAGAAACCACAAATTTTGGTCAATAATACATAGTTCCGTTTGAAAAAAGACATGCAAGGAGTTTCATATTGTGTACTGTACATCTTTGCTGCGTCGGATACCGAGATTTTATATTGAGCCAGCAAACCAATCCCTGTGTGTGGCATTTGGCAATTATGTTTCACAAAAGAAAAGCAAATTCCTTTTGTCACATCAGTAATTAACATTCAGATCTGTCATTAGGTCAGTAATTATCATCATATTGTACTTGCTCCTCCTATCGCTAAATACCTTAATATCCTAATTGTATTCACCCCATCTGCTAAATCTGGTATATTCTACATTTTGTTCCTATGTTTCTTTTGAAAATGCCTTTTATGTAATATGTAATGGGGTCCCTAAGTGTTTAAAAACAACCTTGGGTTGAAAAGCTGCTTTACCAGATTTCTGTATAGTTCTTAACTAGACTTGTAAATCCTGCTCACTCATATCACCGAGTTGCCTTTTATTCCAAAGTATGCAATCTCCGTTTGAACGGTTTCTCCTCAGAACTTCTGTAGGACCTTTCATTGCCTTTCTCAATTTGGTGACTCTTCTGTATGCTTTTTCTATACTGTATACCTGAAGAATGGTGGTCCCAGTACTGAAACTGTGTACCCCAGTAACACCACCAGTTCCATAGGAATACATTTAATCTGTGATCACTGTAATATCTATTATGTAGGCCAGTCTCTACGTGGAAATATTATCGACTGGCTCAATTTCCTTTATTTTATCAGAGGTCTCTGCCTAAGTCTAATTAGTTCACACTACTGATTACTTCTTATAAAAATTATATTCATGGTTTGTTTGTCCTGACACATCCCCTTAAAGTTAATCTTTGCACTTTCCAACTCTATTTTCTAAGCTCTACTCCGGTTCATTTACAGACTGCATGCCACTCGGGGGGGAGAATCGCCATCTTGAATTGAACCCTATAGGATAACCCACTGGTTAATATTTCAGTTTAACCTTGTGAGACATTTTCTTCTAGAAGGTAGAAGAAAAACATTTAAATATTGTGTACACACAAGTCTTAACCAGGCGCTGTTAGTGACTGGAGCATACAATATGTAAAGGAATTTATAACCTCCTCTAGTATGCGACTAACGTGTGCTTTTCTCCACTCTTAAACAATGACCAATTCTTTTTCTCAGAAACGAGAGCTCAGGAGAAAAGGCGCCAGCACCACCAGTCCTTACTTCACGCTACTGTCGGCAGCCCTACAAGAGGCCTGCACCGCTCCAGCACCCAGACGCCCCAGGTCTCACCTTCCATCAGCCCTAGATATCCTAGGACTACGTCACAGCAGAAGTTATCCTGCTCCCTCTCTGACTCACTCAGAATTTCAGGTCTGTATCCCATCCAACCTCCCAATCTCGCTAAGATCATACCTTCTCTTCAAGCAGTGTCCAAGCCGAGTATGCTTAACAAGGCCTTGGGCAAAAGACTGTCTCCTTTGCTTCCCCCTGGCTTACCTACTTTGGGTTTCCTGAATGAGAGAACTGGCCGACTAGGTACCACTGCCCTAATTACCAGACACCGTAGTCGGGCTAAGCTAGCCTAGCTGTTGCGGCCTTAATCACACTCATGATAGCTGGAAGATCTGTAGCATGTTGACTAAACAAACATTTGGACTGCAGCATACTCTCTGCTAAGCTGCCATGGTTGCTATATGGATGGCTTTCTTGCCTGTATCTCAGCAGGCCTCTAGCATTGTTATATGGGGTGCTACGAGCTCTTAAACAGTGAAATCTGTTCATCCTCGAGATGTGCTGAAGTGCCCATCTGCACGACAGCGCTTTCAAAATGCCATACAGTCTCCACCAACCTTTGTAATCCAGTAAGCCATGATTCCTGAAATAGGCGGCCGTACAATCAACTTCAAGTTTCTATAGACGCTCGAGAAATTACAGAAGGTGAATGGACCAAAGGGTTCTGGGATTTCTGACTAGCCAAAGGCATTCATGCCTGTGATGTCCTTCTCATATTGTATATAGGATTTTTCATCCTTTTGCTGCGGTTTGTTTATTGTGTTGTTGGAAAAGCATGCAATGGTGGTGTCACCATGTTTCTCCTCCCTGGTAAGCATTGAAACTGGGTACCCCATCTCTTCTAAACCTCTGGCGTGACCCTTTCGCATTATCTCTGTTCTTGGCTATACATTTATTTTTAGGACTTCAACAGAAATCCTGATTTATGATGTAGGGAAACCTAGCTATTAGAGAGAATGCCTCTCTGTTCCTGTAATTCCGAAGAACTTTTCCGCTCTCCCAAGAATCCCATGCAAAAGGCACCATCTTGTCACACCAGCAGATTGGTACCACTAACTCTGTTACCTTATCATAATTCAGTCTCTGTTTCTGTCTTTGCAATGTACTCTCCCATGACTTCGGGGGGAGGAGGGTGAATAAACTGCATTTTTTTTTTAACTGAATGGAGAATCGGCCTTGGCATCTCCAAACCCAACAGTGTGTTCTGCACAAACAAGAAATATGGAGTGAAAAACATGTGCTTGAGTGAAGCAGAGTTAAGTTCCCTGACTGAGGTCATAACATCCATACACACAAACTATTCTCTGCTGTCATATGTAAGGGAATAGTAAGATGTCTGTGGTAGACACATTGGGAAGTTATCTGACCGGGCTTCTGGATCCTGGCAGTATTGGAGTACATAGACAATCTATCTTGGCTGTGAGCCATTTGGCTGTGTGTAACATAAAAGTGTCACATTTAAAGTGCCTGTAGAGTTCATTTTGGAGTTGAAATTGGAGGGGAAAATTAGAGGAAGATCGGGACTCTGCACAACAACAACTTTGTTGTTGTGAGAATTTGACTTGCTAAAAGCTCTGATTCTTTGTACTCTTTCTATCCTCCGATACCTGGGAAGTCTCTCCTCCCTACATCTCACTATGCCATCCTTATAGCTTTTTCTGTTTTAATGTTTCCTCAATCCTTTGTGAACGTCTCTGTTCCCTCCAACTTCCTCACTCCCCACTACATTATTTATATACCTCTCTCCCTCAATAAAAAAAACACCCACACAAATCCTCTATTCACACCGTCTATCTACTCCTTCCTGCTGCTGGGGATCTCCCCTAAGTCTGAACCCAGACATACACACCTGATCTCACCCACGCCTCCCTGCCATCTCCTCCCCTGTAAATGGTGTTAACCTTCTGATTTAATCCTGACTAACCTTAAAACTCGCCCCACAAATCAAGCATCCCAATAGCCTGCACGCATGGCTACTGTCCCACACCCAGTCTCTCCTACCAACAATTGTGGCCAAGCACTCCCATCTACCTCAATTATTCTCTCACCTGCTGTCTCTGTAAGTCTCCAATCATACCACTTAGATTGTAAGCTCTTCAGGACCGATATTTCCTTTCCTATTGTCTGATTTTGCTGCACTTATTGTATTATTATAATTCCCTGTACTGTATTCTTTGTGAAGCGCCGAGTACACTTTTGGCGCTATATAAATAGACATACAATACATACAATACAATACATAGAAACCCAGCAAACCGTTTTCTGTGCTACAATTCCCTTCCATGTTTACAAAGTACATTTGTGTGGATTGGAAATACCTTGGATCACAAAAAGCTTCTAATCATCTGCAAAAATGAAGTCATACGCGTAGCCTGTTACCCAGTGTATGTTTTACAGCACGGCGGCCAACTTCAGTCCTCAAGGGCCACCAACAGGTCAGGTTTTCAGGATATCCCAGCTTCAGCATAGGTGGCTCAATCAAACACCTGTGCTATTTTCGATTGAGCCAACTGTGCTGAAGCAGGGATATCCTAAAAACCTGACCTTTTGGTGACCCTTAAGGAATGGAGTTGGCAGTCCCTGTTTTACAGCCTTCACTTAATAGCATGTTTGTTCCAGGGAGCAGAACCAAGCGAGGACAGAGACCGTATTGCAATGTTGTGAATGAATCTTGGCATTAGAATTGCAGCCAGCTTTTAAATAAACAAGTAGTATAATTATATAGTACACTGGAAGCTGCCGTCAGGTCCATTGGGACAAAAAGCAAGAAAAATATTGTAGCTCTTCAATAATTCTCTTTTTTTCCCCCTCCTTTTCCTTTACTGTAGAATTGGTGGAGCGCCGGCCTTCGCTTTGCGGCGGCGGCCTTCGCTTTGCGGCGGCGGCCTTCGCTTTGCGGCGGCGGCCTTCGCTTTGCGGCGGCGGCCTTCGCTTTGCGGCGGCCTTCGCTTTGCGGCGGCGGCTTAAAAAGAGACTGCAAAAGAGATTCACATACCAAACTGTGCAGAGCATCCGCATGAACCTAGCAAGGTGCACCAGGTAACCTACACATCTCAAATAAAGAGCGATGAAGTTCCGCACCCTGCAGCTCTTGCAGCGCTGTACCGAGGCACTTTCCATTTCTCAAACAGCAAGGTGTTGTAGTGATTCCAGGAGAAGCCGAGTCCAGAGACAGAGAGGAATGCATCTTAATGCACTGGTTATCTTTTAGATACTTCAGCCTTAAAAAGAAAACGGCTACGGACATTCTCAGTCAGGCATTTTAAGTTTTAAACTCTTACATCATACTAGGACTAAAACGTCCACTGGGTGTTGTAACTTCCTTAGAGGCACAAGTACGTGTGTGAAATAGACGCAAAGTTTTTTTTATAAAACAAACTTGCTACTTCTTACATAAACATACTGCTGTGAACAAAGTCTAACCCTCCACTGCTGAATGGCATCTGCAATGCGTGTATTGTGTGACTGCCATTTGACAGAAAGAGGGTAAATCTAGGGCGTATACGGCTGAATTCCACAAACAGAGCTGATTTTTTTTATTTTTTTTAGTGAAAGACAAATGTTTAAGACAGTGGAGAAAATCACTCCCATATGTCATTGCTCCGATACAGCTCCTCCAAACAAAACGTAGCAGTGTGGCAAACGACGGACTGTTGGTTGTTGTTAAGTGTAATCGGCGACAACACAAGTCTCTCTCCAACACAGATTAGGTTTCAGCAGAAAGCGTTAAGAGTGAAGAGACGGCACCCATTACAAGCTCAAACACTTTGTTCTACGTCAAAATCTGCAAAAAACTATGAGAAATCACAACTTTAGTGGCGCTCTACAGCTCCGCCAAACAGCTGATGATTGTGCGTCACGCAGGCTGTGTGGCAGCAGAAATTTATTTCATTTCATTGGCCGTGTATATTTTTTTGGGGGGGGCGCAACATAAGGTTTTCTTCATAGATTAGATTAGCAGAGGTGAAGACATCATACAAAACATGTCCTGTCCCACAGTTTAGGGAAGATCAAAAAGCAAAGAATTGGCCCTCCAGTGGAATGTACGAAAGGTAATATATCATTACACATGTTATGAACAAATTATCAATGTTCAGCCCTACGTGAACCAAACGGGAAGAGTGCCAATTCTGTGCTTTTTGCATCTTCTGCTACTCCGACCAGATGTGTGGATCTGAGAGTACCCCCGTGGCGGAATAACTGAAGTTCTTCAAGAAATGCGAATGCCCCTTCCAATATTTGTGATTATATAAAATGCCACAGTTTTCTGGAACATTATCTTCATACTTCTATGTGTGTTCCTTTTATACATCAGTTGTGGAGTATAATACACATTTACACTTTGCCTTTTTTTGTTAAGGGTTTATCGTTGGCTTACCTTGGGGGCTACAGCAACCATTACAAAAGGCACACACTTCCACTAGCTGAGAGGGCGGACATCCTGTGAACCGGGGAAGCAGGATCTTGCTGATCGATAGGCAGCTTAGGCCATTGCATTGCCTTAAAAAAAAAAAAAAAAAAAGTCACCTTCATCAGACAGACCTTTTTCACAACCTCTTCTTTCCATCCCTCTCCTTTCCATCCATCTCCGACACCTAGAATACCCATCTCCTGCTAATTTATGATGAGCCGCTCTAGAATTGCCCCAATGTCCCCAAATGTTTTATTTGGACTTTCCTGACATTGTCGGGGAGTTTCATTGCTTGGGAAGGAATGAAATGCACAAATGCAATATCTTCTACAGATTGCCACAATTTTGCAGAAATGGCAAATATAGGATTATATCAAATACAAGCTGAAGAAAAACAACACAGTGAAGTATTCTTGGAAACAAAGCAATGAAAAAGAAAGTCAAACCAAAACATACCACATTTATTTTAATATCAAAATGTACACAGAAAAACATCTGCCCCCGTTTTCATGCCAAGGAGCGAAGAATACAGTGGTGCACGAGATAGAAAAAGTATAGTGACAAATCAGATAATGAAGATTGTAGAGACTATAGGATTTCCATACGGGAGCCCAAAGATTTCCTACGAGAGCCCAAGGATTTCCATACGAGAGCCCAAGGATTTCCATACGAGAGCCCAAGGATTCCATACGAGAGCCCAAGGATTCCATACGAGAGCCCAATGATTCCATGAACGAGAGCCAAGGATTCCATACGAGAGTTTTCCCCACATTAACTATTGGTCTACTACACAATACAAACGAGGGTCTCTCTTTTTTCGATAGAGAATACTCTGTTGGCACAAATGCTGTGAGAATTATATTGGCCATCTTGAGCCCTGGTTATGACTTAAAGCCCATCAATGCTAGAGGAACCTGCACTGGAAAACACCCCAATCACCTGAAACGAACTTCAATATACAGAACCTGTAAGTAAGAAACAACTCCACGGTAGTTGAGCAAATCTAAAGTAGTAGTTTGCCACAATGTCCCATGGGTAACAAGACGGACCAGTCAGCTCATATCAAATGTCTCTGGGGTATAGTAGTATTGGGAGAAATGACAATTCTGAAAAGGTGAATTTACATCCATGTTTGCCAGAGAATAAACCCAAATTCCCCAGTAACATAACTATTAATATTTTCTCTAGACATGTAAAATTGTACGCCAATTGCCAAAAAACAGTGCAGGTTTTCAAATGAAAGGGCTTAGTCACCTATGCATATTTACTTATTAAAGATGTTATTAAATGAAGCATCAAAATTAAACTATTACAAGATACCTACAAGTGTAGCAATCAGCACTCTTCTGTAGCAAACTATTCTCTTTATTTCAAGATAAATTAAAACAGTAGCAAAGAACGGCTACAACCATAGCCACAGAAAACAACAAATATATACACAAAGTGTGGGTGGAGAAACCCCCTTCGTCAGGTGGTAATACAAGAATGGTTTTAGTACAGAAGAGTCCGATAGTGCACTATTACAGGACATAGTCCTGATGACAGCTTTGAGGTGTTCCTGAGCACCCTCTTCACGAACAGAGAAAAATACTATTTTAATTGTCAGTTCTTGTCTGTACTATTATTGTTTGGCATTAAATACACCCAGAAAAAGGATTCAGCTAGAAGGATTGCAAAGTTAGGAAAAATGTAAGGAGACAAGAGATATTAAGGATGTACGATGGTGGAAAAATGCATTGTTAAATGATTAATTGCACACATGGAGAATAATTAAATAGATTGCACACAAAATACATTTAATTCCCCATAGATGGAAATCTGTAATGTGCGTTAGTACATATTCCCAACATATGTAGGCATGTTGAGAAACCATAACATACATACACCTACACCACACATACACACACATACAGTAACATACAGCAAGACATGTATTAGAAAAGAGCAGACCACTAAGAATTTAGCTTCCTCGGTTTTACATACAAATGTAGCAGGACACTGTTTCCCCCATATAACACATCATGTTATAGCGTAGAGAATATCAGAGTTTCCATAGGATTTAATGCCTTTTAGTAAAGAAAAATATCTCAACATAAACTCAGAAGGCCAAACAAAATGTTCAGAAGGCCAACTGGTTTCTAATACAATTAGAAATAAGCTGCATATGAATTTACCAAATAAAGCACATGAACATTGTAGTGTATAAAGATACCGCAGCCTCTAGGCGAATGTTGAACAAGAACAATTGTATAAAGAAGCTTTTGTGAAATAAATAAGTGTATATATATGTATATATAAATATGTATATGTAAACAAGAAAGCAACCTTACAAGAAGCACAAGGCATACCAAGGAAATGTGAACATACTGCTCTTTTACGACCGTTTTCTGTACTACCACAAAATTTCTCAGCTTTGGACATTGGTAGCACTTGTAGTAATTACGTATCATTTGCATTTTATCATTGCTGCGTCACTTTTGTATGAGAATATACTGTTATTTAATGTCACTTTCACTTATTGTGGGCTTGTAATACTCGTGGTGGTCCATAACAACCACATATTTATTTATGTGCTGTGCCATATTTGTATTTCCTAGTCTCATTACCATTGGTGTTTTATTAGCTTCGCATGGGTTCAGTAGCTTATCTGCGGCTTCTATTTCCATCCCTTGACCTGTGGCCACTCGTGAGTGTTCGGGGGTTGCCATGAATACCGCACGCTATTGACACGCTATGCGTGATGGGCGTCATCCTTCGATTTCATTACGAGAGGATACAACCAGTCATTTGACTGTGGCCTTTCCCTCCCTCTCTCCGGCCTGCCGTCACGCTGGCATTACGCTCATATAGTTGCTATGACAATACACAATGATACGCAGCACGTAATGACGTCACATGTGTATATCCCGATTTGCATACGGGATGACACAGACAGTGTCACCTGACTGTGCTAGACCAATAAGAAGGTCAGTAATACTAAAGTGACCCTATGATGCAGCTACACCTTAGTAATCTTCACAGCTGTTTGAATTTGAATGTGCTTGGCGCTAATTCTGGTGTTAGACTCTCCCTATATATAATTAGCTCATTCCTCCCCTCACCACTCCCCGAAGACCGTTTTCAGTCGAAACGCGTTGGAGTGGGAGTCTGTGGAGTGGACCCTACCTTTCCTTCCATATAAGAGGATGGCTATTCCTTGTTCTTGACACTATGTCCCAAGTGGTTATATATATATAAATTGACATTTGTGCATTATGCTTCCACTTATTGCAGCTATTGTCTGTAACATCAATTGACTTTTTGTGGACATGCACTTATCGCAGGTATGCATATGATACACATTGACGCTCAATTTAGAGCTTCTTGTGTTTTTGAACTTGGTGTTGGAATCTGTTCCATTATTATACCCTTGCCTCCAGGTACACATGTATGGTAGAGGTGAGTCCACCTCCTCTTTAATCTTATCCCTTGTTTTTAACCCACTAATAAAATTTAGTTCACATTTCCTTGGTATGCCCGTGTGCTTCTTGTAAGGTTGCTTTCTTTGTTGCTATATAATTATTTCAACCTTTAGCACCACTGTCTAATAATATTTATACTATTCTTTGACGTTTGTGGGACCCCATGATTTATTGTGTTGAGGCGGTAATCTTTTGTGTATTTCTATAACATACATACTACATACATATATACATATACACACACACACACACACACGTATATATATACACACACATACATATATATAACCATACATACATATATATACCCACAACACACATATATATACCCACAAACAACAATAATACACCACACACACATATATAACCACACCACATACACACACACACACACACACACACACACACACACACACACACACACACACACACACACACACAAACCATAGCCCAAATATGGGCGACACCATGTCTTACAAGATAAACAGTTAAAAGAAGAAAAGTATTTTCATCACTTGATGACCACATAATTCCTCAACACAGAATATAAACTTTAATAGTACAAGCATTAGTGTGTCATACGGTTACAAAGAAAGGACAAAATGAAAAGGAGGTTGGACACAAGTTGCGTTCCGTGCAAAAAATATATGACTTGTTTTTTGAGACAAAACCTCACATGAAAACATGTACATTACTGTATGAAAATGCATATTAGTGGGCAAGCTGCCTCCTTGTTTGCTTAAGACGCTCTCACCATTAACTCTGAATTAAACAGAGTCAATGGGAGAATTTATACAACAATATGCAGGAATTATTACAGATCTCCAACACACGTTACCAGGTTCCAGGAACATGCGGAAACACCATGATGTCACATTTGTAAGATGAACAACAAAATATTATAGTCCACATCCTCTCCCACTAACGTGCCAGTGTTACAAAATGGTTTCCTGGTGTCAGATAGAGGACGCTCTGCTTTTAACTGCACTTGTAGAGGCAGACAGTATATAAAAACGCCAATAAACGAGATTGGACTGGCTGTTACCAAAATCTCTAAAGAGGGACTATTAAAATAAGAAATAATTTCACCAGAGTAAAAAAAACACAGAACAGAGCAGACAAACAGAAGACGCCAGTAGAGAACAGTTATGCAAATTCACCAGCAGATATTACCAGGATAATATATACAGATGATTTTTTATGCATTCCACCTTACAAATGCTATGCATAACGTTTTACATTTAGAAACCCCCATGTCTTTCAGTACATAGTACAGTATGATGGTGCATTCAATATGATATTCCTGATACAACTTTTTTTTTTTAAATTTAGGGTGCTTCAAACCATGCATCCTGATCAACGGTACTAACAATCCTACTCGATTTGAGAGTATTTTATGCATCTGAAATCTAAGTTCTGTCAAACCGGGCTTTTGGGTAATGCGTTTCGGGACAAAATAATCCTGACATCGCCTATTAACTGTGCAAAATCCCTTTGTAGTCTACGGAGATAGATTGAGGAGAGAGAAACTTGCCTCTTAAATCCCACTGGTAAATGTTTAAATGAATACAGATTATACAGAACAGCAATACAATGAAAACCCCCTAAAATGAAGGTGTACTTAGAATTAAGACACAGTTGATTTGCCTTCCTGTAGGATAGGCACAAAAATCAAAGGCTTAATGAAAACGTTTGTCCTCAGGGTTTTTAGCATTTTACACTACAGGAGTTTATTTACCATATAGGAAAAAGGGTGAAGAAATGTAGATTGAAATAGCACGAACACTGCAAAACAAATGTGGTGGTTCATACAACCAGACAATTACTTCAGCTATGCACCAAAACCTCAAATGTCCACATCTGAGCAGAAAATATGGCTATATAAATCAAGTTTTAAAAGCTTTCATTAAGTATATACTAAATGTATTTTAAACATGTTAATTTATATGTTACATTTGAAAGAGAGCCTTTTTAAAATTAGTTTCATGTAAATACATCAATGGAAACAGCTCCAAAGCGAAGGTCGCCGCCGCCGCAAAGCGAAGGTCGCCGCCGCAAAGCGAAGGCCGCCGCCGCAAAAGCGAAAGCCGCCGCCCGCAAAGCGAAGGCCGCCGCAAAGCGGAAGGCCGCGCCAAAGAGAAGGCCGGCCGCGCAAAGCGAAGGCCGCCGCCCGCAAAGCGAGCGGCGGCCTTCGCTTTGCGGCGGCCTTCGCTTTGCGGCGGCGGCTTTCGCTTTGCGGCGGCGGCCTTCGCTTTGCGGCGGCGACCTTCGCTTTGCGGCGGCGACCTTCGCTTTGGAGCTGTTTCCATTGATGTATTTACATGAAACTAATTTTAAAAAGGCTCTCTTTCAAATGTAACATGATAAATTAACATGTTTAAAAATACATTTAGTATATACTTAAATGAAAGCTTTTAAAACTTGATTTATATAGCCATATTTTCTGCTCAGATGGTGGACATTTGAGGTTTTGGTGCATAGCTGAAGTAATTGTCTGGTTGTATGAACCACATCATTTGTTTTGCAGTGTTCGTGCTATTTCAATTCTACATTTCTTCACCCTTTTCCTTATAATGGTAAATAAACTCCTGTAGTGTATAAATGCTAAAAACCCTGAGGACAAACGGTTTTCATTAAGCCTTTGATTTTTGTGCCTATCCTACAGGAAGGCAAATCAACTGTGTCTTAATTCTAAGTACACCTTCATTTTATGGGGTTTTCATTGTATTGCTGTTCTGTATAATCGTTTATTCATTTAAACATTTACCAGTGGGATTTAAGAGGCAAGTTTTCTCTCTCCAGCAATCTCCGCTGACTACAAAGGGATTTTGCACAGTTAATAGGCGATGTCAGGATTATTTTGTCCCGAAACGCATTACCCGAAAGCCCGGTTTGACAGAACTTAGATTTCAGATGCATAAAATACTCTCAAATCGAGTAGGATTGTTAGTACCGTTGATCAGGATGCATTGGTTTGAAGCACCCTAAATTTAAAAAAAAAAAAGTTGATTCAGGAATATCATATTGAATGCACCATCATACTGTACTATGTACTGAAAGACATGGGGGTTTCTAAATGTATAACGTTAATGCATAGCATTTGTAAGGTGGAATGCATAAAAAATCATCTGTATATAATTATCCTGGTAATATCTGCTGGTGAATTTGCAGTAACTGTTCTTACTGGCGTCTTCTGTTTGTCTGCTCTGTTCTGTGTTTTTTTTACTCTGGTGAATATTATTTCTTATTTTAATAGTCCCTCTTTAGAGATTTTGGTAACAGCCAGTCCAATCTCGTTTATTGGCGTTTTTATATACTGTCTGCCTCTTACAGTGCAGTTAAAGAGCAGAGCGTCCTCTATCTGACACCAGGAAACCATTTTGTAACACTGGCACGTTAGTGGAGAGGGATGTGGACTATAATATTTTGTTGTTCATCTTACAAATGTGACATCATGGTGTTTCCGCATGTTCCTGGAACCTGGTAACGTGTGTTGGAGATCTGTAATAATTCCTGCATATTGTTGTATAAATTCTCCCATTGACTCTGTTTAATTCAGAGTTAAATGGTGAGAGGCGTCTTAAGCAAAACAAGGAGGCAGCTTGGCCACTAATATGCATTTTCATACAGTAATGTACATGTTTTCAGTGAGGTTTTGTCTCAAAAAACAAGTCATATATTTTTTGCACGAGAACGCAACTTTGTGTCCAACCTCCTTTTCATTTTGTCCTTTCTTTGTACCGTATGACACACTAAATGCTTGTACATATTAAAGTTATATTCTGTCGTTGGAGGAATTATGTGGTCATCAAGTGATGAAAATACTTTCTTCTTTTAACTGTTTATCTTGTAAGACATTGGTGCCGCCCATATTTGGGCTATGGTGTGTGTGTGTGTGTGTGTGTGTGTGTGTGTGTGTGTGTGTGTGTGTGTGTGTGTGTGTGTGTGTGTGTGTGTGTGTGTGTGTGTGTGTGTGTGTGTGTGTGTGTGTATGTGTGTGTGGGTATATATATGTGTGTGTGGGTATATATATGTGTGTGTGGGTATATATATGTGTGTGTGGGTATATATATGTATGTGGGTATATATATGTATGTGTGTGTATATATATACGTGTGTGTGTGTGTGTGTATATGTATATATGTATGTATGTATGTATGTATATAGAAATACACAAAAGATTACCGCCTCAACACAATAAATCAATGGGGTCCACAAAACTGTCAAAGAATAGTATAAATATTATTAGACAGTGGTGCTAAAGGTTGAAATAATTATATAGCAACAAAGAAAGCAACCTTACAAGAAGCACACGGGCATACCAAGGAAATGTGAACAATAAATTTATTATAGTGGGTTAAAAACAAGGGATAAAGATTAAAAGAGGAGGTGGACTCACCTCTACCATACATGTGTACCTGGAGGCAAGGGTATAATAATGGAACAGATTCCAACACCAAGTTCAAAAAACACAAGAAGCTCTAAATTGAGCGTACATGTGTATCATATGCATACACTGCAGATAAGTGCATGTCCAACAAAAAGTCAATTGATGTTACAGACAAATAGCTGCAATAAGTGGAAGCATAAATAGCACAAATGTCAATTTATATATATATATAACCACTTGGGACATAAGTGTCAAGAACAAGGAATAGCCATAGCCTCTTATATGGAAGGAAAGGTAGGGGTCCCACTCCACAGACTCCCACTCCAACGCGTTTCGACTGAAAACGGTCTTCGGGGAGTGGTGAGGGGAGGAATGAGCTAATATATATAGGGAGAGTCTAACACCAGAATTAGCGCCAAGCACATTCAAATTACAAACAGCTGTGAGAGATTACTAAGGTGTAGCTGCATCATAGGGTCTACGTTAGTATTACTGACCTTCTTATTGGTCTAGCACAGTCAGGTGACACTGTCTGTGTCATCCCGTATGCAAATCGGGATATGACACATGTGACGTCATTACGTGCTGCGTATCATTGTGTATTGTCATAGCAACTATATGAGCGTATGCAGCGTGACGGCAGGCCAGGGAGAGAGGGAGGGAAAGGCCACAGTCAAATGACACTGGTTGTATCCTCTCGTAATGAAATCGGAAGGATGACGCCATCACGCATAGCGTGTCAATAGCGTGCGGTAGTCATGGCAACCCCCGGAACACTACCGAAGTGGCCACAGGTCAAGGGGATGGAAATAGAAGCCGCAGATAAGCTACTGAACCCATGCGAAGCTCATAAACACCAATGGTAATGAGACTAGGGAAATAACAAATATGGCACAGCACATAAATAAATATGTGGTTGTTATGGACACCACGAGTATTACAAGCACACCAATAAGTGAAAGTGACATTAAATAACAGTATATCATCATTACAAAAGTGACGCAGCAATGATAAAATGCAAATGATACAGTAATTACTACAAGTGCTACCAATGTCCAAAGCTGAGAAATTTGTGGTAGTACAGAAAACTGTCGTAAAAGAGCAGTATGTTCACATTTCCTTGGTATGCCCTTGTGCTTCTTGTAAGGTTGCTTTCTTTGTTACATATACATATTTATATATACATATATATACACTTATTTATTTCACAAAAGCTTTCTTTATACAATTGTTCTTGTTCAACATTCGCCTAGAGGCTGCGGTATCTTTATACACTACAATGTTCATGTGCGTTATTTGGTAAACATTCATATGCAGCTTATTTCTAATTGTATTTAGAAACCAGTTGGCCTTCTGAACATTTTTGTTTGGCCTTCTGAGTTATGTTGAGATATTTATTCTTTACTAACAAGGCTATTAAATCCTATGGAAACTCTGATATTCTCTACGCTATAACATGATGTGTTATATGGGGGAACAGTGTCCTGCTACATTTGTATGTAAAACACGAGGAAGCTAAATTCTTTAGTGGTCTGCTCTTTTCTAATACATGTCTTGCTGTATGTTACTGTATGTGTGTGTATGTGTGTGTATGTGTATGTATGTTATGGTTTCTCAACATGCCTACATATGTTGGGAATATGTACTAACGCACATTACAGATTTCCATCTATGGGGAATTAAATGTATTTTGTGTGCAATCTATTTAATTATTCTCCATGTGTGCAATTAATCATTTAACAATGCATTTTCCACCATCGTACATACTTAATATCTCTTGTCTCCTTACATTTTTCCTAACTTGCAATCCTTCTAGCTGAATCCTTTTTCTGGGTGTATTTAATGCCAAACAATATAGTACAGACAAGAACTGACAATTAAAATAGTATTTTTCTCTGTTACGTGAAGAGGTGCTCAGGAACACCTCAAAGGCTGTCATCAGGGACTATGTCCTGTAATAGTGCAGCTATCGGGACTCTTCTGTACTAAAACCATTCTTGTATTACCACCTGACGAAGGGGGTTTCTCCACCCACACTTTGTGTATATATTTGTTGTTTTCTGTGGCTATGGGTGTAGCCTGTTCTTTTGCTACTACGTTTTAATTTATCTTGAAATAAAGAAGAATAGTTTTGCTACAGAAGAGTGCTGATTGCTACACTTTGTAGGTATCTTGTAATAGTTTAATTTTGAATGCTTCATTTAATAATACATCTTTAATAAGTAAATATGCATAGGTGACTAAGCCCTTTCATTTGAAAACCTGCACTGTTTTTTGGGCAATTGGCGTACAATTTTACATGTTTCTAGAGAAAATATTAATAGTTATGTTACTGGGGAAATTTGGGTTTATCTTGGCAAACATGGATGTAAATTCACCTTTTCAGAATTGTCATTTCTCCCAATACTACTATACCCCAGAGACATTTGATATGAGCTGACTGGTCCGTCTGTTACCCATGGGACATGTGGCAAACTACTTAGATTTGCTCAACTACCCTGGAGTTGTTTCTTACAGGTTCTGTATAGTGAAGTTCGTTCACGGTGATTGGGTGTTTTCCAGTGCAGGTTCCTCTAGCATTGATGGGCTTTAAGTCATAACCAGGGCTCAAGATGGCCAATATAATTCTCACAGCATTTGTGCCAACAGAGATATCTCTATCGAAAAGAGAGAGACCCTCGTTTGTATTGTGTAGTAGACCAATAAAGTTAATGTGGGGAAAACTCTCGTATGGAAATCCTTGGGCTCTCGTATGGAAATCATTGGGCTCTCGTATGGAAATCCTTGGGCTCTCGTATGGAAATCCTTGGGCTCTCGTATGGAAATCCTTGGGCTCTCGTATGGAAATCCTTGGGCTCTCGTATGGAAATCTTTGGGCTCCCGTATGGAAATCCTAGTAGCTCTACAATCTTCATTAATCTGATTTGTCACTATACTTTTTCTATCTCGTGCACCACTGTATTCTTCGCTCCTTGGCATGTGAAAACGGGGGCAGATGTTTTTCTGTGTACATTTTGATATTAAAATAAATGTGTGTATGTTTTTGGTTTAGCTTTCTTTTTCATTGCTTTGTTTCCACAGAATACTTCACGTGTTGTTTTTCTTCAGCTTGTATTTGATATAATCCTATATTCTGCCATTTCTGCAAAAATGTGGCAATCTGTAGAAGATATTGCATTTGTGCAATTTCATTCCTTCCCAAGCAATGTAAACTTCCGCGACAATGTCAGGAAAGTCACAAATAAGAACAACATTTGGGGACATTGGGGCAATTCTAGAGCGGCTCATCATAAATTAGCAGGAGATGGGTATTCTAGGTGTCGGAGATGGATGGAAAGGAGAGGGATGGAAAGGAGAGGTGTGAAAAGGTCTGTCTGATGAAGGTGACTTTTTTTTTTTTTTTTTAAGGCAATGCAATGGCCTAAGCTGCCGATCGATCAGCAAAGATCCTGCTTCCCCGGGTTCACAGGATGTCCGCCCATCTCAGTAGTGGAAGTGTTGTGCCTTTTGTAAATTGGTTGCTGTAGCCACCCAAGGAAGCCAACGATAAAACTCATTAAAAAAAAAGGCAAAGTGTAAATGTGGTATATAATACTCCACAACTGATGTATTAAAAAGGAACACACATAGAAGTATGAAGATAATGGTTCCAGAAACTGTGGCATTTATATAATCACAAAGTTGGAAGGGGCATTCGCAGTTCTTGAAGAACTTCAGTTATTCCAGCCACGGGGGGTACTCTCAGATCCACACATCTGGTCGGAGTAGCAGAAGATGCAAAAAGCACAGAATTGGCACTCCGTTTGGTTCACGTAGGGACTGAAACATTGATAATTTGTTCATAACTATGTAATGATATATTACCTTTCGTACTAGTCCACTGGAGGGCCAATTCTTTGCTTTTTGTATCTTCCCTAAACTGTGGGACAGGACATGTTTTGTATGATGCTTCACCTCTGCTAATCTAATCTATGAAGAAACCTTATGTTGCCCCCCCCAAAAAAATATAACGGCCAATGAAAGGAAAATAAATTTCTGCTGCCACCAGCCTGCGTGACGCACAAGTCATCAGCTGGTTTGGCGGAGCTGTAGAGCGCCACTAATAGTTGTGATTTCTCATAGTTTTTGCAGATTTTGACGTAGAACAAAGTGTTGTGAGCTTGTAATGGGTGCCGTCTCTTCTCTTAACGCTTTCTGCTGAAACCTAATCTGTGTTGGAGAGAGACCTTGTGTTTGTCGCCGATTACACTTAACAGACAACCAGAACAGTCGTCGTTGCCACACTTGCTACGTTTTGTATTGGAGGAGCTGTATCGGAGCAATGACATATGGGAGTGATTTTCTCCACTGTCTTAAACATTTGTCTTTCACTAAAAAAAAATAAAAAAAAATAAGCTCTGTTTGTGGAATACAGCGCGTGATACGCCACTAGATTTACCCTCTTGCTGTCAAAATGGCAGTAACACAAATACACGCATTGCAGATCCATTCAGCAGTGAAGGGGTTAAGACCTTTGTTCACAGCAGTATGTTTATGTAAAGAAGTAGCAAGTTTGTTTAGTAAAAAAAACTTTGCGTCTATTTCACACGTACTTGTGCCTCTAAGGTAAGTTACACACCAGTGGACGTTTTAGTCTCAGTATGATGTAGAGATTAAAACTTAAAAGCACTGACTGAGATGTCCGTAGCCGTTTTCTTTTTAAGCTGAAAGTATCTAAAAGAAACGCAGGTGCATTAAGATGCATTCCTCCTGTCTCTGGACTCGGCTTCTCCTGGATCAGTACAAACCTTGCTGTTTGAGAAATGGAAAGTGCCTCGGTACCAGAGCTGCAGAGCTGCAGGGTGCTGATACTTCACGCTCTTTATTATGAGATGTGTAGGGTTAACCTGGTGCACCTTGCTAGGTTGCATGCTGATGCTCTGCACAGTTTGGCTATGTGAATCTCTTTGCAGCAGAACGATGTTTTGTTGGTCATTGTGGCAGCCAAGAGGATAGAGGTGCTGTTGAACCTGGCGAGTAAAAAACAGAAAAACTTTGCATAATTGGCTTCTCTAGAAAGATTAAATGAGTCTAGTCTACACTTTTTACTTCACAAAGGTCTAACATTGACCCGTGCTAAATGATTTAATTGTGTAATTAGTGGCAAATATGTGGAAACTTTTTATAATCCTCACGCATTCTCACAATATCTCATCATACATGTGTGGTCTTTGTAATTCAACTGTTTTACTCAACAGGCAGCACAATATTATGTTTTATTAGAACAACCTTCCGAATTACACAGATATGTCTCCATTGTTTTATGGTATACTGTGGATTGTGTCTTTTTTTTTTTTAAGGCGTAGTCCAGCTACTGGGGTTAGAAAGCCAAGTAAAATGTATTTACTAAATGTTATGGTTCATTCTTAATGAAGTTTAAGCTTTGTGGAACCCCACCTTTTGAAGCAGGTGATCCTGGTCCGAATACCAGCGTCTCCTCTCCTTGTGACCTTGGGCGAGTCACTTTGTCTCCTTGTGTCTCAGGTGCAAAAATTAGATTGCAGTGAACACCGCTCTGTGTATAGCATTAAAAAACGCTATACAAGAAAAAAAATTATATCGTTTGAGATGTTTACT
This sequence comes from Ascaphus truei, assembly GCA_036426205.1. Classification (NCBI taxonomy): domain Eukaryota; kingdom Metazoa; phylum Chordata; class Amphibia; order Anura; family Ascaphidae; genus Ascaphus; species Ascaphus truei. The sequence goes on from CM071570.1 coordinate 1,760,634, forward strand.
GTTCTCAAAATACTATGCCAAAAAGCTGAAATCGCCTACATAACTGGGAAAAAAAATACAGCCGAATATCCCTGCAAAAAAATGAATATTTTTCCAATATCGACATTTTGACAAGTCTGAGATGTGGATAAAACGGAACTAAAGGCAGGAAAACAAATAAGAAATACTCACTGTTTTTATTTCATCCAGGCAAATGTTTTTTGAGCCTACAACCTCTGCTTGTTCTTCATAGAAAGGTCCAATCACAATTATCCATGTAAGGATGGGATAAATAGCAGCACGGGGATAGTGCCTGCTGCCATGCCTTCAGTTTTGGTTGTTAGTGGGAATGAAGCTGAACATCTAGTTTTTCCTAATCCGTTGGAAAAGCAGTTGTGCAGCTTTGTCGTATTTCAACTTGTGGAAAAGATAAAATGTGCACAAGCGCTAAAGACTAAAACACCAGTGTGACAATTGCAAAATATATATATATAAAGGCTGCCTAGTAATACTGTCAGTACTGACAGAGAAAGTGAAAGTGAAAACAAAGAAAAACCTGGCGCCAAAAGTTCATTGGATAATCCTGTACTCCTCAGGGGATCAGCACACTTGCTTGACAGGCCATATTGGGGAAAAAACTAGCCATAAAATGGTTTGGACAAATGAGAACACCGCTGGTCATCCACCGGTGTTCTCATTTGTCCAAACCATTTTATGGCATAGTTCTTTTTATTTAATAAATAGTTTTTATAGTCACTAGGAGTCTCTATGTTATATGTGCAGTGTGTGTATTAGTGTAGACCTGTTTTAACCCTACAGTGTTGCACTATGATCTGTGTCTGTTTGTGTTTTTTCCCCTATATGGCCTGTCAAGCAAGTGTGCTGATCCCCTGAGGAGTACAGGATTATCCATTTCAACTTGTGGGAAATATTTCTGTCCATGATATGGGGGAGTACAACCTGTAAATATGAAGGTGTTATCTGCACAGCTATTAATAAATTAAAATTCATAATCGCAAATTTATTTCTGAATGTTTACCTGAAGAGAACCGGTCCCAGCTGTAAATGGAAATCAAAGTCCATCAATCTCCAGATCAGAGCCTACCAGGGTCGGGGAGCAGCCAAGCAGTGTATGTGTTTATTGTACTGTATATATTTTTCACTGTGTTGTATTTTGCGGTTCACTGACCGTGATTTGTTCTGTTCTGGAGATTTTTCGGACGGAGTATTATATGTAACAGATAACATAATTTTCCCACTGACTTCTTCACTGGCAGCATGGCATTTGTATCCTGAACAAGAGCGTGATTGGGAATGAACACGGTCTAAAGCCTTTCTCTACCCAGAACACAAACCCAGAAATCATTGGAGTACCCCAATAATTCCAGCTGCTGTTCCTGCTACTCTGCCCTAATGTACTTTTCATTCCTCCAAACACATGTAGCCCCCTTTCTCCCTTGTCTAGAGAGATCACGTGTGGCACTATACCTGAGTGGCACACAGGAGGCCTGATCCTCCGCCACTGGGAGCCTGTGGTGTGTGTAATGAGTATACCAACAGCGCCTCCACCTGAAAAGGATCCTCACAGTAGGATATCCCCTCCCAAGACCATACAGACAGTAATGACACACAGGAGTATATGTAACAGTATTTACTGGCAGTAATTATACCAAGAACATTGCAACAACACCATGCAGTATGTATGAACACCAACCCAGAGGATATCCCCACAGTACTTGGGTGCAGGGTCACCAGTGTCCCAGTGTCCAGGCCACAAAGGCCAATCCCACCCCAAGTGTGAGAAAGCGCTGCCCCACGTGAATAGTTGGTGCACTTGTAGAAATACCGGCCCAGTGAGGCCAAGCAAACGGTCAGTCTGTCCCACCGAAGATCCACCTCCTCAGATGCGTCTCCCTGAGGAAGGTCCCATTTTGTGGGGGGCCGAGACGTTGATTTAGATGTTACCTTTTTTCACCTAATACTCTTGTGTTACTACACCATGCTTGAGTGCTGCCTCTTGATTGCCTGACCTCAGTAAGGTATCGTATCTGTATATCCAATAAAGAATATCACTTTTGAGCACATTCACATGTCTTAGGTTTGCAACCCTGCCTTTCACCATTAACACCTAGCATACACTGCTTCCACTGCGGCAAGGGATTCTGGGAAATGACATGCACATGGACACACAATGTGTCATATTTTGCCTGAAATCCATTTTTACATGGAACCCTTATAAGCAAATGCTCTGCTCTTCACGCAGCTTTTAAGCACAGCATGGGATTAGATGCAAAGCCAGTCAAACCACTCGGACAGCTGTTTCAACCTTTTGGGTCTCATCAGTGTGAGGCTGGTAGTACTGGCGTTGCAATTTTCAAAATGGGTAGGTTTACCTTACACATTATTTAAGTTATGGTGGGTGACAAATGCTAACGGTGGAGGTTTTTTGTCACCTTTTTCACCCACCATAACTTAAATGTGTATGTATGTATGTACATGTATGTATGTATGTATGTACAGTATATACATGTGGTACCATTGACCACAGTCCTTCACAGACATGAACTACACTTCCTCGGATACAGTTTTAACCATACACACAGGATAACGTTTGAACCATACACTCTGAGCACTTGATCCATACAATCGTTTTTTTTTTTTTTAGACCATAGACACAAGTCAACCAGAAGATCTGCACTCTCTTGTATGGTGACTCTGGGATATTAAATACCTTCATTGAGTGTCTTCATATCGTGGCCCTTCTTTATATCAAAGTATATTAAATCTCTCAACCTGTAAACCGCGAATCAATCCATGTAATAAAGGCTCCACGAATGATCATAAACAAGAAAAAGCACCTGCGTGCATCATTAAGTATTGAAAATCCCAGGACAAGGGTAGATGAGCATTTGCAAGGGACATACAGTGATATATTTTGTGGGTAGATGATGGTCTTCCTTGTACCCTTGTGTTTTGTGTAGGAAGTGGCTTTAGTAGCCTGTTACCAGCCAACAAGATGAAGAGCTCACCTTCAATCAAGAAGAGTTTTCGGGAAGGAGATTCCGCCAAGCCTCATGTCCGGGCGGACCATGGATTAGACCTTTTACAGGTAAACCTGCAACTTCTCTACATGGAAGTAAAATCTCAGAATGCAAGCAGAAGCTGGGGGTGGGGGAGAGGGGGTAATTAGAAGTGTGAGGTCATATGGGACCCCCTCTCTGCATTGTTCAGATCTCTCCACCAACAGACAGGCTATTTAGCAATTACTTTATAGGATTGGCTTTCTGCCCCTGTACGCCGGCAAATCAGAGCAGCCAAACTACAACAACATTGTAACAACTCTGCATTGTAGAATATACACATGGCACATTTTCTTTGTATAGTTTACAAGTACAACATACACTACAAATATATCTTCTTTTTGATTTGTTTCCATTTAGTTTGCATTTGTGAACTTCCATGTAAGTGTTATTGCATCTGTAGTCCCCTTTCCCCGTGTCTAAGGGAACTACGTGTGCTGGATACCTGTCTGGCGTACAGGAGACCTGATCCTCCCCCACTGGGGAGCCTGGTGTGGTCGCATTCTATCTGGTGACAGCGCCTCCACTTGGGAGGGATCCCAGAACCGCTGGATAACCCCTTCCCAGGAACAATACTGGTAGTAAATAAAGACTCACAGGTATCCCCAACTTATATTTACTGACACAATAATAGACTAACACCCACAACACAACGTCCCCACAAAACAATATCCCAACACCACAATAGTTAGTCCCCCAAAGTACTGAGGGTGCCCTGGGCACCTATAACCTGATGTCCACAAGAGCAGGCCCACAAAAATGTGAGTAGTAGTGCTACCTCCTGGTGTGTGTGGCCGTTGGTGCACGTTGGGTACCTTTCCTGGTCTCTGGTCCAGACCAGGATAACCTGAAGATGGTGATCCGTCGGACTGCACTGTGATCCCAAGGTGTCTACCGTATCCTCTTCATTCGCCAAGCGTCCGCCTCTGGAGGGATCTCCCATTGGAGTATGTGCCTGTGGTATGGTCCCAGACCGTAGGCTGCAGCTCACCACGTGGCGTCCGGTCACTTGTATGCCGACACTGCTGAGTGCTATTGGGGAAGCGTCCCTCTCTAGGGGCCTTTCCTACAATACACAAGCTGGAGGGACTGGGGCCTACGTGGTAATCTGGTTTAGTCCAGGGGAGCACTGCTCCCTGGACACTACCTGCTCTGTTGGGGTCACTCTTCTGACGGGTGCGCGACCCTTCACACCGAATTGTATAAATCCCTCTGCTCCCTGCAGGCGCCCCTAAGGCTCATGGGACTTGTAGTCCCCTTGCGGAGCTGTGGGTAAGATGGCCACTGCATGCCTCCGCTGCACATCCGTGTCACGATGGACGCACTTATTAACAAATGTATATTTTGTGGATCCCAATTGAGCAGAACAAGTTGAGCAAAATAAACTGAGATTTATTCCCTTGATAGGCAAACACACAACAACTGCAGAATACACTTAATAATTACACTTACTGGTATAGGAACGGGATAATGTCCAGAAAAGTGCAAAGCACCAGAAGATTGTCTTTTAAAATTTAGTCCTTTTGCAAGGGCATAAATTGCCAGCCCAATCCTTCTGTGAATGTGCAAAGTCTTTTCTGGTCCGTTGGGGTTACTCAGATAACCCCAGCAATCACAGTGTCCTAACGCATAGTTTTGTCCTTGGTTCCGATGTAATAAGACTCTTTGCGTTCCAGGAATGTGCTGCTGCACTTATCAGCTATTAGAAGCGTGGAAATCCGCTCACATGGTAAAACGAAAGACAATGGGGATAGCCTGGGTGGCAGGTATATAGGGTTTGAAAGCCTATCTCCAACATACCCACCCAATCCCCCTCGTGGGAAAGTTCTCATTCCCCAACCCCCTACGTGCCCACAGTTTGGAGAGTGGGCACTCTAGGGATTTTCTGTTCACACAGAGCATGTGTGACAACGCCACCTTGGCTACTTGGCATATGTGCACTCCCCTCTTTACCTGGCCCATCTCAGACTGGAAGGGGGAACTCAGGGGGTGAGCCAGCCCAGATGGGTCAACAGGATTTCCTATTTAGCATCCATCTGGCCAATTCACACCCACCTGACTCTGGGTCTTTGATATGTAACACTTTCAGAGACTCACAGGCGTGGGCCCAGCATGTTACCTTTGAAGCTTGCATAGGCAAGTGACCCAGCTCATAGGTGTCAAAACATTTGGTTCTTGTGTGCGTTTTAATGACAGGAGAAAAACAACTTCATCCTGCTTGTCCCTGTTAAAACCTGTAGCAAAAATACACTTTATTGAAAATACATGTTCCCCTTATCTCACACTTATATTTTTCATATGTTTGTGCTTGGGGTGTACTCTACTGCAAGCACATACAATCCTGCAAAATGGGGACAACAATGGACAGAGGGAAAAATAAGACATGTACAGTGCATGAAAAATTAACCCCTTCATCCCCAATACGAAATAGGGGTAACCAACTGAGCACCCTGCCTTTATTAATGCGCTTATTACGCCCATTTTTGCCACAGTGTGAGAGTCCTATCGCGCATAAGCGATATTTCAAAATGGCGGTGTCTTGTACCGGTGTCCGCCTCTGAGTTACGAAGCACCGGAGCGGCTCCCTCACCAGCCGGTAGCTCCCCCGCCCGTAGCGGAGATAAGCGGGGAGCTCGGCTACACATCTTATCAGTTGTTTTTTTTTTTTTTGGTTTGTTTTTTTCTTTTTATGTGGCATATGGAGAACTTGCATATATAATAATGTTATGTTGTGTTTTCTTTATAATATCGATGCTTGGAATGTCGTACGATGTCCCCAGTTTTCCTATTGGTGCCTGAAAGGTCTTCATGGACGGGACACAAAAAGAAGTGTGTACGTTGGGTACAGTGTACGTTCTGCTGTTTTTCTTCACGGCATTTTTTAAAATATATTTTTAGACCTCTCCCTGCCTGTGATCCCTTCCCAAGATCATCTGGCACCTTCTCTCTGTTGAAGTCTTGTGTTTCCACATTTACCTACAGTACAGTATACTTGAATACCTTTTTGCTTGTATTTTCATTTACTGTCTGCATTGTATACTTTAGTTAGTGTAATGGAATGCCAACCACCTTTCCATTGGAAATAAATATCTTCTATATCCTGAATGTAGTTTTCTCCTTAGCTTCGTTGTTACTGTACTGGGTTAATTTCAGTTCTGAACAGCTTGAATACTCCAGAATTTATCCATACTCTATATGCTAAGTTTTTATAGTAGGAGCGCATGGCGTCGCTCGAGCGATGGGTGAACTGAGCTTTCAGCAATTGGGGAGGCGTGGTGGACATGTCACCAGGCTGGTTCACCCTCATTGGCTGAACCGCTTACGTGACGCAAAATGATTTGTTGTTTGAAAAATCTGCCGCACGGTCTCTCTGCATCGCACTCGCGTGCACTATGTCCAGCCCCTATCATCTGCTGTACTTTGTTCTCAAAGCGCGCAGAATCGCACGCACCGTCGCGCCTACTATAATCGCAGCCTAACATTTACTTCCCCTAATGAGCTCCTCGCTACATGAGGACAGAGCCTTCCTTCAATGTCACTGTTACTTGGCTCTTTGCAGTGGAATATGCAGACAGACTCTCAAGGAAACAATCCGTGAGCATTTTCTATGAATTAAACTAACTGGGCTGAGCATCCAAAGGCCTCTTCATTTCACTGATTTATTAGCCGCCCAATATCGTGCAGATGTAGCCACACTTGCTGTTTTTGGCACCGGTGACCATTCCAGTGCTGGAGGATTATTGCTGTGGGGTGTTCGATCCGAATGCATGTGTCCCCTCTACATCATGACCATGGCAGCAAGATCTCCGATGCTTCGCTTTTAAGCTTTTTCAGCCGCAACTCTGGCGACAGCAAGTCGCACTACATCTGTACATACGATGCAATTCCCATGGCTTGTGTGACCACTGTGATTCTGGTTGTTGCTTTGTAAAATGAAGTACACATTTCACGGCCAGATCCTGAAGAACCGCTCAGAACATCTGGTGGGGAAAATGAGTAGAGCGGTGTTTCCCAGCCGCAGGATTTCCTCTATCAAGGAGAAAGCGGTGTCACGGTAGACCAGGACTTTTAATTAACACCATTTATATTTAAGGGATCAGTCACAGGGCAAAACAAAGTAAGTGAAATAAAATGAGGTTTATTTGGGATAAATAATAATAATAGCATGTTCTTGTATAGCGCAGCTAGTTTTTACGTAGCGCTTTACAGACACATTTTGTAGGCACCGGTCCCTGCCCTGTGGAGCTTACAACCTATGTTTTTGGTGCCTGGGGCACATGGTTATAGTGACTTGCCCAAGGTCACAAGGAGCCAACACTGGGAATTGAACCAGGCTACCCTGCCTCAAACTCAGTGTCCTTACTCACTGAGCCACTCCTTCTCCCGTAAATTCTTGGAAACACACACAACTACAAAATACAAAAACAGGTATTGGGGGATGAAATCTACCTTTCCTAGGTGCAAGGACCCACTTCAAATGGGTTTCCCCTGTCCGCTTCTCTGCTTCAGGATATCAAAGTGCTGCACACAGCAGCCCCTCTGAAATGTATCTCCACACTCCTCCCATGCACTGTCCAGCAGCACCCCTTATATACCGCTTGGTGGCTATTGAATAAAGGCAGCGAGCCAAGAGAAAACAGTGCCTGGGGCTCAGACCTGCACTGATTCATTTATCTAATCCCCTACCTTTGTTCTGATCTCTTTCTATGGAGAGCTTCAACTGAGTGAATTACTAGTCTTTCTCGATACAAATGACATAACTTAATTTACATTTGCAGGACTAACATATTAATTCCATCACCACACAATACCAAACTACTGTATCTAGCTGGGGGAATTGCTAACACAGGCATATATACAGACATAAGGTAATTATGTAAAAGACAGGATTTAGCATTACACACAGCTAGCTCAAATCCCATCAAAGAACAATGTTGATTGGGGGAAAGGATTGTTACAGGGAAGACAGAATGCATGCTTTGAAATGCATTCTTACAGACATGGTGCATTATACATTCCCTGTTCTCCCTCTGATATTAAATTACATTTGGCTGAAATAAGCCTTACATAGCTGGCCAAGTGACATGGATTTAGGGGTAAATAGCTGGGATTTCACCCCACTAGGTCAGCCAGGGACCCTTATCGTCTCACCTCCCCCCTCAAGATTAAGGCGCCAGGGCAGTCACCCTCTCTGGTGGCTTTCTGAGCCTGACAAAAATTGAGGTTCTTCAGGTAGGACAAAGTATTTTTGGCTGATACAGACCTTCAGCCTGCTGAGGGTTCTTGCCTCCTCCATGGTCTACGTCCATCAGGTCTCTGATCAGATGTAAAAACACACTTGTTCCTCCCCCCCCCTCCATCCGAGGTTTCCCTCCCCTGGTTTGGGAACACTGACCACTGGGGTCACAAAAGATTGCAAAGGCTTGCAGCTGCAACACGGGGCTGCAAATTTTGAATTGCCGGTCCATCTTCTGGGGTCTCCAAATGTAGAGAAGTGATGGTCTGTGGGGTTGGCTCCAAAAGCTGGGGAGCACAAACCACCTTGGTGGACAGGGGTGCTGACTGCACCCTCTGCCTGGGCAACTGCCCAACTGTGGTGCTCTGTGACTGGGGTCACAGCAGCATCCTCTTCATGTATCTTCACCGGCATCCCGGTCTATGTATACCGGTGCCCGGGCAAGAACCTATCCGGCTTCCCATGAGTACATTGTTGCAGGGGACCCCCAGGCCGACTACCTGGGACCCCTGGATGAAAGAATAAATCTTTGTGGACCGGTTGGTCCTCCTGTCCGATAGCTGCAGACTGTTGCCCGTCTGAAAGCTCCATAGCTGTGTCGCTGGCAGGGGCTGTAGGGATCGCTGACTGGGTCTTTTCCTGGAGCTGCTGCATGGCTGCTTGAGTTCAGTGGACAGCATCTCACCGGTCATCCTCTCTCGGGCTGGGGAACGTTGCCCCAGACTGGGGTTACTGGATCAGGGGGCACTTGGAATTCAAGCGGGGGTCACTACCCGCTTCGCTGCCTGTGGCCCTGCGGGCACACAGCTGGTTGCCATTTGGGCAACCATGAGGCATGGCACCCGTGTGCCACCATCCTCTGCCATCATGGTGGCTTGCAGGGAGGCACGATCCCCAGCATCAGCTTGGCTAATCTCTCCCTCAACCACATTGGCGTTCAGCTGACACTCTGGTATTAGAGTGTCAGCTCTTGGGAGTGCCTGATTCACTGGCACTCCGGCAGGGTTTGGAACCCGCTCCTTTTCCTGTGGTCCTGCTGGTACACAGCTGGCCGCCATCTTGGGGACCACGATGCATGGCACTTGTTGGTTGATCTCCATTGATCTCCGGACCTAGTACTCCGCCTTTCCCCGCTAACCAAACGCTGTTCGCACCTCTGGGCATCCTCTGGCTGCTTTGAACTCAGATGTCCAGCAGCCATACCGGCGCCTATGGGTTTGCACGGGCTGCCTGTTTGGAAATGGGTTCCGAATGTTTAAACACATTAAAACTATATTTTAATACGCTCTGAGTCTCTGGGTACAGGGAACAGAAAAGGAAAAATGTCGTTTTATTTCTGTCTGCCTTATTCCCCACACACTTTCCCTTTGACTCAGTTTGGATTCTGAGTTCCCCCAAACCTTATATACTGTTGGGCACCCACAAACCCTATACTGGTTGTGGGTTACCTTGGCACTAGCTGGGGTACCCCCCTTAACCTAGGGATTCCCTCAGCTACAGGGACACTGGTTCATCCCTGTGCCTCATTCTCCTTTCTGGGCTTTGCTGAAGCAGGGTACGCTAGTGGTGAGTCGCGCTTACGTTTTCAAGTAGAAGTATTGCGGAGACAATTTGTCTACATGTATCCTAGAATCAGGCATGATTCCCGAGTATATTTATAGGGGACCCAGTAACTCTGGACCCCAACCTCCTAGGCACATTCGGTTCCTCTGCAAAACCCCCCTAGAAACTCATACCCTAGCAATCCCTGCTTGATGGCATGCCCGGAAAGGGAAAAACACAAAAAAATGGTTTTATACACAAAGTACAATGCGATGATACAATGTTACTGGGTGCAAGAGCTATCTTTCTGGGACCCTTATACACGGAGCAGGGGTCACCAAATGGGCTTGACCTTTTATGATAGAGCCCGGTTACCCCCTCCCGTCACACCCGGCATCTCTGATCCTTCCAGGCACCACTGCCACATGTTCTAAATGTAATTCCCAGGAATTGCTAAATACAGCTATGTCGTTCAGGTATGCCCTTGCAAAACTTTGTGTGCCCTCCTGTACCCAATTGACCAGGGGTTGGAAGGTAGCCGGGGCATTCTTTATCCCGAATGGCATAACTAAAAACTCATATAAGCCACTCGGGGTGATGAAAGCGAACTTCTCCTGAGCCTCCTGGGTCAAAGGAATCTGCCAGTACCCTCTGGACAGATCCATGGTGGTCAGATACCTTACCCCCGCAAGTTCATATAAAAGCTCATCCATGCGAGGAATGGGGTAGGCATCTGACACAGTCTGGCCGTTGAGCTGCTGGCAACCACACAGAACCAAGTGGTCCCGTCCTTCTTAGGTACCAGGACTACCGGTGAAACCCAAGGACTCTGCGACGGTACAATTACCAGCATCTCTTTCACCTCCCCCTCTATGCTCCGCTTCACTTCTGCAGAAACCCTATATGCATTTTTATGAAGGGGTCTCTGATCTCCAGTGTGGACTGGGTGATCAGTAATGTAGGTCCTGCTTGGCTTATCTGTGAGAAGATCCTTATACTGCTCTAGCATAGCTCGGGCTTGCACCCTCTGGGGTGTCTCGAGCTGGGGACCCATCCTGACCTGCTCTACTGTGCCCTCCTACCTAGCTTCCCCTAGGAGATCGGGCAGTGCTTGGCTCGCCGGGTCCCCTATCGGTGGGCTACAGGTAGCCAGCACCGATGGCTTACTCGTATAATATGCCTTCACCATGTTAATGTGATATGTGCGTTGCCTATCTGTCTCGGGGTCTAAACTTACAACATAGTTGCACTCGTTTATCCGCTGGAGTTCCGTATATGTGCCGGCCCAGGCAGCCATGAGTTTATTCTGCTGAGTGGGCTTCAGAACAAGCACATGCTGCCCAGGGATACATTCTCTGCTACGGGCATTCTTGTCATACCAATGCTTCTGCTTGGTCTGAGCTGCCTGCTGGTTAGCCTGTGCTAACCCCATGAGCCTTTCAAACCTTTCCCTGAGATTTACTACATACTGTAGCACAGAAGCATCAGTTTCAGTCGTCTCCCCTTCCTATCCCTCATGGAACAGGTCAAGCGGTCCCCGGACCTTGCGCCCATATAGAAGCTCAAAAGGTGAGAACCCGGTGAACTCTTGCGGTACCTCTCGGTATGCAAATAGCAAATGCTGTAGATGAGCCTCCCAGTCTCCCTGTTCAGCCTCTACAAATGCTTGCAGCATTTGTTTCAGAGTCCCATTGAACCGCTTACACGTCCATTTGTCTAGGGGTGGTAAGGGGCGGTATGGAGGGCTGTCACCCCTCACGTAGCCCAGAGACACTGGAGCAATTCAGACATGAATGGCACCCCTTAATCGGTTAGAATCTTGCTAAAGAACCCTACCCTAGTAAAAATCCCTATCAATGCTTCTGCCACATTTCTTGCCTTGATTGAGGAGAGTGCCACAGCCTCAGGGTACCTCGTTGCAAAATAAACCACCGAGACGATGTTACGCTTCCCTGATCAACTAGGGATCATAAGCGGACCCACTATGTCTACTGCTACTCTCAGTAAAGGTTCACTGATCACCGGTAATGGATTCAAGGGGGGGCTTCACACGGCCACCCAACCTGCCTACCTGCTGGCAAGCGACACAGGTACGGCAGAACACAGAGATACCTCCCTTGATGCCCCCTGTTGTAGCCGGGATCTGGAGCGTGAGACCCCCTGATGCCTCGCTAGTGGGATGGAATGACCTACCTGTAACAACTGCTGCCTGTACTCCCTGGGTATCACTTGCTGTCTCTTACCTGTCCATACCCTGTCCTGAGCGTCCGTGGCTTGCCATCTGTACAAGAGCCCACGTTGCCAGAGATAGCAATCCGACCCACTCTCAGAGACAGACTTGGACACCCGCAGTCTCACGCCCTCTAAGTCGGGTTCGGAGAGTACAGCTTCACTGAACCATGCACCAAGCCGGCCATTCGCCATCAGTCAGAGGATGGGGATACAGGTATGTTGGAAGGGAGATCAGGACCACTTTCCTGGTCTCCTCAAGGACCTCAGGAGATGTTGGTTCCAAATGCAGGGTAACGGTGATCTCCTCAGTGGGCATGGGTACCAAAGGCTCCCCTGCCTGGGCAAGGCTCCGCAGCCACAGGAGCATCTTCCTCAGCAAAAGAACAGATGAGGTGCCCCAGGTCATTACCAAGCAAGATCTCAGTATCCAGGCCTGGCAGGACACAGACATCCCTCACTCCTTGATCGGTACCCCAATCAAGAAACACCCGGGTGACCTGGATTGACCTAGGTCCCCCATCCGGCATGGTGACCTGCATCCCTGTGCAGTGAGCATATATGGTGATGTCCATACGGCAGACGTGGCCAAACCACCTAAGTCTTTGTCGCTTAATGTACTGGTCGATTGTAGATTGATTTTGACAGGCTAACCGTATATCTTTATTTTTCCATCGGTCTCGTAGCGTAATATAGAGTATGTTACATAGACATCTTAGTTGGAATCGTTAGAGTAGGTTCATATCGCTTTTGAGTAGTGTCCATGTTTCTGAGCCATACAATAAATTGGTTTGACCACGTCTTCCGTATGGACATCACCAGACCACTTACCAGTGCCTCAACACCACACGACCCATAGGCTGGAAAGTGGACCGAAATGCTCCAAAGAAAACGTGGTCGAACTAGGTGGCACACGATCTCAAACCGCTCCACTTCACAGTAGCCAAAGCCCAAAAAGCCGCCCTAAATCGAGATCAATGGCGCGGAATCACTAGAGACATATTGAACATCCTGCCGCTGGCCTTCGCATCGCTCCTTACCTTATAAAAGATGAAGCAATGTCGTTTACGGAGTAAATACCATATATACCATAAGGAGTAGATCCTCTGGGCTGACCATATCAGGTCGCACCAGAGTGACTGTGGCCCCAGAGTCGATCAGGCTGGCTGCCTGGCGATCTCCGATGGTCACTGTACGCAAATGCTTCCTCCGGACATCATTCACCTGCAGCCCGACTGCTGCAACTTGATGCCTGTCTGTTTCCTTCGCTGTACCGCTGGTAGCCCCTGCAGGGGTCGCTGCCTGGATCCTCTGCTGCACTGTGGCTTGCTGCTCCTTTGTAGGTGACAATCCCAAGAAGGCGACCGGCTTTGCAGCTGGGGTACATTTCCCCACAGGGGGGTTGCTGAACTGGGGACGGTCGAGGTAATCTGGCTTCAGACGCCCGGTTTGGTTGCATTGAGGGCACCGGCACTCATGCACAAACTGCTGGCTTTGCTGCACTCCCCCAGGTACAGGACTTTGTCCTCCAGGTCGGGGTTGCAGAGGGGAGATCCGCTGCTCACCCGGTTGGCTGGTGCTGCGGTAGGAAGCTGTACCTGCTTCCTAAACTGTGGTCGGGTGGTGACATACTCGTCTGCCATGTTGGCTGCCTCTTCACGGTTAGCTGGCTTGTGGTCAATCACCCACTCCCATACCTCTGGCAGGCACTTTTGGTAAAACTGCTCTCGGATCAGTAGATCCAGCAGTTCTTTGTAGGTGAGGGCTTTGCACCCCTCTAGCCACTGGGTACTCGTGTGGTACAGCCTGGTCATAAATTCAACGTATGTATCCCGAGAGGTCTTTTCATCAGACCTGAACTGCTCCTGGTAGGTCTCCGGGTTGACCCGGTACCGTCTCAGCAGGAAGGTTTTGATGTATTTGTAGTCCTCACCATCTTCCTGCTTAATCTGCTGGAACGCTGCAACAGGTATTTTACCCACTCAACCCGGGGGAAGTGACATCCGTCCCCACTGGTTCTCAAAGCACCGCAAGAAGCCATCAATGTCATCACTGCCATCCACAAACTTGGCAAAGCTGTGGTTGGACACCTTGGCTGGGCATAGGAGGAATTGCCGTTGCCGGACACTGAGGGTGCAGGGGTGCGGAATATCAGTTGTACCAACTGTATTCGCTGCTCTGCAGTAGCTGCTGGTCCCAGCAACGCATTCAGGGCTGCAAGCTCCTCCGAGGTAGAGGTCCCCGAAGCCACAGGTACCACCTGAGCCACCGGGGTGACCATGACCAGTCTCCCAGGCTCCACTCCTCCATCCGTGTGAGGCCAGAGCTGTCGACGGGGGGGACAGGTATTCCGGGCGGGGGGTCCTGCGACACAAGTTGGGCACGACATCTGGCCAGGCCCGGCTGCCGGTACTCTCGCAGCCGGGCCCCGGCTCTCTCTCAGATGCAGGCCTCTATCACTATGTCCCGCGCCGACGGACCTCTCTGACGTCAGCTTCTGGTGCGTGACGACATTGAGGGAGGCCGGCACGCTCCAGCGCGGCGTGGGGCAGAGGGATAGGGGCCTGCAGTGAGGGAGACCCGAGTCCGGCCGCGAGAGGATCGGCAGCCGGGCCTGGCCAGAGGTAAGGCTCAACTTGCAGTGCCGGACGGAGTGGGGGTCTATTTAAAATGTATTGGGGGAGTGGGGATCTTTTTAAAATGAATTTGGGGGGGGGGGGGGGGGGGGGGGGTTTTTTTTAAAATGTATTGGGGGGGGGGGAGGGAGTCTTAATGTATAGGGGGGTGGGTGTTTTTTTAATATGTATTGGGGGGGGTTGGCATCTTTTTAATATGTATTGGGGGTGGGGTTATATGTATTTAGGGGATGGTTTTTTTTGGTATGTATTTTGTGGGGTAATTGAGTGAGTAGGGTAATTGATGGAAGGTGGGGGCTAGTGACTGGGTGAGTGAGGGAGTAAGAGTGAGACGCAGGGGAGAGAAATACATGCAAAGGGGGGGGAGTGATTGGGTGTGAGTGAGGAAGAGGGAGTGAGACAGAGGGGAGAGAAATACATGGATGGGAAGAGGGTGGGAAATAGAAGAGGCTTGTGAGGTGTGAAATGGGAGGGGGGGAGGGTCGCAATACCGCCTGGGGGTGGGGGGAGGCGGATGTAACTCTAGTCCTGGGCCCCAGGAAATCTGCCTGTGGCCCTGTGTGGCAATCTGCCCAGGCTATGTGTAGCAGTTTGTCCCTGTCCTGTGTGTGTGGCAGTCTGTCCCTGTCCTGTGTGTGTGGCAGTCTGTCCTGTGTGTGTAGCTGTTTGCACTATTGTCGGGGTGCTTCAGTAAATAAGCATTATGAATAGTGGTGCCTGGAGAGATAAAGGTTGAAAGCCCCGGGTGTAGAGAACGAAGAGGCCCCTGTACCGTTCCATGGGCGAGATTAAAGTCTATGAATGGGATTACAAGGAGAGAAGACATGCTTCTGTTTGTATTTCTTGTTTCTAGAATTTGCAGAAAAGAGGCAACTGCCATAAGGACCAAGAGTACTCCAGGTAAATGCTTCTTCCTCCTGTTGCTAAACTCTTAACTTCCCATCACTTACTATTATTCTGACGCACACCTCCCCTGATTTGTTCAGATTTG
The DNA here is from genome assembly GCA_036426205.1 of Ascaphus truei. NCBI lineage: Eukaryota > Metazoa > Chordata > Amphibia > Anura > Ascaphidae > Ascaphus > Ascaphus truei. Next base: position 1,776,327 of record CM071570.1, read on the forward strand.
TTTTAAGTGGTTCCCGTCTGCTCAGCATGCAAACCGTGATTGAGCCGACACCGCAGGGTCTCCTGAGGTCACCCTTGGTTCTCTCATATGCGAACTACTGAGGAGTAAAAAAATAACTATTTTCTTTAATTAAGGATAAGTTCATTTTGGTTCTGGTCCATACATACTTTTTTGTATCAGACTACCAATGAGGGAAAAAATGAAGTCTTTGCAGAACCTGATTTAAATTTTTCATGGAAGTTAGATATTATGTCTGTAAATAGAAGACCCCCATGCTGAATGGTAAATGATTCACTTTGATTATGGTGCATAACAGGAGAATAACTTCAGCACCTCCCCATTACAGCCATGCGGATTCACCTCTGTACCCCCATATGACGATTTGCCACTATACAATACATAGACTGTGTTTGTTACATGAACTTGCGAGATAATTAGGTCTTTTGATCCGTCTTACCGAAGGTCGGTGTGAAACCGAGTTTTTATTTAATTTGTGCAGTGACCCATAAAGATAAGGCAGTGACTGTACCAGGCGAATACATGATATTTGTTTGCGATCGCCCAATAAAGGTATTGTATCCTGCAGAGAATGCTGATCGTCGTTCAGTTTCCATTGGTTGACCATCCCGCTTGTAGCCTGGTCTTGCTAACTGGTTGCTGTGCTGGCCTCTACTCATTTATGGTGAAGCAATGTCTGTCATTATCTTTTGTGCAAAGGGAGGTTACATTGTCGTTTGCTGGCTGTGATACTACGTATTGGGTCAATTCATCCAGATACTGAAAATTATTCACAAAACTGATCAATTCTTCTGGAAGTTTGTAGGTTTTCACTCAGAATGCTAAAACTTATTGGGAGTTTCCTGTTGGGATTTAGAGTTTCATCTCCTTAAGAGTATTGTTGGAGGCACTTGGGTTTCTAAATAATTTTCTCTCTTCCACGGTTTAATGCCATTCTGGGGATCATTGTAAGAGTTGTGAAATATTGGCTTAGAAATATCTTGTCTCGCTCAGAATGTGTCCGATTCATGCACCATTTACTAATCGTATTCTGTGTGCAGAGCTCTAACCCCTGTACAAACGTGCTTTCTTCACCATAACACAATGGTTGTAGCGTAGGATATATTTGTATAATCTTATTTTAAAATAGACCAGGTTGCCATCATTTGTGACAGACTATTTTCTTTCTTCTCTACAAGATACAATGGCCCCTATTCAATATTGTGAGACTCAATTCAAGTGAATTATTTGTGTTATCCTTTGTAACCGGCCATATTAAAACAGCCAATGTCCCTGCATAGTGTGTACAGGACACAACGGTTAGAATAAATAAAAAGATTTCGTCTTCTTTTTCATCCTAATGACGCACTTCTCTCACTCCTGTACAACCCTCTCTCTTGTGTCTATTTGTTACTGGTTTCTTTTCCCAGGTCTTTTGAAAGCTTGGGCCTCCGTCCCAGCAGGATCCCAGTAAGACGGACTGGCCTCGTGCATGTCACAGACGAGACGGGGCCGCCCATCCTCCGAGTCTGGAAATACACGGCAGACGAGTCCATGAAGAATTGCACTCTCACAGGTGGGACTCACCGCTGTAGTTTCATACCATTTGCTGCAATGAACAGATGCTCCTCGTGTGATTGAGGCAGCAGCCCCATTGAGTAACATTTCACTGGCGATTATCAATGCCCAGTAACACCCAGTAACACCCTCTGTACCATTTCCAACAAGTTGTTTCTGGACTAATCACATTTAACAACTGTATACACTTAAAAACAGAAGTAGGCTAACCAAATAGCCTCCCCCCCACCCCCTGTTACAGGTATCCCTGAGGTTCCCCACTGCCACACATCAGGGACATCTCCCTCCTACTCAACATTCACAGTAAGTCCCCCCTCCTCCATACACAGTTATTCTCTGGGGCACCTTCTGCTATCTTTGTCACCCTCCCCACCCTCCCAAGTGACGGGCCCCCTGCAGTCAGTGTACTAATTTCAGAATTATGTTTGGTTACAAGGCTATCGCCTCTTTTTTAGTTTGTTCCATCTGTTAACGGTTAATGACCTGTAACATGTCATTAACATACTGAAAAGCCCGGCATGTATACATGTGGCAGACCTGTTCAGTATGTCATTAAATCAGAGGAGCAGAAATGTAGATGCTCTTAAGATGCAACTGTTAAACAGTCCTAGCTATAGACTGCATCCTTATCATAAAACATCAATGGACATAATACATTTTCCATTGTTAAACAGAGCAACAGAAACAAAAAATAAAACAAGTATAGAAAAACAGTGGTCAGTGTAAACTAATAAATGGCTGTGGGGTCCAAAACCTTATAAACGAGGTGCAGGGACTAAGAAAAAGTAAGTAACAAGTCTCCTGGCCACCTCCCAGTCCATTGCATGTCTACAAACTACGCTGTATGTTTGAGTAGTTCAGTCATCGCAGTCTGAACCCAAACTAGTTCATTTTTGTGATTTATATTAGGAAGCCTTTGTCTTAAAAAAAAAAAAAAAAGGTGTGGTTCCGTTCTATAAATCGGAGTATGAGCCTATAGTGTTTCTGTAGCCAATAAAGAGAACCCCAACTCATTGCTTTGAGATAGAGGGTGGGGAGTATCTGTCTAGTGTGTCCGTATAGCTCTTCTTGCTGCTGTTAGAATAAAATCCACTAGTATAGTTAGAGTGTGACGGTCCCTCTCCAGGCAATGTGAATTACTACCCGCTCACCAGCACATTGCTACCCGCTCACCAGCACATTGCTACCCGCTCACCAGCACATTGCTACTCGCTCACCAGCACAGTGCACCGCTCACACAAAACACATTGCTACCCGCCTACCAGCACATTGCATACTCGCTCACCAGCACATTGCTACCGCTCACCAGCACCTTGCTACCCGCTCACCCGCACATTGTACCCACTCGCTCACCAGCACATCTGCTACCCCCCCCACTCACCAGCACATTGCTACTCGCTCACCAGCACATTGCTACCCGCTCACCAGCACATTGCTACCCGCTCACCAGCACATTGCTACTCGCTGCCAGGTAGAAACGGGTGACTTTTTTTGGCGAATTTGGATCGTCCGGTTGCTTTGATCAGCGGATTTCAGCGGATCAATGTCGAAAAGTGTGATACGCGTTTCGCGGCTTTTTTTTTTATTATTACCTTTACACTCCGTGGACTCCGCAACCCGTGGACGGATTGGTAGAATCCAATTCGTGGGATTCTGCAGTCCGCTAAAGAATCCGCTAACGAATGGCTGGAGCCGCAGATTGGAGCCTTCAAATCCATCCACGGGTTGTATCCAACGGCGGATTTTGGTGAAACCGCCGGGATTGAAACCGCCCAAATCCGTTTGCGGATTTTACACCGCAAACTGGATTTTGGGGGTAACATGAGCGAAAATCCGGGAAACGGATTCGCCCATCTCTACTCCCAGCAGAGAGAGAGATATCGGGAACATCCAACAGGAAATCAAAAGCAAACCCCTCACAGGATGCAGAATACTGAACACGGGGAGAACATCTAACCATTTCTCTGCTTTGGGACACAATAAGGAGGAAAATCCCAGGAAACGGAGAAATCTGGCACCCTAAAAAATAAATACGAGAAGAGAACAAATAAGGAAAATAAAATACCAACTGCTCTCATGTACCCAACATGAAAGTGATGCAGTAATCCGTGATTTTAGAAAATTGCTATTTCTAGGCAATTTTCCGAGTACATAACATTTGAAATCAATATTACTGCAAAATATATAATTACTGGAGAACTTCACATTGGATTGTATGTTCTCTTTTTAAAAGGCAAAGTACAAACTCTTTGTGAGCTTAGTAACAAAGTCTAACCGACCAAACCGTGAGAATGGAGTTCCCATGCAAAAAGTGGCAATATCGCACAAACACACTGCCGTACCAGTTTAACAATACATGTACCTGCATGTTCAAACCGATAATTATTTTTTTTGTTTGCTGCAATTTGGTTTAGTTTGTGAATTCCATGCAATATGTTGATTTAGTTTGCAAGTTGGCAAGTCACAAACAACAGCGACATTCTCACTCCTTTTTTTGCCTCCTTCAGGCTGGCAAGATTGATAGATTTATAGATTACCTATTGATTTATTGGGGGACTCTTGTACAGAGTTAAAAGGGCAATCTTGCGTATGAACACATTATTTCAATTTTTTCTACTCGCCATGAGACTCGGGACTAGAGCGCGTTCAGCTAATGTCAATAATATGCTTAGTAGGTGATTGTCAAAAATCCTTTCAATATTGACCCTGTTTTTGTACACTAAAACCCACTATTAACTTGAATTTAAAAAAATGTTCCTTTATTACAGGTTAAACTATGAACAATGAATGTTAAAATATTTTTTTAATTTTTTTATTAAAGCATTAATTGTGTAGTTTTAACATACAGTATACCACATATTAATAGTTCAGTTCGGGGAGTTCTGAACCTTTCCGAATAACTTCCCCAGCCCTAAATGTTACAGATCCCGTCACGTCAGAATCTCTCTTGCCGTGAAACATGCATGTGTGGTGTTTATAAAAAAATCTCACTGGATACGGGAAATGTCTTCTTTTTGTTTTGCCCCTTTTTCCCCCCCACTAAATCCTTAACTAATCACTATATTGCTTGGATATATTGAGCTTTGTCGACTCAATTCCCAGTTGAATGAACAGGCTCATACAGTAACAGTGCGATTCCACACTGCTGTGCTAAGGAGCCCAGTCTTGTCTATTGAGTAGGATGTTTCTGTCGTCTCTCCCTCCATACTGTGGTTTAATGGCCGATGTGTTACTCTTTCTTCTTCTTCTTCTTTCTTTTCTCTTCCGTTTCAGATCTGACCAAAGTTACTTCCAGCCTGAAGGTGTGTTCAATGCCGCTGCTTCGACTCAAGGTGGAGGAGCCTCTGTTTATCTGTGAGCAAACCGAAGACCTCAATGACCAGGTAATGGGATTAACCTACAGCAGAATAAATGTGAACACTGTGGGCACACAGGATATGGGGTTCAAGCCCTCTTTTCGTATCGGTACATGGATGCCATTGGGGTTGGCAACCAAAACTGTAGCCAAAGTGAAGACCGGTCCAGGGATTGCTTGAAGATGGGAAGGTCAGACATAAGAGCCTTAATATTAATAATCCTCATGATGTTTGTTTTATATTGAGATTAGTGTACAAAGGCTGTACATAAAACGGTTTTTCATGCGCAAGGTAAAGACTACTTCACCACATATTGAAATGAGGTCAATCCGTTCCGGTACTGAGATTTAACCTTTTATCTTCCGGTGTCTCCGGTACCGGAAGAATATTTCCAGTTTCAAAGCATCACCTTTCACCCCGTAACCGTCCTGTGTACTGCTATGTAACAATATAATACCACACAGTGGAAAGACTGACATGATATTTTATAGTTGTCCGTGAGCTTCCCAAGCCTTGAAGTTGCTTTCTTGGCATGCTTGTGGTACCTTTTTGGACACTCCGTTGGCGCACAGTTGTACTTGAGCATCCATTGCTTGACACTATTTCTTATTATGTTTCAGAGATTCACGACTGTCGCGTCAGAGGCTACTCACCACTCTACATACCAGGGAGTTGCGCCCTTCTGTTCTGAGTCCTGAAGGAGATCATTTTGGGTGACTGAGCTCGGCAGACCAAAACATTTCCCCCGCCTCCTCTCACTGGTGCTACTTCCTAACGTTCTGGGGAGCAGTGATGCTGAGAAATGGACCAGCTGCCCCTTCAGTTAAAGACGACATATCACAGTCCTTTTATTTGACCCTTTTATAGCGATTTCTCAGTGGTAACCTCACTGTAGAAATGTTCGTGCGGGTGGTTTATTGAGAACTCAACCCTGTTCTACCATTTTCCTAATAGCACTTGGCTTCTTTGACTGCCGGGGAGCTTGTTAAACATTTGCTTGGCACTGTTTTTTAGCCTCTTCGAATCGGAAAGGGTTTAAAACCCAGACTTGCTCTGTAAATGCCCCCACTGACGTGTCGGCTTGCAGGAGAAATATGTATAACATATAGTATGTTGGGGGAGAGAGTCGTCTCATTCCTCTTTATTCCAGGTGAATGGACATCTGATGCTATGTTCAGACCAATAGAAATGTACAGCATCAATCATCAGATCTATTAATTGCTAGAAAAACATCACATGTTCTCCCACACCCAGGACAGTGCAACGCCTCTGTTTGGGGGTTCCTCTTTAAACACTTAAGTTTTTTTTAATCTGCAATATTCAAACAATATCTGTTTTATCTCTGACCTACTTTAGGATAAAAGCCACTCCATATTACTCTACGTTGACACTTGGATGCACTGTAAATACCAGTTTAACGATGCAGCATTTTAAGGATTGTTCTTAATGTTCTATCCGGTCCCATGTTTGATGTCCTGTGCTGCACTCCTGCTGTGGCAGGTTTAGTGCTACGTGTTTTAATAAAAGCTGATATTGAATCGTGCCTCCGTCTCTGTTGTTGGGATTCGCGTGGCTATTATAGAAGTAACTTGGGACTTTACATTGCATGCAAAATAGGGACCGGTACAAATGAATTACATGGTAGACATGCGCCACTTGGCAATGTATTTCAGAGTGGCAAATTAATGAATGTAATCGGCTATATAACACCTCCATCGTCTTCAACGCTTGTTTCATAATTTCACGTCTGCTTGATGGCTTTGCACATTTACAATGCAAAACGTATAACATGGCGCTGCATACTCAAGTACTTGAAAAATACTGTGTATATGTACCTGAATGTAGAAATATACAAACATATTCAAAAACACAGACACAAAATACTAGATATGACCCAAAGGAAAAAAAGAAACGAGGTAACAACTGCAATTATCAAGCACCCCCCAACTGGTCAGGTTTTCAGGATATCCCTGTTTCAGCACACGTAGCTTAATCAGTTCCTGCTTCAGCACAGGTGGATCAATCAGAGGCTCAGTCTTTGACTGAGCCACCTGTGCTGAAGCTGGGATGTCCTGAAAACCTGCCCTGTTGGGCGGGGCTTGAGGACTGGAGTTGACGCATACATGTCCAGTATTACAGTACCTCTCATTGTTTACTGGACAGAGAATCCAAATACAGGACAGTCCAGTTCAATCCCGGACACCTGGCAACCCTAGCAGAGATGTCCAGAGAAAGGTCAGCCTGTGTGGTGTTAGTCCCAATGCAGTTTAATATTCATTGCATGGGGTCAATATTTCTGTCCTTTAGTCTGACTTTTTTTTTAAGATACAGTGAAAAACAAATCACCTTAATATACACGCCCCCCCCAGTGTACAATAATAACCGTAATACAACATAGAAAGAGATGCATGGGCTCCATGAAAAAAGTCCAGTTAATCGGAAAAAAATGGCTCTCTATTTGTGCATGATAACGGAGATAAGATGGCAAAGTCATACAGCGGTGAAAATAGGACATCCTGATGGGTTGAAGAGAAAGCTCTTGAGATACGAGTTACAAAATATTACATTTAGCTTTTGTCTTCCGTTGCTTTGATCATTATAGAGACAGATGCAATATTCCACATGGCAAAAGCGCGCAGTTATAGAAATACCGCAAGACATGGTTCCAGGGATAAACGCATTCAAGGAACAGGGCAAAGTATGGCGGATAACGCAATAGTGGGGCGGGTGCGCCAACTCAAAGGAAATGGGCTTTTACCGGAGCAGAGCTGTGAGGTCGGTATCAGGGAGGTTTGGGGCCTGTACAGGAGGTGCGCGGGGAATGGCTTAAATGGAAAGTCAGAGGTTGAATATAATATTGACACCTGAGTTAATGGTCAGTTTGTCCCTATTGGCCGTAGGGATAAACACTGCTCTTTGTAGTCAAGAGAATTCAAGAAATGTGGTATGTTTGATGCGGAACATATTTACATGAGAACTTTCTATTACTATGTCCCCAGTTTTGGGCAAGTTTATTCTGTACCGACTTATCACGATTTACGACTTTGGCCCGTGCTAAATTTTGTCCTATTTAGCGGTTCACTATTACCATTATTTACCACACAACCGTGTATAGGACACCCTGTCATCTCGGATGTACTTAAATGCCCCATGTGTTGGGAATTGTATCCCTGTTTGCTATTTCTCTCATAGTTACATAGTAGATGAGGTTGAAAAAAGACGTAGGTCCATCAAGTTCACCTATGCTAAATTTAGACAACAGATACTTTATCCTATATCTATACTTCTTGATCTAGAGGAAGGCAAACAAAAAAACCCTGGTATCATATCATCCAATGATATTTCCTAAGGGGAAAAATAAATTCCTTCCTTACTCCAAGAATTGGCAATCAGATTACTCCCTGGATCCTTGAACATCCTTCCCATGTATACTGATTTGGTATATCCCTGTATACCTTTCCTTTCTAAAAAGATGTCCAACCTTTTTTTGAACAAATCTATTGTATCTGCCATCACAGTCTCCATGGGTAATGAATTCCACATTTTAACTGCCCTTATTGTAAAGAACCCTTTCCTTTGTTGCTGGTGAAATCTCCTTTCCTCCAACCTAAAGGGATAACCCTAAGTCCTTTGTACTGCCCTAGGGAGGAATAGTTATTTTGAAAGCACCTTGTACTGTCCCCAAATATATTTGTATATAGTTATCATATCCCCTCTTAGACGCCTCTTTTCTAATGTAAATAAATCTAATTTAGTTAGCCTCTCGTAAATTAGATTGTCCATCCCCTTTATTAATTTGGTGGCTCTTCTCTGCACTCTCTCTTGTTAAATAATGTATTTTCTAAGGAGTGGTGCCCAAAAGTACTCCATATTCAAGGTGTGGTCTTACTAATGCTTTGTAAAGGGGCATAATTATGTTTACTTCCCTTCCATCCATTGCCCATGTAGCCCCGGACCCCCATCACCTCCGTTGCCCGGGGTGATGGCAAGTGCCACCGGAGCCAAGCGGTGGACCCGCCGGCATGCCAGAAGGGTGGGGGCCGAGCAGAGAGCGCTCGGTGCTCGGGAGGCTCCACGGCAGCCCGACAGTGGAGGGCGCCGCCATCTTCTTTTGCATTGCGCATGCGCAGTGAAGGAATAGTTGCGGAGGCCGTGTACTAGCTCGCGCATGCTCAGTGATAACGCGCAAACTCCCACCAATCATGAGAGGCTATGGGCAGGGACTACATGTCCCATGAGCCTCAGGAGTACCCCACATGGCGCCAGGGAGCCAATAGGGCTGCAGTATCTCCCTGCTTTCGGGGATTGATACATTTCGCACTCTGGGAGATATGCAGGAGAGTCTAGGGGAAGGAGGTGAGGGTGCAGGGGTCAGTGACCCACTGCACTAGGCCAGCAGCCCCTTTGGCCCCAGTTAGCCCTGAGTCACTTAGTAGATTGAGTCACTGCAGGGGCAGGCCCTAGGTTAGGGACCCTGCCCCTTTTAGTGCCAGCAGTACAGTTAGGGACACAGCGGACGCTGCGCTACCCATTCCGAGGCTTGGGATCAGGCCTACTCCGCAGAGAGAGCGGAATCATATCCTATGGACAGCCCTGCCTGAGCACCGCGCTGGTGGAACCGGACGTCATCCAGGAGGTCGTCGGATCCTTTTCGAAGATCCTTTGAACGCCCAAGTGCAGCCGCACTGGGCAGGTATTGTAAATTAAGTGCACCAACTACAGAGTACTCACACATAGTGGCAGCGCTGACAACGGGACAAGGGTTATACTGTGGACACGGTGTGGGGGTACACGGTGGTGGCACAAGGTATATACTCCTAGGTGGGAGTGGATGACATTTGGGACTTTGGTACATGGTATGGGGTTATCACCCATGGGAAGTAGTGTTATAGAGTGTCACAGTTATTGTTGCTGATGCATGTGTAATGTATTATGGTTTGTTGCTCCATATAGTAAACGGTTATACGTATACTCCTGTGTATGTGGTTACTATATGTGGGTCCTGTGTGGGGTACATTCTTCACTCCTAGAATCCTACATAGGTGGAGGCGCTGTAAGTAAGATCGTTCCAGAGGATTCACCACAGGTTCCCATCAGCGGAGGCTCAGGCCTCCTGTGAACCTGCAGGTATACGCACCACTCCTGGTAACATATAGGTTCCCCCTCACATTCACTCTATCTGCGATTGGGGTAGGGGGAATACCTGTTACACCCATTTAATGCAAGATAAGATCTTGTTTGCCTTTGCAGCTACTGCATGACATTGGGCACTAATGCTAAGCCTGCAGTTTACAAGCACTCCTAAGTCCTTCTCCATCAAGGATCCCCCAATTTATCCCCATTTAATTTGTAAGTCGCCTGTTTATTCTTGCTTCCCAAATGCATAACCTTACATTTATCTGTATTAAACCCAGGGGCGTAGCTATAGCCCGAACAAAGCCCGGGGGCCCGCGCTCTTGGGGGGCCTGCTTCCCCCACCCCCTATCGGTGGTCCATCTGTCTCTTCAGATAGACAGGCTTGGGAGGGGGAGTGTGGAGCTGATCACGGAACAGCTGGAGGGAGGAGGCGAGAAGGGCTTTCTTCCTGCTTAACCAGTTCCAGGCAGCAGGTGGCGCTGCAGAGCACTCCATAGCTGCTGCTCTCTGCATCTCTTGGTTCCGTGTGTGTGTCTGTGTTGGTACGTGTTTGTGTTTAAGTGTGTGTTGGTGTGCGTGTATTTGTAATGCATATGTTGTATATTTAGTGGTTTTTGTTATACAGCATGTTGAATATAAATGTGTATTTGTATATGGTATGTTGCATGTTTGGTATGTGTGTATATATGGGAGGGGAGGGAGAAGAGAGGGTGGGGGAGTAGGGAGTAGAGATGATGAAGATGGGGGCGGGAGAAATGAGGAGGGGGAGAGATGTGGAGGGATATAGATGATGATAAAGGATGATGAGGGATGATGACGAGGAGGGATGGAGAGATGAGGAATGATGATTGAGCAGGGGAACGCAATCTTTTTCTCCTGCACCACCCTGACGGCTGTCCCCCTCCCCCCCTACCTTGGTTCTGGGCGTCATGACGGCACGTTTGCCATGGCGAAGCGTCTCCAGAAGCCGTCTGAACTAAGGTAAGTGAAGTTTAGAGGCCTTCGCTGCTTCCCTGGCATTTAAGTGCCTTCGGGAAGCGCGTGGGGCCTCTGTAAACCCGGCGTCCCCTGCAGATAAACTCGCGTGCACCCCTGAGGATCAGAGAGAGGATGGGAGGAGAAAACATTCTACTCAGCATTAATATTAATGGGGCTCTGAATTTTTTTCAGGGCCCGGGCCCGCGAATGTCTAGCTACGCCACTGATTAAACCTCATCTGCCCAGGTCCTCCCATTTCAGCTCTGTCCCATGCCCCTGAGAATTCCACCTTTAAATTCCAAAAAGGGCTATCTGTCGCCCATATAAACATCCGGAGCCTGCTGCCCAAACTAGACGAACTAAGGGCATGGTGCCTTATGCATAAACCCAAAGCCATCGTTCTTACAGAAACATGGCTATCCTCTAAAACCCCTGATGCAAATATCGCCATTCAGGGATACTCCATTTTTAGGAGAGATAGGTCAAAGAGAGGAGGAGGGGTGTTATTTTATATTGCAGACACCTTACAATTTACACTGTTACATTGCCCACCAAGTCCACCCTCTTTTGAAACTCTAGTTGGCAAAATCTGCCTCCCCTTTTCTAAGCCCATCTTGCTTGCTGGCATCTACCGCCCCCCTAAAGCCCCTCTACAATCCTTGACTGATATCACCCAATTTCTTGCCTCCATTTCCTCTCTGAATGAGAAGAGTGAGCTGCTAGTTCTTGGGGATTTCAACTTCAATTGGCTTGACCCTAAAAACCACAAAATCCAGATACAACTCAAGTCACTTAACCTATCGCAACTCATTTCCCAACCCACACGAATAAACCTGAAGTCGCATAACCATTCCTTGCTAGACTGGATTCTCTCCTCAAACCCCAGCAGAATCCAATCCTCTGGCATCCTTCCTGACATTTTCAGTGACCATGCAATAGTGTACTGTGTAAGGAAAATTAAACCGCCCCATTCAAGCCCCAAAGTTCTCCTCACTAGAACATTTAAAAACTTTAACCCACTACAGTTTCTGGATGACCTTACCAACTGCCCATGGCACAGAATCGATTTAATTCCCGACCCTGATTCTGCGCTCGACTATTTCCAATCCGAGTTCTTAAAACTCTGCGATACCCATGCTCCACTACGCAAAATAAGGGTACGGGGGGCCCACCTTCCATGGGTTACACCTGACCTTATAGCACTCTACCAGTTCAGGGATGCCTTGTGGAAAAGCTACAAAGTAACTGGCACTACCAAGGATCTCAATCACTACAGATGCCTGCGGAACGTGTACACAAGGCAAACAAGGCATGCAAAAGCACAATATTACTCTGACAATCTCCTCCAGAATACATCAAACCCAGCTAATTTCTGGAAGGTTATCAACAATATATTCCAGCCTCCTAACCATCAACAACCAAGTAATATCACTAAGGGGGATATTACTCTGACAAACCCCACTGACATTGCAAATGCATTCAATGATTACTTTGTGGGGTGTGCCACTAACCTATTAGCGAAACGCAGCACAAACCCCAAACCTGAATCTCATCCTGGGAGTACCCCTATAGTCCCACCCCCTCCCAACACTGCCCACAATTTTCAATTTAGCCCAGTATCTGAAGAGGAGATTACACAAGCGCTCCTCAAACTAAAACTAAGCAGCCAATGTGGACCCGACTTACTACAATCTAGGTTCCTACGACTTGGTGCCCCAGCCATTGCCAAACCAATTGCGTCCATAGTCAACTCTATCCTGTCTGCAGGCCATATCCCTAAGACCTGGAAAACTGCCAGAGTTGTCCCAATCTTCAAAAGTGGGGACAAAAACACTGTCTCAAACTACAGGCCAATCTCACTTCTCCCAATTCTATCCAAAGTTATGGAAAAATGTGTCCACTCCCAATTAAGCGAGTTCTACACCAAGACAAATTTCCCTAGCCAATTCCAATCTGGGTTTCGTCCCAAACACTCCACCGTAACTACCCTGCTAAAAGTTTGCAATGAAATCCAGTGTGGAATGGAACGGGGACAACTCACTGGTGCAGTATTCCTAGATTTTTCAAAGGCTTTTGACACAGTTGATCATGCTATCCTGCTTAACAAACTCAAGAGCTCTGGAATAGGGAAACATGCTTTAAACTGGTTTCAGTCCTACCTATCAGGAAGATCCCAACATGTGTCCATCTCAGGCTCTAACTCCAACCCCCTGGATATCACCTGTGGTGTCCCGCAAGGCTCTGTTCTGGGGCCCCTACTCTTCTCAGTGTTCATTAATGATCTTCCCACAGCTTGTAAGGAAGCCTCAATACACATGTATGCAGATGACACAATCCTGTATGCACACAGCCATAGCCTCTCTGACCTTCAACACATACTTCAGTCTGACTTTTTGAGACTCGAAAACTGGATTTCCCAAAACAAACTGTTTTTAAACACTGACAAGACTGTAACAATGGTATTTGGGACCAAGACTAAATTTGTAAAGCTTCCAGTGACTGAGCTCCTGATTAGAACCAACGCTAAAACCACCCTAACACCTGTCACTAGTTTTAAATACCTGGGCTTATGGTTTGACTCCCACTTAACATTCGGGATGCACATTGATACCCTGACAACCAAGACCTATGCCAAACTAGGGGTACTTTACAGGAACAAATCCTCCCTAAGTCTCCTGGTCAGAAAGCGTATTGCACAGCAGATGCTAATGCCAATTATTGACTATGGAGACATAGTATATGGCTCGGCTCCTCAAACCCACCTTAGCAAACTTGACACCCTCTACAATTCAATTTGTCGTTTTGTTCTCCAATGCAACTACAACACACATCACTGCGAAATGCTCAAAGAACTAGATTGGTCATCACTAGAGTCTAGGCGCAAAGTTCACCTTTCCTGTCTCACCCTCAAATACTTTCTGGGCAAGCTACCCAGCTACCTGAACAAGCTCCTCACCCCTACCACATGCAGTACCTATCACCTGAGATCAGACTCCAAAAGACTATTCATGGTCCCAAGACTCAACAAAGTATCCGGACGTTCCTCCTTCTCCTTCCGTGCACCCCAAAACTGGAACAACCTACCAGAGACTCTCATATCTTCCACCAGCTTAAGTTCTTTCAAATCCAAGGCTGTCTCACACTTTAATCTGGTCTGTAACTGTTTCATAAGCTCATAATACATATTTTCTTTAACTGTGCATGCAATGTCTTGTATATAAATGTATACCTTGTTCATTTATGTAACTGTATTTGTAACCATGTATTATTTGTTTTACTCTGTGCCCAGGACATACTTGAAAACGAGAGGTAACTCTCAATGTATTACTTCCTGGTAAAATATTTTATAAATAAATAAATAAATAAATCTGCCATTTACCTGCCACGTTTCCAGTCCCTCCAAGTCCTTCTGAAGAGAAATTACACCCTGCTCTGATTCTATTACCTTACACAATTTAGTATCATCATCAAAGATGGAGACTTTGCTCTCGATGCCACCCTCAAGGTCATTAATAAACAAGTTAAAAAGCAGGGGTCCCAGTACAGATCCCTGAGGTACTCCACTCACGACTTTAGCCCAACCTGAAAAAGTTCCATTTATGACAACCCTCTGTTGTCTGTCATCTAACCAGTTTTCAATCCAGGTGCATACATTATTACTGTGTCCAATTTGCTTTATTTTGTACACCAACCTCGTGTGGAACCGTATCAAAAGCCGTTGCAAAATCTAAGTAGACCACATCAACTGCATTACATATTGTGCTTGTATATTCCTCACACGCTGCTTTATGACTATTAAACTTCACAGATCCGATATTCTGTATTGTGTCACATACCTGTACGAGGTTAACATACACCGTAGCAGATACAGAGAAAGATAATATCAGGAGTGCATCTCTGGAATTACTTACTACCTCATAACACGTATGTATATGCCTCCGCTCCGATAAGTCCATTTCCATTTATTTACCCTCCCACTCTATGCCCTATACATGTAATACTTTTATCCCTGGAACCATGTCTTACTGTATTTCTATAAGTGCGCGCCTTTGCACTGTGGAATATTGGATCCATCTATATTACATTTAGCTTGTGTCTGTTGCTTTCTCTTCAACTCACCAGGATTTCATATTTTCAGCGCTATTACTTTCTAATCTTATCCCAGTTATGTATGGACTGAGCATTAAATATTAACCTGCATTGATAAGTGTATGGGAGTGGCGCCCTTTAAGTTACAAAAATATAATAAAAATAAAACTATTACAGACTAAGTAACATCTCTAAATAAGATTTCAAGATTACTAATCTCATTTTAGGCGTTATTAGGAGGTTGGACATTTCATGGACGTCGTCTTTCTTATATTGCCAGCAATAGTCTCATTGGCTTCTGGACTTACACACCTGGGAACCACAGCAGAACATGTTCTGCAGATGACAAGTTGTTGTTAAGAATGTATTTTTACACTTATTCCTAAAATCTGGTGTAGCTGGGCCGCCTGCGGATAAATGTTGGGATTTTAGCAGTAGCCTAAAATGGAAGGGTTCAGGATAAAGGAATATGCCCTCTTTGTCTCTATAGATTTCAAGTTAATGTAGGAATTGGATTCAGCTATATCATGCCTTTATTGGCTTGTAACATTTAATCCTTTTTCTCTATACATTGACAAAAGTGACAGGAATCTGCTTCAACAGTGAAACCATTTATTCTGGTAAGGGGCATTTTCTTTAGAAAACATATCTACAGCTGAATAGTGAGGAAGGAATGTAAAAGCACAGGCTGGCACCAACACGTCAACGTCCCCCTCTCCCACGCTGACACCAACACGTCGCATCCCCCTCTCCCACGCTGGCACCAACACATCGCATCCCCCTCTCCCACGCTGGTTCTGTGATTGTAACCGCCATAAAATACAAGCTGCAAGAAAGAATACAAGGACAGAAACAATATTAATTAAAAACCACACACGTGCTTTAAATGAGCAGTGCGTGATACCAGTCAGCTACTAATGCGTGCAACAAGACTTAAAATCAAGCCCTTCTTTTTAAAGTACCCAAATCAAGATATTCCCAGATGCAAACATTTTAAAATACTTCTACACATTGGAAGAGTCGTGAAACCTTTTAAGGGATCAAATAGTTCTTATGGGATGAAATAGTACAGCGCTTTGGAAACCTTATAGGTTTTTATCTGAAATGTAGTAAGACTGGCAGAAGGACGTAGAGTATGTAACTACGGTGAACTTAGGACAGCAGCGTTTGATAGGCGATATGGGGTTAATGGACATCTTTAAATAAATAATTGAACGGGTATTTTAAAAAAACATTTAAAACATTTCTAAGGTAACCAAATGCTTTGGATGGGGTTTGACATTTGCACGACCTTTGGTGATTACGGTCAACTAAAAAGTGGTAAATTTTCTCTGTTCCTTAGTATGCAAAGTAATTATCATGCTATCATTTATCAAACGGACAAACAAGTAACAGAAATTCTTAAATATAATGTTCCCGACAAGAAACAATAATCATTTTTAACAGGGAAAAAATAAGTAACACCATCATTGAATCTTTCAATGGAAACAAACTGTTTTGACCCGTTAAATTGATCTGCTCTTCCAATGATTTAGACCGTAGTGGCAGCTGAAAAATGTATTTTATTTATAGCCCATATAACATACAGATCTGCTTTTATAAGCTCCTTATGGTTCATGTCTCTCTACACTTCAGAACTGCCCCATCATTAACTTCTAGGTGTGCTTGTAACAAAAGCCACCAAATAACATTACAAGCATTAACTATCCTGCTTCCCAGGGCTGTGCAGAAGCACAAACTAGTCAGGAATCACTGCAGACAGCATAAACGTCTAGTTACAAATCACCCAAACTAAACATATCACAAGATGCCTTCTCAGACTAGATCCTGCTACTGCTGGTCCACTTAAACTTGACTAGGTTAAGCCTCCCAGAAATGTCCCCTCTTTTCCCCATGTTTTATTTCGTTAGTCATACAAGATAGCGCGAGGAATAGAAGTCTTGTCTACCAGGACAATGACGGTCACCCGCAGACTTGCTGCCTCACAGTTACGTCCGGCGAATGTAGCTGCCGGAGAACGGGGTTGGTGTTCGGTAGCAGCGTGGCTGTCTGTATCCCGAGACGCCTTCACAGAAAGTGCCTCTCCCGACCAAACTGGGAGGGCAATCTGATGCGCGTTAGGTGATACCTTAAAGCAGGGGTGCTCAACTCCAGTCCTCAAGAGGCCCCCCTTGCTAACAGGTCAAGTTTTCAGGATATCCCAGTTTCAGCACAGGTGAGCCACCTGTGCTGAAACAGGGACATCCTCAAAACCTGACCTGTTAGGGGGGGGGGGGGGGGGCTTGAGGACTGAAGTTGAGCACCTTGCACTAAAATGTATGGGGGGGGGGGAGAGAAGAGAAGCTAGCGAGATCACTGAATTGTTTCAGTTTTATTTTTAGTGTAATCAATTAAAACTACAGGCGACAAATGACAAATATTTTTGAAGTTTAAAAAAACCCAAAAAAAATGACTTGATGCCGTGGGAAAACTCCTGCAATGTAGGATCCCTGTAGATAACATTTTGGGCAACCTCAACTAATCCGTCTTCTTATTGCCCGTTCAAGTCATTGGGCTGGAAGGGATCTGCCAGCACATGAAGGTGCCTTGTGGAATCACACCTTGATAAACATGGGCCCTGATCCCACCAGTGGCCGCTACGCTCACTTACAGCACGAGTGTCCCGGCCACGTCCGAGCCTCATTCCTGCTTCTTTGGGTTGTTAACGGCGACGTAGTGATACAAAACCACGAGGAGGAAGAGAGACACGCCAAGCATGTTGGCAAATATGGCTAACTGCACATCCGTGATCATCCTGCAGGGAACAAATGGAAACAAGCCTGAAAAACCACTTATACTGACAAGGTACTCAGTCCTGCGCATAGCATTATAAATGTCACAATTTAATCTTTGGGGTCTGACGCACAGAGGAAGAAAGTGATAGTTCCAAGGTAAAGGATCTCATGTGGTGAACTATTTCATTACAAACCCCATACCTAAATATTATACAGTAGGGTATAATTAAGAATGAATATAAACTCTGCTAAAACTGCTAGAGTACATACAGTTATAACCAGTGGTGGAATTACTGTAGTATGGAGTGATACTTCATTAATATTTAGAAACTACACCTTCACATTTTTATCATACAGAAACAATCCATTTAAAGGGAATTACTCTTTATTGGAAGAGCATTTAAAAAAACAATGTCCCATGAGCTGCAGAAGACTATGCAATGCATCACAATGCCACCATTCAGTGCTGGTTCTGACCAACATTAAGTTGGGAGACAGGTGTTAGAAAGAGGAGCCTGGCAGACACATTATGATAGGAGTATGGCGGGGCAGGGAGGGTCACGGGTGAGATTTGATGTTCTCAGTGCATTGTGAGGATTCGTGCTCATGATGAATAAGGGGAGAGGGATCCCTAGGGGTGCATGAGATCACAGAGAGGCCCCTGGGTGTGTGAGAGCACAGAGGGGCCCCTGGGGGTGTGAGAGCACAGAGGGGCCCCTGGGGGTGTGAGAGCACAGAGGGGCCCCTGAGGGTGTGAGCAGAGGGGCCCCTGGGGGTGTGACGGGAGGTGATCTCACTCCTGTATCTGGGGGTGTGAGACCAGACTGGGGCCCCTGGGGGTGTGAGACCAGACTGGGGCCCCTGGGGGTGTGAGACCAGACTGGGGCCCCTGGGGGTGTGAGAGCAGAGAGGGGCACCTGGGGGTGAGAGCTGACAGGGGCCCCTGGGGGTTTTACCTCACTTCTGTATCTGGGGAGCCCCCTCTACATCAGACTCTTCCTGCCCCTGCCCGCAGATATATAGCACTGGCCCGTCCCTAGCCCGTTATACCGCCGGCCCGTCTCTCCACACCGCTATCT
Organism: Ascaphus truei; assembly: GCA_036426205.1. Lineage (NCBI taxonomy): Eukaryota > Metazoa > Chordata > Amphibia > Anura > Ascaphidae > Ascaphus > Ascaphus truei. Next base: position 1,795,314 of record CM071570.1, read on the forward strand.
GCCTCCCTCACCTGCTCTCTCTCTCTTGTCACTCCCTGTCTGTCTCTGGGCACTGCTTTCCTTCACTTCCGGTCACCAATGCCACGTCATCCCGACCCGGCAGCTCTTTTCCTTCGACTGGTGAAAACTGCATGACCGAAGCGTCAAGTGCCGGAAGTCGGCCATCTTGCTACTCTCCAGTAAGACTAACGTGCCGGAACTCGGCAATCTTACTACACCCGACAAAATGAAGTTACGGAAAGTCAGACATGTTGGTACACCAATACCCAAGGAGACATTCGGGGTGCGCCTGAGTCCTATTAGTCCATTAAAATCCAGATGTGAATATAATGACACAAAAGCACGTTATCCGAGACGTGAGCATGGTGATTAGAGCAGAAGGCGATAAAGACAAAATAGATAATATATTATTATAAGACAGTGTCTCATTCTCTAATAGGGTGTACTGTGTTGGTGAGACAGAGTACACTGGAAGGGTCCCAAATGACGGCGCTCTGCAGACCACAATTGTATTATATCAAGGTCTAAATGTGCGACTAAAGACAAACAATTAAAATAATTTTATTAATGTAGCCAGGTCCCCCCCTGCTGGTCAAGCCCCCCTCACCTTGCTAGCGATCGTGGGGGCCGCCCAGCCCAATGGCGGTCCTGTCGGCCGATCACAAGAGTGGGAGCGGTGAGGACCTGGCTTCAAGGGGGTTGCCGGGAACGCGCGCGGCCGGTTGCCAAATGCCGCGATCGCGTTGCGAGGGCTCCCGGCACTCCCGAAGCAGGGCGCCGCCATTCTCTAAGTGTTCGCACATGCGCAGTAAAGATCTTGGTGCGGTGGCTAGCAGGGAAGTTCGCGCATGCGCAGGAGACGCGCGCAAAGAAGGGCCAATCAGGAGAGGGCTCACAGAAGGGACTACATCTCCCACGAGCCTCAGGAGCGCCCCACGTGACCCCAGGGAGCCAATAGGGCTACAGCATCTCTCTGCCGTGGAGAATAGATACATTTCGCGGGCTTGGAGCACGCTAGTTAGTCAGCGCCAGGAGCAGGCAGGGGAAGGAGGTAGGGTGCAGGAGTCAGTGACTCCCTGCACTAGGCCAGCAGCCCCCGAGGCCCGAGATAGGCTTGGACCACCCATTAGTGTAAGTTGTGTCAGGGACAGGCCCCAGGTTAGGGGCCCTGTCACTTACTATTCAGAGTCAGTTAGGGACTCAGCAGACGCTGTGCGTCCATCAAGAGGTTTGGGCGCAGACCTTCGTTGTTGCTGCAGCAGTCATCCAGGTGGGATCGCCCCAGACGGCAGTTCCGGTGTTCAGCCGACATCAGGATCCTTTGTGAAGTTCCGTGGCAGGCCTGGGCACCGGAGTGCCCGGCAGGTAATCCACAAGTGCACCAACGAGTCCTACCATATTCAAACGGGACATAGTGGCTGCGCAGTCACACATACATATCTCACTTGAAGGGTGGGGTAATACTGTGTGGGGTTACTGGACACTGGGTGGGATCATCTGGTGGAGGTGCAGGTGGAGGTAGCGTCCTGCGAGACGCATTAGTTAGTGTCTCCTCTAGGGAGGAACACCTGTTGATGTTGTTGATTGTGATGCATGAGTACGGTCACACTAGTAAAGGCATTAGTGGTTATCCATACTGTGTGTTGAGTGATATCTATTGTCCTGCGAGGAACCACTCCCCCTCTGGTGGGAGCCATCGCAGGTGGAGGTGCTGCACAGAGTACAGGGTTACTCATATTATACTTGCCCCAGGTTCCCTCTGGCGGAAGCTCAGCCCTCCTGTGAGCCTAACAGGTAACGCACCACACCAGGTAACATTAGGTTCCCCTTACATACGCCATATATGCGATTGGGGGGGGGAGGGGAAATACCCATTACATTAATACACTTATAGGTAAAAAAAGTGAATCCTAAATCTCTAAAGTGAGATATAAACCCCTACATGAAGGTTGTGTTTGTGAGTGTGTGATGGTTAGATAACCAATCATATCAAAGTACAGATGTAAGTTAGTACTCCTTCTATAGTGTACAAATGGTAGCCTTTATTTTGTATTATTTAGTATACTTGATCAATGGACCTGGAAGTGTAGACCGCGTATATGCGGTAGGTATCATAATCATCATCCTTGTAACAGATAGGATAGTATACTGGTGTACATGGAACATATCCTCTCGAGAGAGTTATAGGGGATGGATATTAATATATCAATTTATTTTCCCTAGATACAAAAGAGGAATGTCCTAATCCAGATGAGAATGGGTATTGATGGCGTGTAAGTACCATATATCTCATAAGAGGCTACATTAATGACGATGAATGGTCTCTGTCGTTCATATCTCCATGTACAGATACATATGATGCTATACTTTGTACATATTAAAGCCGCTTGTAGAATACTTGCAAATCTTATATGTGTACATAGGTAATACCCAGCACAGTGTTTAATACATAGGGCTTAGTACTAAGCCTCTCTGTTAGACAACAAGGGTTGAATGTGTTTTCATTGCCGTGTGTAGTAATCGGCAAACCAGCTATTTTGTTCCCACGAGATCACGGGAGTCACTGGATGTTTAGTCTATGACCCCCCTACAGCTGTACTGTAAGTGTTATATATGTTGTTGGTTAGTTCCCAGCATAATGATCAGCATATATGGCTTGGTAATAAAGCCTCTGTGTTAAGCAACACAGGCTAAATGTCTTTTTATTGCCGTATACGATTATCTGCAAAAATAGCTGTTTAGTTTTCGCGAGATCACGGGAGTCACTGGGTGTTCCGTCTGATACCAACATTCAACTGCACTGTGTCATAATACTCCCCTGTTTGGTAGTCTCATGTAAGTACTATAGCGTGCATCTTAGAGGTAATGATAGTATCTGGGGATCTAATAGCGGCGATGTACTAGAGTAGTGTGGAGAATCAGAGACCACGCTGACTCGCGCGTTAGTACAATCCTACGGAGGATAAGGCGGGAAATTCCCGTTTAATATACACAGCCTTTAAATAGTAGGTATAATCAACGATAAGCATTGTAGTATTTATAACACCATGTCAGATATGACCCGACGTACGTTTCGTCGCTTAGCGCGACTTCTTCCGGGGTGGGCGTTGACGCTTCTCTGTCGGCCCCTTTATACGTATCTGTTGCCGTAGCAACCTCAAGATGCTAGTGGTAGTCTGATGTGGTGGTGGCGTGTAGGTACTGCATGTAGTAATGCAGATAGATACACATAGCTATTAGTCACACAGTTCAACCTTGATCAAATTGTTGGCATTCACATAATGTGGTGCAGGCTTTACAGAAATCCCAATGCTAAGTGTAAAAGGTGTTAATGATATAATACACTGACTGACTTCAATCACAAGAAGGGAGTGTATACAAATCCTTCATTTAAGCCAGATGTATATTGGGTGTGTAATGTATATATCCATCTGGCTTCACACTGTAAAAGCTTTTGGTCCCAATTGCCCTTGCGTATGTTGGGGGCAATGTGATCGATCCCCTGGAAGGTTAATGTGCTTTTGTCTCCAGCATGTAATTCTCGTACATGTCTGGAGACAGGGGTGTCGAGAGAGTTTCTAATAGAGCCCAAATGTTCGAGTACTCGTCTTCTGAGTTCACGTTTAGTTTTTCCAACATATCTCATTCCACAGGAGCAGGTGATCAAATAGATTACTCCTGTGTTTTTACAGTTAATAAAGTATTTTTGAAAGACTTTATTAACTGTAAAAGCACAGGAGTAATCTATTTGATCACCTGCTCCGGTGGAAACTCTCTCAACACCCCCGTCTCCAGACATGTACGTGAAATACATGCCGGAGACAAGCACATTAACCTTCCAGGGGATTGATCACATTGCCCCCAACATACGCAAGGGCAATTGGGACCAAAAGCTTTTACAGTGTGAAGCCAGATGGATATATACATGTTACGATTGTGCTCGCCACAAACCGGGACCGGACCGCGGGGCTTAGGTGGGGTTATATAATCACCGACCTTAGTCCACGCAGACTAATCCGGAGTGCGCAGTTTGCAGTTGTACGTAGCAGGGTCAGGATTGGAGAAGGCAGCATCGTCGTTATTCAAGCAGGAGTTCGGCAACAGGTAGTTAGGAGTTCCCCGCTTCAGCTTAGGAGCGTGGGTGTGGGAGTGGCCTCTGCACGAGGAGCGGGCTCGGCCCATGACGCCGGTCTCAGCAGGGGGAGACAGCAGGCTGACCGAAGTACACCGCCGGCAGCGTCGGGAAACCAATGCTTCAGCACAGAAGTCCAAGGCAGGCTTCTGCATGGAGATTAGCAGCAGGCCTCTGGAAACGAAGGGTAACGAAGGGGAGAATGTAGCAGGTACCAGTGCTGGCTAAACAACACTTCAGCACAGGAGTCAGGAACAGGCCTCTGCGTGGAACTACTGTAGCAGCAGGCGTCAGGAAGCAGGAAACACAGGCCTCTACGTGAAGACTAATAGCAGGCCTCTGGATACTCAGGAAACACAGGCCTCTCCGTGGAGACTAGTAGCAGGCCTCAGGATACTCTGGAAACACAGGCCCCTGCATGAAGACTAGCAGCAGGCCTCAGGAACTCAGGAACTAGAGATGAGAACTAGAGAGGTTAGTACACAAGGAGACAAGCCTGGGCGGCTTGTGGCAGAGACAGTAACGTCCAGAGAAAGATTTATGCTCGACCCTGATTCAGAGCCAAAGCCCAACATTTAAAGGGCGGAGATCCAATCACAGGGGAAGGGTGTGTGAGCATTCCTCCAATGATGGAGCACAGGGCAGAAGCTGCAATGAAAGGCAGCACATGTGCCATTGATTGCCAAAGGAAGCTTTTGCAATTGCAGAGGTCTGCAAGGCTATAATCAAAGCCAGGATCGGATTCCTTACAGTACCCCCCCTTCAGGTGAGACCTCCGGACGAACAGGGTCATTCACAGATCTGGGAGACATGGAGTTGTTCCTAAACCTCCTTAGGTGAGAGGTGGCGTTGAAAGCCCACGGTTTGTTGGGATTCCTTACAGTATCCCCACCACTGGGTGAGAAGCCTAGGTGGACAGGACCAGTCATAGGTCTGGGAGACATTGAGTTGTTCCTGAAGTGTCTCAGGTGAGAAGTAGGTCTAAAATCCAGGTGTACATTGGAGAGCGCCACAAAGGAGAGCGGTGGCACTGCGGTTCTCGGTACGTGGGCAGTGGAACCAAGTGACTTGGAAATCCAAAGCTGAGAAAGGACAGGGGACTCTGGAATAGGGACATCAGAAGTGCAGGAGCCAGGTGTCCGGTGCATAGTAATAGTCCAAGAGTATGGGACACAGGACACTGATAGTCGGACATGAATGACATTGGGGAATTCGGGGCAGACAATGGCTTTGGTGGAATCAGCACGTAAGACGTTGCGAGAGTCTTTATTTCCCAAGGAATTCAGGGTTTTGGTTAGCGAGGTTATTGGGCGGGCGGGTTCACTGCAAGATATTGGAGCAGTAGTCTTGATACAAACCAGGCTTTTAATCCCAAGCAATTCGAGAGAGCTGGTAGCAGCGTTTACGTAATTCTTGGTTGTGGTACAGGCAGTTGAAGGATCCGCCTCCTTTGGCCTCTGAAAATTGGGGGGAATCAAATCCGAAGTTATGGCCTTGGCGAAGGGCATAGTAAGCATCAAGGGGACAGTAGGGGACATAATGTCCATACTGTGGCAGGATGGCCTGTAGCCGAGGTCAGGGAACAGTCCACACGTGTAGTTTCAGGGTAAATGAAAAGGTTCAGTGGCTTTATTTCTCCACAGCAACATAACATGCGGGTACACTGTCCCTTTAAACAAAGCAAATCCTGCTCCACATTGGAAGAAACTGTCTAACACAGCAGGCCTATCTAGCAGGCTGGCTGGCTAAACCATAACCAAACCATAAGTGTCTTTTAAGCAGTCAGAAAAACAAATGAACAAGTCTTACTTTGGTTGCAGTAAGTAGTTTGATGTGTCCGTCTGGCTAGAAGCAGATATATCCGTGTGCTCTGGTCTGAGAGAGCCAGCTACTGCCAGTAACAAGATCCTTTTCTACCTTGCTGGCGATCAGGTGTCAGCTTACATCCTGATTACCTAACTTGCACCTGAGTTAACCCTTATGAGTGCTGGATGAAGCACTCAGACATATGTCTCCCAGGCATAACTGATAGGAGTTGACTTCACTCTGTCACATACCTCCCCTGTTTGTGTGTGGCTAGTGTCCCACACGGCTGAAGCCCGACCCTCCACTCCTTCTCTTGACAAAAAATCAGCATTTCCATGGTCCTTTCCAGGTCTATGCTGAATATCAAAAGAGAAGGGTTGGAGGGCCATATACCACCTGGTCAACATGGAGTTTGTGTCCTTCATGGTGTTTAACCACTTCAAGGGCGCATGGTCAGTGACCAGGGTGAAGTGAACTCTGGCGACATAATGTCTCAAGGCCTCAATTTCCAATTTTACAGTGAGGCACTCCTTCTCAATGACGGAATACATCACTTCCCTTGGGAACAGCTTCCGGCTGATGAACAGTATGGGGTGTTCAACACCATCAAATTGCTGGGACAGCACTGCTCCCAGGCCTACGTCTGAGGCATCCGTCTGGATGATGAAGGGCTCTTTAAAATCTGGGCTCCGAAGAGCGGGGCCCTCTGACAGGCACTTTTTAAGCATGTCAAAGGCTTCTTGGCACTCCCAAGACCATTTAACTTGGGTCGGGGCACTCTTTTTTGTCAGATCTGTTAGGGGTGCAGAAATTTCTGAAAAATTGGGGATAAACTGCCTGTAATACCCTGCTAACCCCAAAAGGGCGCGGACCTGTGTCTTTGTCTGTAGGGTGGGGACTTCCTTTATGGCGGCCACCTTGCTAGCTAGTGGCCTTACTATCCCTCCCCCAACGGCATAGTCCAAGTATTTTGTAGTGGATTTACCCAGGGCACATTTTTTTGGATTTGCAGTGAGCTCTGCTTCTCTTAAGGACGTTAGGACTGCTCTTAACCTTTTTATATGAGACTGCCAGTGTCTGCTATAGATGACAAGGTCATCCAAGTAGGCCGCGGCATATGCCCTATGGGGTCGTAGTACCTTCTCCATTAACCTTTGGAACGTGGCTGGAGCCCCATGTAACCCAAATGGCATAGTGACGAATTGGTATAAACCGAGAGGGGTGGCGAAGTCAGTTTTGCATTTGGATTCTTCCGCTAGAGGTATCTGCCAATATCCTTTCGTGAGATCTAGGGTGGAGATATACTCTGCTTTACCCAGCGAGTCATGCAATTCATCCACCCTAGGCATTGGGTATGCATCAAATCTGGTTACAGCATTTACCTTTCGCAGATCCAAGCAAAACCTCACCTTCCCATCTGGTTTAGGGACCAACACTATAGGGCTACACCATTCGCTGTGGGACTCCTCGATCACGCCCAATTCCAACATGTCTATTATCTCTCTCTCTACCAGGTCTTTTCGGCCCTCTGGCAATCTATAGGGACGGGACCGTACTTTTACGCCAGGTTCTGTCTCAATCCTATGGGACACTAAATCAGTCTGCCTTGGCAGCTCAGAAAAAACATCTGGGAAGTGGTCACATAATTCTAGTAGGTCTGACCTTTGTTCCGTTGTTAACTGCCCTCCCATGGGAACCTGATGGTCATTGTACGTACTACCCTTTGGAAGCTGTGGACCCAAATCCGTCTCTCCTTCCCGAGGGTGGATGAACAGTGATCTCATCGTTTTCCAGGGTTTCAGGAGGTTTACGTGGTAGATTTGTTTACTCTTCCTGGACCCTGGTTGAGAGATCTCATAGTTCACCTCCCAAGTGCGGCGGAGAACTTGGAAAGGACCCTGCCACTTCGCAAGGAGTTTACTCTCGGATGTCGGTAGTAGTAGCATCACTTGGTCCCAAGGTTGGAAGACCCTCAAGCGAGCATTTTGGTTGTACTGCCTTTCTTGACGTTCTTGAGCAGATTTGAGGTTTTCTTTAGCAAACCGACCTATCATGTGTAGGCGGTTTCTAAGGTCTATGACATACTGAAGGGTATTCTTGGAGGGGGATGACTCCTCCGAGGATTCCTGCAGTAGGTCGAGAATACCCTGAGGTTGGCGTCCATATAGGAGCTCAAACGGGGAGAAGCCTGTGGATGATTGGGGAACTTCTCGTACCGCAAACAACAGGAAAGGGAGAAGTTCATCCCAAGCTCGCTTTTCCGTGTCCACAAACTTTCTAAGCATGGTTTTTAAAGTACGGTTAAACCTCTCTACCAATCCATCTGTCTGAGGATGGTAGACTGAGGTCCTGACGGATTTTACCTCCAATAACTTCAGGACATCCTGCATTAACTTTGCCATGAAATTTGTCCTTTTTTTAAAAATAGATTGGTCTTTGAGCAATTTGAAATATATACCCTGTACTAGGACCTTTTAGGTCTTCATTTGTTAGGATTTATGCGACTAGGTAGATATAGTCATAATGAGCTTACAGTGGTTTTCGTTTTCCATGTTTGGAATAGTAAACCATGAATTAAGAGCTAGACCAAGTTAGGTTTTGTTATGATTGGTATGCTCAAAAGGACAATTAATTGCTTAACAAATAGTTAATTATTTGACTTTGTTCTGAAGTCTGTTCAAAATATAATGAATGTTAGGTAATCCTAATTATTGTCTAAAATGAAATGTCTCATACAATCCACCCCCCTGCTATTACTTGATTTTAACCCTTTAATGCATCTTTTTGCTCAATATCATTTTAATTTGTTTCATTACCACAGCAGGTAGACGTTAATAGAATATTGTTTGGTGAATAGTATTGTTGTCTTACCTCCCTGCAAGGTTTATTATAGTTGTATAAATGGTTATTTAAACATCTGATGTAACCTAATTGTTTTTACATAGGCAATGTCTTTGCCAAATTTCTGCCCTGACTCCTGGTAGTGACTCATCACGGGTGCGTTCATGCTCACCAGGTGAGCAGAGCTCCCCTTGTCAGTCAGGGGAGTGACTGCTCACACTGTGGGAATGATGTCACTTCCGGGTGGGTTTGTATTTCAGCTGACACGGCAGCAGGTAACATGTACTCTTTGAGAAAGGCCTGTTGCGGCTGAAACGCGTTAGAGTTGCAGGGGTGCCTCCCTCTCGCTCTTTTTTAACTTCCATGTTATAATAAAGAAGATTTTTTCACAGCACAGTCCAGCCTTGTTCACTTGCTGCGCGGCTGTGACTGCTGTCTTTCCTCCCCGTGAGGTTATTTTGCCTAATAGGAGAAATACCTTGCAAAACAGGAATTTTAGCAAAGGTGATAGGCCTCTCACAGAGTACAGTGAGAGGGGACTGCAGGTTTACAAAATCAGGGGTAGAGGGAGTTTTAAATTTGACAACCTGATCCTCCAAAAAGGAGGGGCCTGACTGCAAATGTACTAAGGGAGCAACATGTTACGCCGGGGCTGCCCGCAGACCAGACCCGTCCCTTCTACTGAGGTGAGGAATGTATATGGGCACGCACCCGCAGCAAATGGAGCGTGTCCGGAGTGTGGTGATTAGGCGTTGCCAGGCCATAGCTAGCAATACTTGCCGGTACCGGTGTAGAAGTGCCGTCGTCGTTGCCGCGTTTTAGCCAAGGTCAGGGATTGGAGATCCGGAAGGTCGTTGTCCAAGCAGGGGTCGAGAGCCAGAGAAAGACGTCCGCCAAGCCAAGTCGTACCTGAGAGAATGAGAGAGAGAATGCCAGAGTAGTATTCTAGTGGAAAACTATGTCGAGCAATGAGTGAGAGGAAGGACAGGCATTATAAAGTGTGGCTGACCAATCAGAGGTGGAGGCAGGCCTGGAGGAATGCGTGGAGCCATCCTGGATAGGTCCCCTTGATTTGCAGGCAGGTGAGGACTCTTGTTTTGGCAGGAGGTCCTATTAGTGTGCTGGGGGCGGGTTTTCACTGCAAGAGCAGTGAATAAATTATCTTCACCCGGGAAACATGGCGGCCGCGTGAGAACATGAATATCCCGCAGGAGCCCGAGGATGCAGAGGACGGCGGGGAACCCCCAGAGCCGCCGGAGGTGAGTGACGCCAGCGAGGGGCGCGCGCCACGGCAGCGGGGATTAATGCAGGTGAAGAGGAACCAGGGCGCGGACGCTGCGATCCCTGAATCCTCACAGGCCCCCCCCCCCCTCAGGATCGGCCTCAGGACGATCCTTCCAAGGTTTTGATGGAAACTTCTTTCAGAAGCGTTTGAGGAGTCCTGGAGCATGAATATTTCTTAGGGGTACCCATGACCTCTCTTCGGGTCCAAAACCTCTCCAGTGGACCAAGAAGTGGACTTTACCTCTTGAAAGACGGGAATCCAGTAAAGCCTGTATCTCGTACTCTTCGTTACCCTGTACTATCACAGGATCTGGTTTAGAAGTGTGGTCCGGAAAGAGGCTACTGGAGATGAAAGGCTTGAGAAGCGAGGTGTGAAAGACATTCGGAATTCTCATGCTTTGAAGAAGTTGGAGTCGGAAGGAAACTGCTCCAAGATGGAAAAGGGACCCAGAAACCTAGGAGCCAGTTTGAGGGAAGGAGTTTTGAGATGGATGTTCTTGGATGATAGCCAAACCTTGTTCCCGGGTTTGTAGTTGGGTGCCGGATGACGGTGACGATCAGCCTGGGTTTTAGAAGACAAGGATGCTTTTTGTAGTGCAGATTGGATTCTGGACCAAGAGTCTTGTAGGAGGGCAATATGCTCGTCCACGGCTGGTACTCCAGAGGAGTTTTTAGAAATGGGTAGGCGAGCCGGATGGAATCCATAGTTGATAAAGACGGGGGTCTCACGGGTAGACTCATTCCTGGAAGAATTAAAGGCGTACTCAGCCCAGGTAAGTAATTCTGCCCAGTCATCCTGAGAATTAGAGACGAAGCACCTTAAGTATTTCTCGAGGGATTGATTAACCCTCTCGGTCTGTCCGTTGGATTGAGGGTGATATCCAGAAGAAAAGGAAGATGAGATACCCAGTCTCTTGGTGAAGTTCCTCCAGAACTTGGAGACGAACTGGGAGCCCCGATCAGACACGATAGATATGGGAATCCCATAAAATCTCTTTGGAGAAAATATCAGCTAGGGCGGGTGAGGAGGGTAATCCTTTGAGAGGGATAATGTATGCCATCTTGGAAAACCGATCCACTACCACAAGAATGGTATTCACGCCATTCGACCTAGGCAACTCCACAATAAAATCCATCGATATGTGGGACCAGGGACGCTCCGGAATAGGAAAAGGTAAGAGGAGACCCTGAGGTTTCTGACGAGGAATCTTGTTACGCGCACATACCGGACAGGACCGTGTAAATTCAAGAATGGTTTTAACCATATTGGGCCACCAGAAAGTGCGACGGATGAGATCCAAAGTCTTCTTGAATCCAGGATGCCCTGCCGAACGGGCGGCATGTCCCCAGTCCAGTATTTCAGGGATGAATTTGGGTTCTACGTACAAAGAGTCTTTTGGAACCTCAAGACCGGTCGGAAGATTATCTTGTGACTTGATGATCTTCTCAAGATTCTTGAATGCCACAGCTGCTAAGATTCTTTGTTTAGGGAGGATGGGCTCGGTGGACTTCTCCGATCTCTCTTCAGAAGAGTATTGCCGGGAGAGGGCATCCGCCTTGACGTTCTTAGTGCCGGGAATATATGAGAGAATAAAATTAAATCTGGAGAAAAATAACGACCAGCGGGCTTGGCGAGGACCTAAATGACGGGCATTCTCAATGTACAATAAGTTTTTATGGTCCGTGAGAATAGTGAATGGCTCTTTAGACCCCTCCAGAAGATGCCTCCATTCTTGAAGGGCCAACTTGACGGCCAAAAGTTCCCTATATCCTCGTAATTTCTTTCTGCAGAAGAAATTTTTTTGGAGAAAAACCCACAAGGATGAAGTTTATCCTGGGAAGAAAATTTCTGAGACAGAACCGCACCAGCCCCACAGTCCGAAGCGTCAACCTCTAGGGTGAATGGGAAATTAGTGTTTGGGTGTCGAAGGATGAGAGCAGATACAAAAGCTTGTTTCAGCGTTTCGAATGCCGTGACTGCCTCTGGAGACCAAGATGAAGGATCTGCACCTTTTTGGGTCAGTGCCGTGATAGGGGCGACAATGATAGATAAGTTACGGATAAACTTCTGGTAATAGTTGGAAAAACCTAAAAACCGTTGAATAGATTTAAGGGAATTGGGTTGCGGCCAATCCACGACGGCTTTCAGTTTCTCTGGGTCCATGGCCAAGCCTCTGTTGGAGATGATGTATCCGAGAAAGGAAGTGGTAGACTGGTGAAAAATGCATTTCTCCATCTTGGCAAACAACCGGTTCTCTCGGAGGCGTGAAAGCACAAACTTCGTGTGGATGATATGATCCTGTAAGTTTTGAGAAAAAATAAGGATGTCATCCAGGTAGACAATGACAAAGCGATTGAGAACGTCCCGAAAAATGTCATTGATGAAGACCTGAAAAACTGCTGGTGCATTGCACAAACCGAAGGGCATCACTAGATATTCGTAGTGTCCGCTACGGGTGTTGAAGGCAGTCTTCCATTCATCGCCCTTACGGATGCGGATGAGGTTGTATGCCCCATGAAGGTCAAGTTTAGTAAAGAGGTTGGCCCCCTGAAGTCTATCAAAGAGTTCGGAGATGAGTGGGAGTGGATAACGATTCTTTACCGTAATATGGTTCAGACCCCGGTAATCAATACAAGGTCTGAGAGTACCATCCTTCTTCTTGACAAAGAAGAATCCGGCCCCCGCAGGGGAGTTGGAATGACGTATAAAGCCCCGCTTAAGATTCTCACGAATATATTCGTCCATGGCTTCCGTCTCGGGCAACGAGAGAGGGTAAGATTTGACCTTAGGCAAGGTATACCCAGGTACCAGGTCAATCGGACAATCGTAGGAACGATGGGGGGGTAGTAGCTCAGACTGTGTCTTGCTAAAAACGTCCAAAAACTCTGTGTATGGGGAAGGTAACTCCCTCAGAGGACTGGATGTGTTAGCTAATAGAAAGGATGGTCGCTCGGTAGACAAAGGAGACTCCTCTGACCTTGACCTCCAGTTAATAGGATTAAGGGAAACCCAATCGATGAGCGGATTGTGCTTCTGTAACCAGGGCAAGCCGAGCGTGATCGGTGTTCCCGGGGCAGGAATCACGTCAAAGCCCAGAGTCTCTTTGTGAGAATGAGTAGACAGGGTGATAGGTCCGGTCTCCAAGGAGATATAAGCCGGAGTGAGAGGCCGATTATCAATCCCGACAAAGGCAACGGGAGAGTTCTTCTTGGAAAGTGGAATCTGATTTTGTTCAGAAAAGGTCTAATCCATGAAGTTCCCGCCTGCACCGGAATCGATAAATGCTGCTGTGGAGGTGCGGAAGCTCGGGCCCGAAAGGGAGACGGGAATGGTCAATCTTTTAGGAAGTTCCCTTCTGGGAGGGGGACAAGGAGATTTAGAACCCAGGGAGCGCCCCTTCGTACTCACTGGGTTTGGTCGTTTCCCGGAGATGGTGGATTGGTACGAGTGCGCTGCTCAGAAGATCTGCAATGATGGCACGACTCTCCGGTAGAGCGAAGTTGTCGTAACGGTGCCCGAGGTTGCTGGACTCCGAGTTGCATCGGCTCTGGGGCCTCCAGCGCCGGCAGCGGAGAGAAGACGGGTCTCGGGGTAGTAGAGAACCTGGAAAAGGGAGCACGGAAAGGCGTAGACCGAGGTTGCTGTCGCTGAGCGCGGCGTACCTGAAGGCGCTGGTCCATACGAATGGCCAGGGTGATGAGGTCCTCCAGCAGTCCTGGCCTGGATTGAGAAGCAAGTTCATCCTTCAGGGAGTCCGATAGGCCTTTCCAGAAGACGGAGACTAAAGCCTCCTGACCCCAACGAGTCTCAGCTGCTATGGTTCTGAATTCCAAGGCGTATTGGGCCACAGGCCGACGTCCCTGTGTAAGCTCCAGCAGAGAATCAGAAGCAGTCTCTTGTCGTGCAGGGGTATCGAAGACCTGTCGTCAAAAGTCTCGTCTGAAGGCTGCGTAATCTCGGGTAATATCTGGGCGTAGTTCCCAGATCGGGGAGGCCCATGCCAGTGCATTACCTGTGAGCAGACTATATACGTAGGCTACCTTTTTCCGGCCAGTAGCATACAGCTGCGGAGCCATCTCGAACTGGATCTCACACTGATTGAGAAAGCCACGACAAGCGTGGGGGTCCCCTGCGTAGGGCCTCGGAGCCGGAATCTTTGGAGCTGAGGATGAAGTGGATGTTGAATCAGACTGCGCCGTCGGTGCAGCCGCAGGTGGTGCCCGTAGAGAAAGGTCCTGTACCTGTTGGGAGAGGAGAGCCACTTGATACGTTAAGGCCTGGACTTGTTGGTACATGGCCGTCATCATAGAGTCCACATCAGTCTGGTCTGCGTCTTGTGGGTTCGACATAATGTTACGCCGGGGCTGCCCGCAGACCAGACCCGTCCCTTCTACTGAGGTGAGGAACGTATATGGGCACGCACCTGCAGCAAAAGGAGCGTGTCCGGAGTGTGGTGATTAGGCGTTGCCGGCAATAATTGCCGGTACCGTGTTGTAGAAGTGCCGTCGTCATTGCCGTTTTAGCCAAGGTCAGGGATTGGAGAATTCCGGAAGGTCGTTGTCCAAGCAGGGGTCGAGAGCCAGAGAAAGTAGTCCGCCAAGCCAAGTCGTACCTGAGAGAATGAGAGAGAGAATGCCAGAGTAGTATCCTAGTGGAAAACTATGTCGAGCAATGAGTGAGAGGAAGGACAGGCATTATAAAGTGTGGCTGACCAATCAGAGGTGGAGGCAGGCCTGGAGGAATGCGTGGAGCCATCCTGGATAGGTCCCCTTGATTGGCAGGCAGGTGAGGACTCTTGTTTTGGCAGGAGGTCCTATTAGTGTGCTGGGGGCGGGTTTTCACTGCAAGAGCAGTGAATAAATTATCTTCACCCGGCGCGTGCTGTTCAGCGCGCGCCTGGGAAACATGGCGTGGGGCGTGCGCCACGGCAGCGGGGCTTAATGCAGGTGAAGAGGAACCAGGGTGCGGACGCCGCGATCCCTGAATCCTCACACAACAGCAGATACGCTGGTCTCAGAAAGGGTCACTTGGGAAGGGGCAAAATATGCACTATTCGCCTTTAACCCTAGGATTTGAGAAGAGGAGAAGACAGACAGTACAAGGGGGGCAACCACAACTGTGCTTGTCTCTGAAGGGGTCACTAGGGAAGGAGTGTCTGGGACATCAGAAACGACTACAGATTCCAAGAAAAGGGGTCTATGCTCAGAAGCAGGGATTTCAGCTCTCTCAGTGACAGACTAACAGCGAAATACCTAGGAGTGGTGATTCTGCGAACAGGCTTAGGGAAACAAACGGTTCCTGAATACTTTTAACTGGTGCCAGTATTATTGCCGAAATATCAGGTTGTGCTGCACTGAGAATTTTAGCTGAGCCAGGGGACATAAGGGGTTCATCCTCAACAGCTAAGGAGGTGTCCTTTACTGGCAGACTACAGGGATTTACCAAGGGGGCTCATAGGACTGACCCGCAGGGGTTAATACAGAAAAAACATCAAGGGTTAAGTCAGGCTGTGCCTGAGAATCAGAAAAAGAGAAGCTAGCCTTCAAGATTCATCTATCGCCGTCCTCTATGTATGGTAGAAAGTTGATAAGAGTAGGACAAAACTAAGCGATTTTTTGTATGTGATAGAAATAATGTGAATTATTTTTATACTTTTTCTATTTTTTCTATTTTATGATTCGTTTCTTATTAATGTAAAGGTAGAATCTTTTTTTAAATTTATCCAATATTAAAACTTTTATTATGAATGTATAAATAAATTGTTATAAATGTTCAAATATGTTTATATCCCGGTGTGTTGAGGCATTTAGTTTATCTGCCCACTATTTAGGGATGTTTATCAATTATCCCCTAGGAGGAGAGGGTATTGATAGTACTATGGGTATTAAAGGACACCTGTAACAGGTCACTGCTACTCCTGACGAAGCCGTCATTAAGAACAGCGAAACGCGTAGAGCGTGACCCTACGATTGAGAGGGAGAGATTGCCTGGAATCCCGTGAAGTCATTTTCCAACCGGCGGCGACACCGGAAGTGACGTGTCGGCTCCAAGACCGGAAGTGACGTGTCGGCTCCAGGCTGTGATGTATCGTGGCGGTTTGATGCAGTAGAGACGCGGCTATGTGATATTGCGATCACCAACGTCTAACGCTGTTATCCCATTGGGATCTTGTAAGCCTCCACTTTTTACTGTGTTTGGATAAATTGTGTTTTTTATTTGAGCTCTGTACGTGTCTCTCTTCCTTGAGACTACACCTCCTCCATATAGTTCCTATCTGTGGCACCCTAGTCTGGTATCTGTAATAGTCTAGGTGCTCTTTTGGGAGCCCCATTTTTACATATTGCTACAGTATTGCACTATGTTTTCTTTTTAAAGGTATCAACGCTCCCCTGGTTTCTTCTTTACCTCTTACCCTAGGGACCTAACATTAGTCTGCGGAATACAAGGGTGAACAATGGGGACCTCACAGAGCAGACTAGCAGGGGTTAAAACAGAAATAACATTGGGAACAGAGCTTAGTAATTCTGGGTTAGAAAGAGAGGGCAAACAGGGTTCATTCTCTGGTGCTTGGAGAGACACACTGACCTGGGGAATGCTTGGATTTACAGGGGGGGACTCATAGGCCTGACTAGCAGGGGTTAAGACAGGAATAACCTCTGGACAGAACCCAGGGAGGTTAACTCAGGACTAGGGAGCGTGGCAGCTTCTTTAGGCTGTAAAGGTACCAAGCCAGTAGGGCTATCCGGAGGTGTGGGAGAGCGTTTAGCAAAAGGGCTAGAGGGGAAAGTGGGGAAAGTTACAAAGTGTGAAGGCGGCGAGGAGAGGGTCCCGTACTCTTAAGGAGTGGTCGAAATCCAAGAACTGCGCATGGAACGTCTCACGAGCCCGAAGCAGTACTCTAGAATCCACAGTCTTACAGTCTATAGTGGAAATCGTTGGAGTGTGTAGGGAAACCAGGGCCTGTTTCACCTTTCTATAGTACAGAGCTGTAAAAAGGAGTTCATTACGAGTCAATATTTCCAGGGGGTTTAAACCTTCAGACATGCCCGCACATTCAGGTGGAGGCAGTCTCTCAAACAGATGCGGTTTTCCAAACAGGGACCGGTACGCAACCTGGGACATAGGTTCAGTAGAACATTCACCAACCCCCACCACGGCGCAGTCCGGTTTTGTGGGGCCGAGCATACGGTTATGCTGTTATGCAGGAGACTTAGGGAGGATTTGTTTCTGTAAAGTACCCCTAGTTTGGCATAGGTCTTGGTGGTCAGGGTATCAATGTGCATCCCGAATGTTAAGTGGGAGTCAAACCATATGCCCAGGTATTTAAAACTAGTAACAGGAGTTTGGGTGGTGTTAGCGTTGGTTCTGATCTGAAGCTCAGTCACTGGAAGCTTTAAAAATTTAGTCTTGGTCCCAAATACCATTGTTACAGTCTTGTCAGTGTTTAAAACAGTTTGTTTTGGGAAATCCAGTTTTCGAGTCTCATATATCTTACTGAAGTATGTGTTCAAGGTCAGAGAGGCTCTGGCTGTGCGCATACAGTATAGGATTGTGTCATCTACATACATGTGTATTGACGTTTCCTTGCAAGCTCTGGGAAGATCATTGATGAACACTGAGAAGAGTAGGGGCCCCAGAACAGAGCCTTGCAGAACGCCACAGGTGATATCCATGGGGTTGGAGTTAGAGCCTGAGATGGACACATGTTGGGATCTACCTGATAGGTAGGACTGAAACCAGTTTAAAGCATGTTGCCCCATTCCAGAGCTCTGGAGTTTGTTATGTAGCATAGCATGATCAACAGTATCAAAAGCCTTTGCAAAATCTAGGAATATTGCACCAGTAAGTTGACCCCGTTCCATTCCACACTGGATTTCATTGCAAACTTTTAGCAGGGTAGTTACGGTAGAGTGTTTGGGGCGAAAGCCAGATTGGAATTGGCTCGGGAAATTTATCTTGGTATAGTACTCGCTTAATTGGGAGTGGACACATTTTTCCATGACTTTGGATAGGGTTGGGAGAAGAGAGATTGGACTGTAGTTTGAGACAGTGTTTTTGTCCACACTTTTGAAGATTGGGACAACTCTGGCAGTTTTCCAGGTCTTAGGGATATGTCCTGCAGACAGAATAGAGTTGACTAGGAAAGCAATTGGTTTGGCATTGACTGGGGCACCAAGTCTTAGGAACATAGATTGCAGTAAGTCAGGTCCACATTGGCTGCTTAGTTTTAATTTGAGGAGCGCTTGTGTAATCTCCTCTTCGGATACTGGGACAAATTGAAAATTGTGGGCATTGTTGGGAGAGTGTGGGTCTATAGGGGTACTCACAGAATGAGATTCATTTTTTGTGGTTTGGGTTGCGTTTCGCTAATAAGTTAGTAGGACACCCCACAAAGTAATCATTGAATGCATTTGCAATGTCAGTGGGGTTTGTCAGAGTAATATCCCCCTTAGTGATATTACTTGGCTGTTGATGGTTAGAAGGCTGGAATATATTGTTGATAACCTTCCAGAAGTTAGCTGAGTTTGATGTATTCTGGCGAAGATTGTCAGAGTAATATTGTGATTTTGCTTGTCTTGTTTGCGTTGTGCACATGTTCCGCATGCATCTGTAGTGATTGAGATCCTTGGTAGTGCTAGTTACTTTGTAGATTTTCCACAAGGCATCCCTGAACTGGTAGGGTGCTATAAGGTTGGTTGTAACCCACGGTGAAGGGGTTAACCAGGCTCACTAATAAAGGTTCAGCCCACTTGGTTACCCCTGATCGGTGTTGGGGTCATAGAGTGTCAGCTCTTGGACCCAGATGTCCTAAATGCATTACTGTGACTGTATGCAAATTATGCGACACTAAAGAATTGTGTGTTTTGCCTTTCCTGGGATGCTGGGATCGGGAGATTTATCGGCTGTAAGTTTCAAAGTGGGTTTGTCGGAGGAAGTCTTTACAGAATGTGGCTATGTGTCGGGGGACCAGAGTTATGGGATACCCCAGGAATTGGATCCGGGAATCAAGTGAGATTATCGGATACAGCCAATCACATTGCTCCGGGCAAACTCTGACTCTGAAAGCGCTATTACGACTCACCGCCAGGATTCCTGCTGCAGCATCTTCATACAAGGTAACCGGGCATGAAGGGGTTAATGTATACCCGCGATCACCCACATGGTCCCTAGTAGATAGAGGGGTCCGTAATATAAAGAGTGATACCAGATACATGCCCAGATACCCTGCATCCAGTATAGGGATTCAGGGGGCACTCCAGCTAAGTAATAAAGCTGAGAGTGGTTCATGTGTGTAAAAGTTTTAAAAGTTATTTTTCTAAAGTGTGCCAAGTATGAGGCTAGTGAGGGTAGGTGCTATATACACTCACTCCATCCCTGACACCAGAGCAGAGACTTATATATTTTACCACACAAAAGACAGGACACAGTATATTTTATTAAAGGATTATATTTAATAGGTATATGTACTGGTAACCTGCAAATTAACTGTGAGATTTCCAAGTCATGGATTCCGGCCAGCCCAGATGGCATCCAAGTTTGGTGCCTCTGTGTCTGTGCATAGTCCATACTTGAAAGCCTCAGGGATGCCAAGGTGTTAGAACAGGAGGGGTACTGCAGTTCTGCGTGAGTACCCACATCCTGGGCTAACACAGGGCTATCTGGCCACCATTTGCCCAACCCCAGACTCTGTGGAGCCTGGACAGTGGGTGGGCTCAGTATGCAAAGAGGTAGAGGTGCCAGGTTGGTGCATGCCCCTTTACAGACTGAGAGAAGGTGCCCACACGGCTTTACAATACCGGAAAATCGATGACTGGCTGGCAGGGAGCTTCCGACGCTTTGATAGATTGTAGAGGTTGGTGAATGAGAGCCTGAAACCCTTAACATGGCTTACAGCCAATCAGGAGCGCAGATTCCAAGCGCCAAACCAACAGCGGCAAATTCAAAGATGCTCTGTACTGAATAGACGCAAGTCGCCATCAAGGATTTTCAACTCCGAAAAGTTTCTAAGTCCTGCTTTTGAGAACGTTGTGGTCGGCATTGCATGCCCAAATCAGTTCCTGGACCTTTGTGAGTACCGCCTGTCATGGGAGAACAGTGCTTATAACACAAAAATACCTGGATCCTTTGATTGAACAAAATGTGAGATAAAATAAATTGTAATTTATTCACACAAGAAACACACACCGCTTGATTTACGAAATAACATTTACGGGAATGAGGTAAAACGAAATAAATGGTTCCAGAACGAAAGTCCACGAAATACAGTCTCTAGGTCTCAATTCCCAGGAGCGGGGTTGATACGCAAACAAGAGACATGAAACTGTCTTTGGCTAGGGGTGCCGCTTGCAAACCCTGTTTTTCCACCGAAAGAAATATCTTCGTTCTGCTCTTGCAGAATTAGTTTACAAGTCCCTAGTTCTAATGAACTTTTGTAGCGGGGTACAATCCTTGGTTGCGATGGAATCGTCTGTGTACGCACGCTATACCTTCAGATGGATCACAGAAGAACACAGTTGAACCCCCACCCAATAGCCTGCACGGGCTTATAACACCCTCTCAAGCCTATCTGGGTAATAAACAGCCAATCTTGGTGTGGGAAGCAAATTCCCACCCAATGGCAAGTTTGCCAACAGTTCCTGCAGCCGGGCAAAGGGCTTCACGGTATGCCAAGTGTGTCAGGATCGCCTAGACCTCCTGCTTAGCCATAGTTCTTCTTTGTCCACTGGGTGTGCTGCTGTCTTCTGTTTCCTCTGTCTGCCTGTCTGTCTTCTTGTTGCTCCTGTCTCTGGCCTTTATAGCTCTGCTTCCTGTCTGTTGCTTGTGCCTTATTTTTTTTTTTTTTTTTTTTTTTTTTGCCTGTCTTTGATTCCTGATCTGTACCTGTACCTGTATTTGTAGTCTGTTCACAGTAAAGGCCCTTGCTAGTAATCTGGCTTGTCCCTGTTTGTTCCTTGCTCCCCGGTCTCAGTCCCTGCTCCCCGGTCTCAGTCCCTGCTCCCCGTTCTCAGTCCCTGCTCCCGGACCTGTCCTGCCCCGCCTGCCCTGTTCCAGTCTCCTCGTTGCCAACCTCTGCTTCTTACCTGACTTCGCTACCTGCCGCCTGCCTCGGACCCCTGCTTGTTACCTGACTTCGCTACCTGCCGCCTGCCTCGGACCCCTGCTTGTGACCCCTACTACGCTCGTGCTGTTCCGGCCACCGAGATCCTACCCGCCACAGGAGTCTCCCGTGACAGAAAGCAAAGGCCACTTCTGGATCTCGCTGGAACAGATTCTTCTTCTGCCTCACCCTTTCCTGCCTGCTGCAGCAGACCACATCCCGCTGGTTGAAGTAAGTACTTTCGTTTCTTTTTTGGAAATCCAAGTTGGGATTTTGAAAGGTTTTTTTTGTTGCTGCTAAGTGTTCTGCAAGAATTATTGCGTTCATAACGAAAAAAACATTTTTGCTGAGACTAGAACGTGCTGCTGCAGAGACAGTGCACCTTTCTTTGAGATTTTCTTTTGTGCAGTGCCTGGGTTAACCCTTGCAGTACCTGTTGCCACTTTTAGACTCTGACTTTCATTCCCTGGACAAGGCTTGTCTTGCATCACTGGTTGGACAACTGCTGTTCACAGGGTTCCCATTTCAATAGACAAGAGTGCTTATTATTTTGTACGCATACTGTGATTTTCCTGCAATCTGTAGTTTTTCATATTGGTTCTAGGTTTCAGGTTTACCTGCAAGTTCCCCTAAGTTTGTTTCTCTGCAACATATGATATCCCTACGCCTGATATCAAAAGTTTCAGATTTAACTGCAAGGTTCTGTCTGATATCCTATGTCTGATGTCAAAGTTTCAGATCTAACTACAAGTTTTCTCTGTAGAGTTTCCTGCTGTCTATGTATTTCTATGCCTGATTTCTAAAGTTTCAGATTAACTGCAGGTTTCTTTGTCTATAGATATCCCTACGCCTGAGGTCTAAAGATTCAGATGTAACTGCAGGTTCTCTCTATCTGTATGATATCCCTACGCCTGATTTTCTAAATTTTCAGATAAACTACAGGTTTCTCTGTCTATGTTTTTCCTTGCATTTATAATCTCTGTGACTGATGCTAAAGTCTCAAAAGGTCAGCTCTCCTATCTTGTGTCTCTGTCGTGTTTTATATTCCTTTTGTTCATTCTAATGCTTCTGTTTAAAAACACATTTCCTCTTTACTGGTTTCTTGGGAAGTGTGGTTCCCCCATGTCGAAATTATGGCTCCCACTCAAACAGTCTTGAGCAGTAAATGTGAACACAGTACCACTGATTCTTCAGAACTTCTCAAAGCAAGGAAGAAGAAAAAAGAAGGGAGGCATTACTGTGAAAGTTGCAGAAGGAATTAAGAATGAAAATTTACCCTCAAGTCTGCATTTGATGAAAGAGATATGCTGCAGCTTAAGGCAACTCACAGACGTACTCCAAGAATAGTGGAAGAGAGAAGATGCCCCTGTCGTCACTCGTCGCTTCAAGCGCACAGAAGCGATTGATTGTCTTTATGGACGTTTAGATAAGGAGCACGAACTAATCTGCACTACAGAGCGTTCTATCCTCAGCAATTGCTAAGTTGTTCTCCAGGAAAAAACAAAAGCACCAGTTGGAGTGACTATGTCATGTCAGTGAGCTGGAGAACGCATATGCTGATGCTGCTGAAAATCGGCGCCTCGCTTCTAAAAGTAACGAATTCCGGAAAGTTCTATGAAGAAATTGACAGGCTAAATACAAGAGCTTAAAGTCTCCGAGAAGGACATTTGTTACTTCAAAAAAGAGATGGAAGTCGATCGGGGGGAGATGCTACTTGAAAACAGAGATACGTTCTTGAGAGAAATCTTCGAAGGGTTAAATATCAGTTTTGAAACTGTAAGCCCAAGATGCAAGAATCTCTATGTCCAAGTCAGTGAAGGAGATAAAAACTCCATAATTAGGAGAGGAGAAGAAACAGTTGGCCCGGAAAGTTAGAGCATAGAGCACTGCAGAATGCAGAGAGAGTGCTGCAAGAAAACGTGTCTCCCTGGAGCGGCGCACACAAGACAGAAAATATGCTGCAGAGTCAGCTGCGAGAACTGCGTACACATCTGCAGGACACCAAGGAAAATGGGTGGAATGCTTGAAGAAAGCAGCGAGGTTCTGCAGGAAGAAGTTTCCAGACTGCCTACAAAATAAGATGCTGCAAGATATTTGATTACCCAGTGGTCCCCAAGAACACATGAGGGCTGAAGGCCACACTGAGCATAACCAGAGCCTCGCTGGAGGAAGAGTTAAAGCTAGCAGCTGAACACACATCTCAGCACTCACAGCGCTGCAGGCGCAGATCGCTGAGCCAAGACACAGCTTGCCAAAAGGAGGAGAAGAGAGAAGTGTCCCGTCTGTCAAGTGGCTTGGCCGACACAGCGCTGAGTTCAAAATGGCCGATGCCTGCAAAATATTGGACCACACAACCGTGATAAGTCCGGCTGCAGCTGGAGCTGGCCAATCCCGGGAGATACCGGGGGCAGCTGCAGACCAGAAATGAAAGAGAATGAAATATATTTAAGCTTTACTCTGACCTGGCCAGCTGGAGATATGGAGTCGTGACTCAACTCCAAAGAAGCCGAACTGACAACTGCATGAGTGTGAAAAGAGCAGAAGGACAGCTTCAAGAGCTGAAAATCAAATGAGCTGGTCTTAATGAGATTTTAGGTGATACCACAAAGCAGTCACAAAAGGAGACCATGGATCGTGAATTCTGATGTTCCCACTTACCCATGTGAAAAGTCTGCACCCGTCCTTGATGCCCACATTCTGATGTCCATCGCCTCTGCAATGGAGTTGAACGTATCCATTGGGAGTCACCAGATTCCAAAACTAAAGAGATTATTGGTCACAAAAAGAAGAGAGCCACGAAGAGGAACTCTGTGGTCCCACTGATCATGTAGAAAGACTGCACCCGTCTTTGATGCCCACGTTTCTGATGGTCTCTGCCCTGCATTTGGGTTGAACGCACCCATTCGGAGGTTTCCTTGCAGCACCCAAGGTGAATGGAGTACCCTCTGCCCGCTGAAGAACCACCATGAGTGGGTCACCTTGAGTCCTCTTTTCATCAAGGCCTCGGGAAGAGCCTGGAGGATCGTCGGAGAATGCTCTTGAGAGGGGGAGTAATGTCAGTATCGCCTAGACCTCCTGCTTAGCATAGTTCTTCTTTGCCACTGGTGTGCTGCTGCTTCTGTTTCCTGTGGGTTCCTCTCGTCTGCCTGTCTGGTCTTCTTGTTGTCGCTGTCTTCTCTGTCCTTATAGCTCTGCTTCCTGTCTGTTCTTTTGCCTTTGCTTCTTGTCGACTCCTATGCACATGCCTGTCTTTGATTCCTGATCTGTCTGTACCTGTACCTGTTTTAGTCTGTCACAGTAAAGGCCCTTGCTAGTAATCTAGCTTGTCCCTGTTTGTTCCTTCTGCCCCAGTCTCTACCCTGCCCCCGGTCCAGTCCCTGCTCCCCGTTCTCCAGTCCCTGCTCCCGGACCTGTCCTCCCCGCCTGTCCTGTTCCAGTTCTCCCTCGTTGCCAACCTCTGCTTCTACTGACTTCGCTACCTGCCGCCTGCCTCGGACCCCTGCTGTTACCTCCTGACTTCGCACCCGCCGCCTGCCTCGGACCCCTGCTTGTGACCCCTACTCACTCTCGTGTGTTCTGGCCACCGAGATCCTACCGCCACAGGAGTCCTCCCGTGACAAGGGTCATACGCTAACCTCAAAACTACCTTAACCCCTTAGCATACCTAACCAACCCCCCTTGCACGGCGGCGAATGTCTACCTTTCTCCAGGATGCCCGGACATCTTCTAGCAAAACTGTTTATATCATTTCCTGACATTTAGCACTTTCACTAGGTTGGTACCTTTTTGAAGCCCGGACATTTGCAGACACTCTGGAGTTCACCTCCACAGGGAGTTTCAGAAGTCCGGACTTACGTTATTCATGACTCATCCCTGGCTGGCCATAAATGAAAATAGTGATTCCTAATGTATCCGCTGTCTGCCTGGCTGAATGAAATGTCCCGGTTCCTATAACTTTAAAATACTAAACTCAGAGCTACTTCTCATTCATGCTTTAATAATGTTACAGTCTCATCTACTACTGCACTCGCACCGACACACTTTATTCGAGCAATACCCAGTATGTACCTGGCAGATACCTGGAATGCGCCGCTCTCACCTCTAACACACCAAGCAGCCCTTGCGTTTGCCTTCCAGCCTGGGTTCATGCCTGGCTGAAGCGGGCGGCTGATTCTGTTAAATGATAATATTAGGAATTTAATAGGCTGCAATGCTTCGCGGTCTACCAAATGGCATAAATTCATGAATTGTAATGCAGTATTATATATATACGTGTCAGTATTGCACAGCCATCGGGAATAAAATGCTTCAATCCCATCCTACCTCAAAATACCTCAATGCACTCGGGCAGAAAACAGGTCCACAAACTCAAGTACACCCGGGTATACCCGAATTCGTGGGACTAGCCGAGCTCGAATAAAGTGTGGTCCGCCAGTGTATACCTGATTACATGTATAGCCCCTAGCACTTCTGCATACCAAACAGTAGAAGAGCTAGGACCTTTCCTATCAAAAGTTGCTAGTTAATTATGTGTGGGCTGTGATGTTGTTTGTGGTTTAACATCTTTCCCTCGCCCTGGTCTGCTGGTCGGTTTGGGGGTCGGGATGCAATGTTGCAATGCCCAGACTCAATCGATAACCGCAGACGCCAGCATTTAAAACAAACATTGACCTTAATTAGACATAATGAGACCACAATTTAAATGGCCGCAGGTTGTGCCGTATAGAAAGTCCTGCACCTGTGGGAGAGAGATCCACTTGTACTTTTAAGGCCTGTACTTTGTTTGTACCTGGGCCTTCATCATAAGAGTTCCACTCATCTGGTCTGCGTCTTGTGGGTTCGACATTAATGTTACGGCCGGGGCTGCCCGCAGACCAGACCCTCCCTTTCTACTGAGGTGAGGAACGTATATGGGCACCTCACCTGCAGCAAAAGGGAGCGTGTCCGGAGTGTGGTGGATTAGGCGTTGCCAGGCCAGGTGACGTTTTTGCTACAATACTTGCCGGTAAACCCCGTGTGTATAAGTTGCCGTCGTCATTGCCGTTTTAAAGCCAAGGTCAGGGATTGGAGAATTCCGGAAGGTTCGTTGTCCAAGCAGGGGTCAGAGCCGAGAAAGTAGTCCGCCAACCAAGTCGTACCTGAGAGAATGAAGAGAGAATGCCGAGTAGTATCCTAGTGAAAACTATGTCGAGCATGAGTGAGAGGAAGGACATGCATTATAAAGTTGGTGCTGACCATCTAGGTGAGGGCGGCCTGGAGGAATGCGTGGAGCCATCCTGGATAGGTCCCCTTGATTGGCAGGCGGTGAGGACTCTTGTTTTTGGCGGAGGTCCTATTAGTGTGCTGGGGGCGGGTTTGTTCACTGCAAGAGCAGTGAATAAATTATCTCACCCGCGCGTGCTGTTCACGCGCGCCTGGAAACATGGCTGGGGCGTGCGCCACGGCACGGGGCTTAATGCAGGTGAAGAGAACCAGGGTGCGGACGCCCGCGATCCTGAATCCTCACACAACCAGCAGATACGCTGGTCTCAGAAGGGTCACTTGGGAAGGGGCAAATATTGCACTATTCTCCTTTAAAACCCTAGATTTGAAAGAGGAGAAGACAGACAGTACAAGGGGGGGCAACCACAACTGTGCTTTGTCTCTGAAGGGTCACTATGGAAGGAGTGTCTGGACATCTGAAACGACTACAGATTCAAGAAAGGGGTCTATGCTCAGAAGCAGGGATTTCAGCTCCTCCAGTGACAGACTAACAGCGAAATACCTAGGAGTGTGTTCTGCGAACAGGCTTAGGAAACAAACGGTTCCTGAATCTTTTAAACTGGTGCCATATTATTGCCGAATATCAGGTTGTGCTGCACTGAGATTTAGCTGAGCCAGGGGGACATAAGGGGTTCATCCTCACAGCTAAGGAGGTGTCCTTTACTGGCAGACTACAGGGATTTACCAAGGGGGCTCATAGGACTGACCCGCCAGGGTTAATACAGAAAAAACATCAAGGTTAAGTCAGGCTGTGTCCTGAGAATCAGAAAAAGAGAAGCTAGCCTTCAGATTCATCTATCGCCGTCCTCTATGTTGGTAGAAAGTTGATAGAGTAGGACAAACTAAGCGATTTTTTGTATGTGATAAGAAATAATGTTGAATTATTTTTATACTTTTTTTCTATTTTTTTCTATTTTAATGAATTCTTTCTTATTAATGTACAGGTAGAATCTTTTTTTAATTTATCCAATATTAAACTTTATTATGAATGTATAAATAAGTTGTAAATATTCAAATATGTTTTAATCCCGTGTGGTTGAGGCATTATTTTATCTGCCCACTATTTAGGGATGTTTATCAATTATCCCCTAGTAGGATAGGGTATTGATAGTACTATGGTATTAAAGGACTGTACAGGTCACTGCTACTCCTGACGAATCCGTCATTAAGAACAGCGAAACGCGTAGAGCGTGACCCTACATTGAGAGGGAGAGATTGCCTGGAATCCCGTAAGTCTTTTCCAACCGTCGGCGACACCGGAAGTGACGTGTCGGCTCCAAGACCGGAAGTGCGTGTCGGCTCCAGGCTGTGATGTATCGTGGCGGTTTGATGGCAGTAAGAGACGCGGCTCATGTTGTATTGGCGATCACCAACGTCTAACCGCTGTTATCCCATTGGGATCTTGTAAGCCTCCACTTTTACTGTGTTTGGATAAATTGTGTGTTTTTTATTTGAGCTCTGTGACGTGCTCTCTCTTCCTTGAGACTACAACCTCCTCCATATAGTTCCTATCTGTGGCACCCCCTAGTCCTGTATCTGTAATAGTCTAGTGCTCTTTTGGAGCCCCATTTTTACATATTGCTACAGTTGCACTATGTTTTCTTTTTAAAGGTCAACGCTCCCCTGGTTTCTCTTCTTTACCTCTTACCCTAGGGACCTAACATTAGTCTGCGGAATACAGGTGAACAATGGGACCTCACAGAGCAGACTAGCAGGGGTTAAAACAGAATAACATTGGAACAGAGCTTAGTAATTCTGTGGTTAGAAGAGAGGTGCAACAGGGTGTCATCTCTGGTGCTTTGGGAGAGACCAACTGACCTGGGGAATGCCTTGGATTTACAGGGGGGACTCATAGGCCTGACTAGCAGGGTTAAGACAGGAATAACCTCTGGACAGAACCCAGGGAGGTTAACTCAGGCTAGGGAGCGTGGCAGCTTCTTTAGGCTGTAAGGTACCAAGCCAGTAGGGCTATCCCGGAGGTGGGGAGAGCGTTAGCAAAGGGCTAGAGGGGAAAGTGGGAAGTTACAAGTGTGAAGGCGGCGGGAGAGGGTCCCGTACTCTTAAGTAGTGGTTCGAAATCCAAGAACTGCTGCATGGAACGTCTCCGCGCCCAAGCAGTACTCTAGATATCCACATGTCTTAGTCTATAGTGGAAATCGTTGGAGTGTGTAGGGAAACCAGGGCCTGTTTTCACCTTTCTATAGTACAGATCTGTAAAAAGGAGTTCATTACGAGTTCAATATTTCCAGGGGTTTTAAACCTTCAGACATGCCCGCCACATTCATGGGAGGACATTCTCTCAAACAGATGCGGTTTTCCAAACAGGGACCCGGTAACGCAACCTGGGACATAGGTTCAGTAGAACATTCACCACCCCCACCACGGCGCAGTCCGGTTTGTTGGGCCCGAGCATACGTTATGCTGTTATGCAGGAGACTTGGGAGGATTTGTTTCTGTAAAGTACCCCTAGTTTGGCATAGGTCTTGGTGGTCATGGTATCATGTGCATCCCGAATGTTAAGTGGGAGTCAAACCATATGCCCAGGTATTAAAACTAGTAACAGAGTTTGGGTGGTGTTAGCGTTGTTCTGCGATCTGAAGCTCAGTCACTGGAAGCTTTAAAAATTAGTCTGGTCCCAAATACCATTGTTACAGTCTTGTCAGTGTTTAAAAAACAGTTTTGTTTGGGAAACCCAGTTTTCGAGTCTCATATATCTTACTGAAGTATGTGTTCAAGGTCGAGAGGCTCTGGCTGTGCGCATACAGTATAGGATGTGTCATCTACATACTGTGTATTGACGTTTCCTTGCAAGCTCTGGGAAATCATTGATGAACACTGAGAAGAGTAGGGGCCCCAGAACAGAGCCTTGCACACCCACAGGTGATATCCATGTGGTTGAGTTAGAGCCTAGGCACAGATTTACTATCATCTTGTCGCTGTAAATCTTTCCCAGCTCTTTCCCATGCTAGTCATGCTCTGGAGTTTGTTATGTAGCATAGCATGATCAACATATCAAAAGCCTTTGCAAATCTAGGAATATTGCCACCAGTAGTTGACCCCGTTCCATTCCACACTGGATTTCATTGCAAACTTTTAGCAGGGTAGTTCCGGTGTAGAGTGTTTGGGGCGAAAGCCAGATGGAATTGGCTCGGGAAATTTATCTTTGGATAGTACTCCTTAATTGGAGTGGACACATTTTTCCATGACTTTTGATAGGTTGGGAGAAGAAGATGGACTGTAGTTTGAGACGTGTTTTTGCCACACTTTTGAAGATTGGGACACTCTGGCATTTTCCATGAGTCTAGGGATATGTCCTGCAGACAGAATAGAGTTACTAGGAAAGCAATTGGTGTTTGGCATTGACTGGGGCACCACGTCTTAGGAACATAGATTGCAGTACTCAGGTCCACATTGGCTGCTTAGTTTTAATTTGAGGAGCGCTTGTGTAATCTCCTCTTCGGATACTGGGACAAATTGAAATGTGGGCATTGTTGGGAGTGTGGGTCTATAGGGGTACTCACAGAATGGATTCATTTTTTGTGGTTTGGTTTGCGTTTCGCTAATAAGTTAGTGAACACCCCACAAAGTAATCATTGAATGCATTTGCAATGTCAGTGGGGTTTGTCAGAGTAATATCCCCCTTAGTGATATTACTTGGCTGTTGATGGTTAGAAGGCTGAATATATTGTTGATACACCTTCCAGAAGTTAGCTGATTTTGATGTATTCTGGCGAAGATTGTCAGGAGTAATTGTGATTTGGCTTGTCTTGTTTGCGTTGTCACATGTTCCGCATGCATCTTTAGTGATTGAGATCCTTGGTAGTGCTAGTTACTTTGTGATTTTCCACAAGGCATCCTGAACTGTAGTAGTGTGTCTATAAGGTTTGTTGTAACCCACGGTGAAGGGGTTAACCAGGCTCACTAATAAAGGTTCAGCCCACTTGGTTCCCCCTGATCGGTGTTGGGGTCATAGAGTGTCAGCTCTTGGACCCGATGTCCTAATCATTACTGTGAACTGTATCAAATTATGCGACACAAAGAATTGTGTGTTTTTGCTTTCCCCTGGGATGCTGGGATCGGGAGATTTATCGGCTGTAGTTCCAAAGTGGTTTGTCGGGAGAAGTCTTTACAGAATGTGGCTATGTGTCGGGGGACCAGAGTTATGGGATACCCCAGGAATTGGATCCGGGAATCAAGTGAGATTATCGTATACAGCCATCACATTGCCTCGGGCAAACTCTTCCTCTGAAAGCGCTATTTACTACTCAACCGCCCCCTTCCTCATCTGCCTCAAGTCTTCGCAACGTTGCAGCATATCCCCTTTTTCCTGCCGTCCAATCGTCCAACATAAGACTAGGGCTTAGTCTATATAAGAGTGTAACCAGATACATGCCCAGATACCCTGCATCCAGTATAGGGATTCAGGGGGCACTCCAGCTAAGTAATAAGCTGAGAGTGTTCATGTGTGTAAAAGTTTTAAAAGTTATTTTTCTAAAGTGTGCCAAGTATGAGGCTAGTGAGGGTAGGTGCTATATACACTCACTCCATCCCTGACACCAGAGCAGAACTTATATATTTACCACACAAAAGACAGGACACAGTATATTTTATTAAAGGATTATATTTAATAGTATGTACTGGTAACCTGCAAATTAATGTGAGATTTCCAAGTCATGGATTCCGGCCAGCCCAGATGGCATCCAAGTTTGGTGCCTCTGTGTCTGCTAGTCCATACTTGAAAGCCTCAGGGAGGCCAAGGTGTTAGAACAGAGGGGTACTGCGTTCTGCGTGAGTACCACATCCTGGGCTAACACAGGGTATCTGGCCACCATTTGCCCAACCCCAGACTCTGTGGAGCCTGGACAGTGGGTGGGCTCAGTATGCAAAGAGGTAGAGGTGCCAGTTGGTGCATTCCCCTTTACAGACTGAGAGAAGTGCCCACACGCTTTACCAATACCGGAAAATCGATGACTATGGCTGGACGAGGGTGCAGGGGCTTCCGACGCTTTGATAGATTGTAGAGGTTGGTGAATGAGAGCTGAAACCCTTAACATGGCTTACAGCCAATCAGGAGCGCAGATTCCAAGCGCCAAACCAACAGCGGCAAATTCAAAGATGCTCTGTACTGAATAGACGCAAGTCGCCATCAAGGATTTTCAACTCCGAAAAGTTTCTAATCCTGCTTTTGAGAACGTTGTGGTCGGCATTGCATGCCCAAATCAGTTCCTGGACCTTTGTGAGTACCGCCTGTCATGGGAGAACAGTGCTTATAACACAAAAATACCTGGATCCTTGATTGAACAAAATTGAGATAAAATAAATTGTAATTTTATTCACACGAAACACACACACACCTGCTAGTACGAAATAACATTTACGGGAATGAGGTAAAACGAAAAATGGTTCAGAAACGAAAGTCCACGAAATACAGTCTCTAGGTCTCAATTCCCAGGGCGGGTTTGATACGCAACAGAGACATGAAACTGTCTTTGCTAGGGGTGCCGCTTGCAAACCCTGTTTTTCCACCGAAAGAAATATCTTCGTTCTGCTCTGCAGAATTAGTTTACAAGTCCCTAGTTCTAATGACTTTTGTAGCGGGGTACAATCCTTGGTTGCGATGGAATCGTCTGTGTACGCACGCTATACCTTCAGATGGATCACAGAAAACACAGTTGAACCCCCACACCAAGCCTGCACGGGCTTATAACACCCTCTCAAGCCTAGCTGGTAATAAACCCCAATCTTGGTGTGGAAAGCAATTCCCACCCAATGGCAATTTTGCCAACAGTTTCGCAGGGCCGGGCAAGGGCTTCACGGTATCCAAGTGTGTCAGGATCGCCTAGACCCTCTGCTTAGCCATAGTTCTTCTTTGTCCACTGGGTGTGCTGCTGTCTTCTTGTTTCCTCTGTCTGCTGTCTGTCTTCTTGTGTGCTCTGTTCTCTGTCTGTCCTTTATAGCTCTGCTTCCTGTCTGTGCTTTTGCCTTTGCTTCTAGTCAACTCCTATGCACATGCCTGTCTTTGATTCCTGATCTGTACCTGTACCTGTATTGGTAGTCTGTTCAGCAGTAAAGGCCCTTGCTAGTAATCTGGCTTGTCCCTGTTTGTTCCTTGCTCCCCGGGTCTCAGTCCCTGCTCCCCGGTCCTCAGTCCCTGCTCCCCGTTCTCAGTTCCCTGCTCCCGGACCTTTCCTGCCCCGCCTTGCCCTTTCGCGTCTCCTCTATTTTCCACCTCGTTGCTCGTTGACTCTGCTTCTACTACTCGCTACTGCCCGTCCTCCTTCGGACCGTCCCTCTTTTGATTATCCCACAAAGAGCCCGGCTGTTGATTCCTCACAAGTATAGGGCCCATTCCTATCTGCATCCCGCACTGTAGAGAAACCTGCGACAACCTTCCGCCTGTGCCTGCCTCGGACCCCTGCTTGTGACCCCTACTACGCTCGTGCTGTTCCGGCCACCGAGATCCTACCCGCCACAGGAGTCTTCCGTGACAGAAAGCAAAGGCCACTTCTGGATCTCGCTGGAACAGATTCTTCTTCTGCCTGCACCCTTTCCTGCCTGCTGCAGCAGACCACATCCGCATGGTTGAAGATAAGTACTTTCGTTTCTTTTTTGGAAATCCAAGTTGGGATTTTGAAAGGGTTTTTTTTGTTGCTGCTAAGTGTTCTGCAAGAATTATTGCGTTCATAACGAAAAAAACATTTTTGCTGAGACTAGAACTGTTGCTGCAGAGACTAGTGCACCTTTCTTTGAGATTTTTCTTTTGTGCAGTGCCTGGGTTAACCCTTGCAGTACCTGTTGCCACCTTTTAGACTCTGACTTTTCATTCCCTGGACAAGGCTTGTCTCTGCATCACTGGTTGGACCACTGCTGTTCACAGGGTTCCCATTTCAATAGACAAGAGTGCTTATATTATTTTGTTACTGCATACTGTGATTTTTCCTGCAATCTGTAGTTTTTCATATGATTGGTTCTAAGGTTTCAGGTTTACCTGCAAGTTCCCCTAAAGTTTGTTTCTCTGCAACATATGATATCCCTACGCCTGATATCAAAAGTTTCAGATTTAACTGCAAGGTTCTGTCTGATATTCCTATGTCTGATGTCAAAAGTTTCAGATCTAACTACAAGTTTTCTCTGTAGTAGTTTCCTGCTGTCTATGATATTTCTATGCCTGATTTCTAAAGTTTCAGATTCAACTGCAGGTTTTCTTTGTCTATATGATATCCCTACGCCTGAGGTCTAAAGATTCAGATGTAACTGCAGGTTCTCTCTATCTGTATGATATCCCTACGCCTGATTTCTAAAGTTTCAGATATAACTACAGGTTTCTCTGTCTATGTTTTTTCCTTGCATTTATAAATCTCTGTGACTGATGCTAAAGTCTCAAAAGGTCAGCTCTCCTATCTTGTGTCTCTCTGTGTTTAATATTCCTTTTGTTCATTCTAATGCTTCTGTTTTAAAAACACATTTCCTCTTTACTGGTTTCTTGGGAAGTGTGGTTCCCCCATGTCTGAAATTATGGCTCCCACTCAAACAGTCTTGAGCAGTAAATGTGAACACAGTACCACTGATTCTTCAGAACTTCTCAAAGCAAGGAAGAAGAAGAAAAAGAAGGGAGGCATTACTGTGAAAGTTGCAGAAGGAATTAAGAATGAAAATTTAACCTCAGAGTCTGCATTTGATGAAAGAGATATGCTGCAGCTTAAGGCAACTCACAGACGTATCCCAAGAATAGTGGAAGAGAAGAAAGATGCCCCTACTCAGTCGCTTCAAGCTGCACAGAAAGCGATTGATTGTCTTTATGGACGTTTAGATAAGGAGCAAGAAGCTAATTCTGCACTACAGAGCTGTCTATCCTCAGCAATTGCTAAGTGTGTTCTCCAGGAAAAACAAAAGCACCAGTTGGAGAGTGACCTGGATGTCATGTCAGGTGAGCTGGAGAAAGCATATGCTGATGCTGCTGAAAATCGGCGCCTCGCTTCTAAAAGTAACGAATTCCTGGAAAGTTCTATGAAGGAAATTGACAGGCTAAATACAGAGCTTAAAGTCTCCCAGAAGGACATTTGTTACTTCAAAAAAGAGATGGAAGTCGATCGGGAGGAGAGATGCTACTTGAAAACAGAGATACGTTCATTGAGAGAAATCTTCGAAGGGTTAAATATCAGTTTTGAAACTGTAACCCAAGAGTGCAAGAATCTCTATGTCCAAGTCAGTGAAGGAGATAAGAAACTCCATAAATTAGGAGAGGAGAAGAAACAGTTGGCCCAGGAAAAGTTAGATGTGCAGAGAGCACTGCAGAATGCAGAGAGAGTGCTGCAAGAAGAACGTGTCTCCCTGGAGCGGCGCACACAAGCAGAAAATATGCTGCAGAGTCAGCTGCGAGAACTGCGTACACATCTGCAGGACACCAAGGAGAAATGGGTGAATGCTGAAGAAAAGCAGCGAGTTCTGCAGGAAGAAAGTTTCCAGACTGCCTACAAAATAAAGATGCTGCAAGATTATTTGAGTACCCAGTGTGTCCCCAAAGAACAGCATGAGGAGCTGAAGGCCACACTGAGCATAACCAGAGCCTCGCTGGAGGAAGAGCTAAAGCTAGCAGCTGAACACACATCTCAGCAACTCACAGCGCTGCAGGCGCAGATCGCTGAGCTCAAGACACAGCTTGCCAAAAAGGAGGAGAGAGAGAAGGTGTCCGTCTGTCAAGTGGCTGGCCTGACACAGCGCTATGAGTTCAAAATGGCCGATGCCTGCAAATTATTGGACCACACAGCCCGTGATAAGGTCCGGCTGCAGCTGGAGCTGGACAATGCCCGGGAGGAGTACCGGCAGCTGCAGATCAGAAATGAAGAAGATGAAATATATTTAAGCTTTACTCTGAGCCAGCTGGGAGATATGGAGTCGTGACTCAACTCCAAAGAAGCCGAACTGACAACTGCATTGAGTGTGAAAAGAAGTGCAGAAGGACAGCTTCAAGAGCTGAAAAATCAAATAGCTGGTCTTAATGAGATTTTAGGTGATACCACGAAACGGCAGTCACAAAAGGAGACCATGGATCGTGAATTCTATGTTCCCACTTACCCATGTGAAAAGTCTGCACCCGTCCTTGATGCCCACATTCCTGATGTCCATGCCTCTGCAATGGAGTTGAACGTATCCATTGGGAAGTTCCAGATTCCAAAACTAAAAGAGATATATTGGTCACAAAAAGAGACCACGAAGAGTGAACTCTGTGTCCCCACTGACTCATGTAGAAAGACTGCACCCGTCTTTGATGCCCACGTTTCTGATGTCTCTGCCCCTGCATTTGGGTTGAACGCACCCATTCGGAGGTTCCTTGCAGCACCCAATGTACCTGTGGAGTACCCTCTGCCCGCTGACAAACCACCAGAGGTGGGTCACCTTGAGTCCTCTTTTCATCAAGGCCTCCGGGAAGAGCCTGGAGGATCGTCCGGAGAATGCTCTTGAGAGGGGGGAGTAATGTCAGGATCGCCTAGACCTCCTGCTTAGCCATAGTTCTTCTTTGTCCACTGGGTGTGCTGCTGTCTTCTGTTTCCTGTGGGTTCCTCTGTCTGCCTGTCTGTCTTCTTGTTGCTCCTGTCTCTGTCCTTTATAGCTCTGCTTCCTGTCTGTTGCTTTTGCCTTTGCTTCTTGTCAGACTCCTATGCACATGCCTGTCTTTGATTCCTGATCTGTTCCTGTACCTGTACCTGTATTTGTAGTCTGTTCACAGTAAAGGCCCTTGCTAGTAATCTAGCTTGTCCCTGTTTGTTCCTTGCTCCCCAGTCTCAGTCCCTGCTCCCCGGTCTCAGTCCCTGCTCCCCGTTCTCAGTCCCTGCTCCCGGACCTGTCCTGCCCCGCCTGTCCTGTTCCAGTCTCCTCGTTGCCAACCTCTGCTTCTTACCTGACTTCGCTACCTGCCGCCTGCCTCGGACCCCTGCTTGTTACCTGACTTCGCTACCTGCCGCCTGCCTCGGACCCCTGCTTGTGACCCCTACTACGCTCGTGCTGTTCTGGCCACCGAGATCCTACCCGCCACAGGAGTCTCCCGTGACAAAGGGTCATACGCTAACCTCACACTTAACCCGCTTAGCATACCTAACCAACCCCCTTGCACGGCGGCAGAATGTCTACCTTTCTCCAGGATGCCCGGACATCTGCTAGGCAAACTGTTTATATACATTTCCTGACATTTAGCACTTTCACTAGGTTGGTACCTTTTTGAAGCCCTGGACATTTGCAGACACTCTGGAGTCACCTCCACAGGGAGTTTCAGAAGTCCGGACTTACGTTATTCATGACTCATCCCTGGCTGGCCATAAATGAAAATAGTGAATTCCTAATGTATCCGCTGTCCTGCCTGGCTGAAATGTAAATGTCCCGGTTCCTATAACTTTAAAATACTAAACTCAGAGCTACTTCTCATTCATGCCTTTAAATAAATGTTACAGTCTCATAACTACTGCACCGACACACTTTATTCGAGCAAATACCCAGTATGTACCTGGCAGATACCTGGAATGCGCCGCTCCTCACCTCTAACAAGCCCCGTTGCGTTTGCCTTCCCAGCCTGGGTTCATGCCTGGCTGACGGGCGGCTGATCTGTTAAATGATAATGATTAGGATTTAATAGGCTGCAATGCTTCGCGTGTCTACCAAATGGCATAAATTCATGAATTGTAATGCAGTATATATATATATACTGTGCAGTATTGCAGCCAGCGGGAATAAAATGCTTCAATCCCTGCCTAGAAAATACCTCAATGCACTCGGGCAGAAAACAGTCACAAACCTCAATACACCCGGGTATACCCGAATTCGTGGGACTAGCCGAGCTCGAATAAAGTGTGTCGCCAGTGTATACCTGATTACATGTATAGCCCCTAGCACTCTGCATACCAAACATTAGAAAGCTAGGACCTTCCTATCAAAAGTTAGCTAGTTAATTATGTGTGGGCTGTGATGTTGTTTGTGGTTTAACTTTTCCCTGGTCTGCGGTTTGGGGTCGGGATGCAATGTTGCAATGCCCAGACTCAATCGATAACCGCAGACGCACTTTACCAATTGACCTTAATAGAATAATGAGACCACATTATACAATGTTGCAATCCGGGATCTTTTCATGACCACAGACCACATAACCAATTTAGCTTGCGGTTAAGTCTTCCCTTGCTTGTCTGCGGTTGCACAGTGATACAGTGTTGCAAAGCTGGGCCCGACCACATAACCACAGGCACGCTTATCCAATTAACTCTTTAAACAGTGCTAGAAGCCCCTTATTCCTAGCGGGCACATTTTAAATATGCTATTACATATTAATAGGACTGCAGCCAGCTCTGGGCTGTAGAACTGACACTCTACAGTCACTTTATCTGACTCAGGGGAACCCAGCTGAGCAGAATGCCTTTATTTCATGGTCTGGGGACCCCTTCACAGTCACACCTAATGGTCAAGGAAAAGGGCTCCTACAGAGGTAATTTTTGTGAATTTCGTTTAGAGGATAGATTTATTTGTTAGCCCCATTCCGAGTAAGGGTGGTAAACTTGTCAATTGTGTTACATTGTGTGTATGTCTTTTCCTGAAAAAAAATTACAATTTCTTTTACCACCTTGCTTTGCTCAATCAATGATCCCGGTAAAAAGGTGTTAAAAAACTGGTCTACCGTTACAGGCTTCCCATACTCTTATTCTGCATAGTGGAGCATGGGTATCTGGGATGGTGAAGAGGTACCCAGGCCATTAATAAAGGTATTTGGCCCGGCTGGATGCCTCTGAGCCCTATTGGGGAATTGTGAGTGTCAGCTCTTCAACCCAATTGTGGCATCTAACTGCATGTGTAATAAAGATATGTGTGAGTTTTTACTGTACCAGGAGTGCTAACAATCTGATATGTGCAAGGCGTGAGTTTCAGAGATGATTTTACAGTAAAATGTTGACAGGGTGTGTTGGGGTAGCAGGGGGCCAATGTTGTGGGTTACCCTGAAACATGCACACTGGAATCTCCCCAGACTCCTGAGGACATGAGGAACACAGACCACCGGATAAAATCCTCCCTTGAAAGCAGTTTGCAGCTCACCGCCAAATATCCCTGCTTCAGCACAAACCAGGGCAGCAAGACCGGACAGGGAACTGGGTTACATTACAGGTCACGTGGTATGCCAAATCCCAGAACCCAGTGAGGGGTTCTGTAGGTCTCTCACCAGATATAAGGTGAAGAGAGTTATAGGGGTTTTTAAGTTAACATGTAGATATTGGCTGCAGTGCTGTGAATGTGTTATAATTGTCTGTGTGTGTCCCGCTAGCTATAAGGGGACCACATTAATACTCTGAGTTAAACTGTATAAGTGTTGTAACAAGTAATGTATCAGTTATGTGTCATGTGTGTGCATTGCAACAGTGTTTCGCTGCTAACCGCAGAAAGGAAAAAAGTTTTTAGAACATGGCAGCTTGCTGTAGAGC
Source organism: Ascaphus truei (assembly GCA_036426205.1). Taxonomy (NCBI): domain Eukaryota; kingdom Metazoa; phylum Chordata; class Amphibia; order Anura; family Ascaphidae; genus Ascaphus; species Ascaphus truei. The sequence goes on from CM071570.1 coordinate 1,834,190, forward strand.
GTATAAGCAGTGAGTTAGCTTTGGCTGGGAGCAGCCTAGATCACTGAGTTTTGAGGTTAGCACTGCTGAGGTGAAATCATTAAAAAGGTTATCACACAATTTTTATAAAGCCTTATTAAAAATTGATGAATTAGAGTTACCCTAGTTTAACTATTTTAACATTATAGACATAAGGGGATTTTCCTTCAGGCTTCCAGAACAGGAGGTAACACTTAAGGTGTAAGTACTATGATTTGAAATGCATTTCAGGAAATCCCAGTGAGTAAGCAACGCATAATTTAGACTCGAGCTTCAAAGGCCATCCAGGACATGGAGGTGTTAACCATTTGGTAGCAGGGAGGAGAAAAGGAAGAGAAGGTCAATAAGCCATCCTGGCAAATGGCTACTCAGTCCAGACTCTCCGGCGCTGAGCTGGCAGGGGGTCTCGCATGACACGTGGGGGAAGATGGCGGTTCGCACATGCTCAGTTGCTATACTGAAGCTCTCTGCCAGGTTCTGTAAGAGACTGGCAAAACCTGATGATAGGTGGGTTATTTAGTTCCAACACAGCGGTTGGCTGCAGACTGTACAGATAGGGATTTGGAGGGTTTAAAAATCTGTGCAGCCCCTCAGTTGAACAAGTAAGAGGAAAGTTGGAGCACTACTGAAGTCAGTAGAAAACATACTGCAGGAGAGTGTGTCCCATAGAATAAAAAATGTTTCATGGATCAAGGCATCAACCACATAAACGGAGCCCGAATGGCCCCCACCAATGTGTTTCGAGCGTCACGCTGTTTGTCAAGGTGACGCTCGAAACGCGTTGGTGGGAGGCCATTCGAGCTCCGTTTATGTGGTTGATGCCTTGATCATTAAACATTTTTTATTCTATGGACACACTCTCCTGCAGTATTTTTTTTACTGACTTCAGTAGTGCTCCAACTTTCCTCTTACTTGTTCATCTGGATATCATGGAGAAACAGAAGCACACAACTGTGGAGGAACATCACACGGAAGACCATACAAATGTGAGTTGATTACTCTTATACTCCATGTCATTTGTCCACATCGATGCATATATGTCTGGACACTAGCAAGTGGGAATTCTCACAACCAGAGGAGTGGAATTCCATCCAGCTATTCGATTATTAATGGATTGTGGTGTAGTCATTATTTTACAGATTGGTCCATATATAAACGTGTGATACTTCAAGGAATATAGCAGTGGACTATTTGCATTTCTAAGTCGTTTGCTTATACCAGCTACTGATCTGTGTTTGAGCACCATACAGCTCCTTTTCTCATTGCAGCCCCTCAGGTAACAGTTCCATCATGTAACAAGTTCCATCTGAGATTCACCAGAGATCCATCTAAGATTCATCATGCGGTAAAGAGTTCCATCTAAGATCTTTCCTGTAACATTGTAACTAGTATGTGTATTTTCGTGTTATTTTGTAAATCAAGCTGTGTATGTTCATTGTGTGAATAAATTACAATGTATTTTATCTTCTGCTTTGCTCAGTCAAAGGATCCGGGTATTAAGGTGTTAAAAGCATTGGTCTCCCGTGACAGTATCACAGAGTTTTAAGAACTTGGATTGGAAATAGTCGAGCGCAGAAACAGGGTTGGGAATTAACTCGATTCTGTACCAAGGGCAGTTAGTAATGTCAGCCAGAAACCTTTGTTTGTTAAAGGTACATGAGACACAGGGATGTATAAGTGTCCCTGCAGCTGAGGGAATTTCTAGGTTAAGGGGGATACCCCAGTTAGTGCCAAGGTGTCCCAGAACCAGTATTGGGTTTGTGGGACCCCCAACCATATATAAGGTTGTGGGGGGACTCTCAGAGTCCATACTAAGTCCCAAAAGATAGTGTAAGGGGAATAAGGCTTATTGGAATTAAAGTATATCTTATTCTATTCTCCATACCCAGAGATTTAGACAAGTGTACAGTATTAAAACATACTTTTATTAATACATTGTGGGGTACTGTGTGTTGGGGACTTTCGGAACCTGGTCCGATAGACTGCCAGGGCATACCAAGTTGGTGCCAGTAAGTCTTGTGGATATCTGAGTTCAAAGCAGCGAGAGGTGTGAAAGGCAAATGGAAAGCAGGAAAAGTCTGAGTACCCAAGTCTGGGGATCTATGGCAGTCGTCCAGGGCTGCCAATTGTTCTACCAGTCTTGGAGGAGCCTGTCACCACGTGTAGCATTGAGGGAACCAGGAATGGAAGTGCCAACTTGCACATGTCCCTTGGATCATTCAGATTCTTTGCTAACCTGGCTTTTTCTGCCAGCTTGTCTCTGATTGGCTTCTTGAGAAAGTTCCCATGCTCTGATTGGCCATAGGATTTTGTGAATGAACCTCAGAATACTATAAGGATCGATGCACCAATCAGATTTGTATCCTCAGTCAGAGTGCGGGCAGGCTTTTCAAGGATGCTCTTGCGCAAATAGCAGATCACCGGCTTCAGTTTTCAAACTAGAAAAGCTCGACTGCCAGATTCTAAGTCCAGCTTTTTGCGGCCAAGTTCTCAGAATTGAACGTAACGGTCCCGGTTGGGATTTTATGCCTATTTTGAGTTCCAGGAGATTGTGGGGAACTCCCGGTCAAGAATATACAAAGTCCTCCGGAGAGAAGGGAGCAGTGGCGTGTGACGGTGAAGGGGTTAACCAGACTCACTAATAAAGGTTCAGCCCACTTGGTTACCCCTGATCTGTGTGTTGAGGTCCTAGAGTGTCAGCTCTTGGACCCAGATATCCTAAATGCATTACTATGACTGTGTGCAAATTATGCGACATAAAAGATTTGTTTGTGTTTTGCCTTTCTTTCCTGGGGTGCTGGGACCAGGAGATTTCTCGGCTGTAAGTTTCAGGGTGGGTTTGCCGGAGAACGTCTTTACAGAATGTGTCTATGTATTGGGGTTCTAGAGTTATGGGACACCTCAGGAGTTGGATCCGGGAATCAACTGAGATTCTCGGATACAGCCAAGCACATTGCTCTGGGCAATCTCTGAAAACGTTCTTACGGCTCACCGCCAGGATGCCTGCTGCAGCATCTTCCAGACAAGGTAAACGGGTATGAAGGGGTTAATGTATAGCTGCAATCATACAGGGGGTCCCTGGTATAAGGAGGGGTGCCCAGGTACCCTGGACCTGGTATAGGGGTTCAGGTGATGCTCCAGCTATGTGATAAAGCTGAGAGTGATTTCTTGTGTGAAAAAGTTTTTTAAAGTTGTTTCTAAACTGTGCCAAGAATGAGGCTAGTGAGTGTAGTCAATATATACTCTCACCCCATCCCTGACACCAGAACAGGGACTTATTGTCAGGACGAGCTCACCACAAACGAGGCGGGACTTATAAATGGGAGATATGCCTTTAAGAGGCTGGCGCTCCTCTATGTGGGCGCGCCCCCGTGTCACCGTCCCTGCGGGCACGTGACCGGACACACGCCCAGACCCGACACTAGAAGGGAAGTGGTGGCGTGCGCGCGCACGTCTATGCAAGATGGCGACCGGCGTCCTGGAGGGAGGATCGCTACGAGGCGCGGGAGAGCCCGGCGGGACCGCGGGTAAGTGAGGAGCACGCCTAGGGTGGCGTGACTCCCAGGTCGTGACAGTACCCCCCCCCCTTTCAGGGGCGAGCTCCGGGCGTACATGACATGGCTTGGAGGGATTCTTACGATGGAAAGCCTGGACGAGTCGAGGTGCGTGAAGATCCCGGTGGGGAATCCATGAACGTTCTTCTGGTCCGAACCCCATCCAGTGGACCAGGTATTGTACTCCTCCTCTGGAAATCCTAGAATCCAGGATATACTGAATCTCGTACTCCTGTTGACCTTGGATCAGAAGAGGAAGTGGAGGAGAAGTCGTCTTAGAAAAGCGAGGACTCTGAAATGCTGTTTAAGCAAAGATACATGGAAGACTGAAGGCATCTTCATCGAGGGTGGAATGCGCAGGCGATAAGCCACAGGATTAATCCTCCTGACCACAGGAAAGGGACCAAGGAACTTGGGTGCTAGCTTCATGGTAGGAACCTTTAGTCGGATATTCCTGGAAGAAAGCCAAACCCTGTCTCCTGGGGCATACTCCGGAACCTGGCGTCGAAGGCGATCTGCCTGGAGTTTCTGTCTCCCTGTGGCCACCTTTAAGTTCTCCTGGATCCTAGTCCATAAGTCTTTCAGCCGGGAGATGCGCTTGTCAACCGCTGGCACTCCTGAGGATAGAGAGGAGAAAGGTAAACGGGAAGGATAAAAGCCACAATTTATGAAGAAGGGAGATTTCTGAGTGGAGTCATTGCGAAGGGAGTTAAGAGCAAAGTCGGCACAAGGAAGCAGATCCACCCAGTCATCCTGTGTATCGATTATAAAACATCGGAGGTATTGTTCCAGGTTTTGGTTGGCCCTCTCCGTCTGCCCATTGGTCTGTGGGTGGTATCCCGAGGAGAATTGTAGTGAAATACCCAATTTTCGGGAAAAAGCTCGCCAAAATTTTGACACAAATTGGGACACCCGATCAGAGACGATGGTTGCAGGCACTCCGTGAAGACGAAAACTTTCCTGAACTAAAACATCCGCAAGCCTGGATCAATTCGGAAGACCCCTCAAGGGAACAAGGTGCGTCTGTTTGGAAAAACGATCAATTACAAGAATCGTATTCATCCCTTTGGAGTTTGGGAGCTCTACGATGAAGTCCATAGAAATATGGTTCCAGGGCCGGTCTGGAATGGGTAAAGGAAGGAGAAGGCCTGCTGGTCTGACCCGGGGTACTTTGTTGCGAGCGCATGTGCCACACGCTTTTACAAACTCCTCCACATCCTTAGCCCTCTCTGGCCACCAGAAGGTACGTTGAACAAGGTCGTTGGTTTTCCGTATACCTGGATGTCCTGCCGATTTAGAGGAATGGCACCACTCGAGAACTCTCTTGCGGTGTTGGGGTGCTGTGTAGAGTCTTCCCTCCGGAACTTTGAACCCCATCGGAGCCTGTGATTGCTCGGATTGAATCTTGTCCATGATGTCCAAGGAGTTGGCGGACAGAATACATCTAGAGGGAATTATCGTCTCTAGCTGCTCTTCAGACTTGTCCTCTGCAGGGAACTGTCGAGACAGGGCGTCCGCCTTCAGATTTTTGGAGCCAGGAATGAAGGAGATGAGGAAATTGAACCGTGAAAAGAATAGTGCCCAGCGGGCCTGACGAGAGCTCAAACGACGTGCCCCTTCTAAGTAGAGAAAGTTCTTATGGTCTGTGAGTATGGTTATGGGTGTCTCCTTACCTTCTAAGAGGTGTCTCCACTCCTCTAATGCCAACTTGATAGCCAAAAGCTCCCGTTTCCCGACATCGTAATTCCGTTCTGCGGACGAGAATTTCTTTGAAAAGAAGGCACATGGGTGTAGCCTGGCTAAGGGAGAAGTCCTTTGGGACAGGACAGCCCCAGCCCCGATGTCAGAGGCATCTACCTCCAGGGTAAATGAAAGTTTAGGGTCCGGGTGGATGAGGATAGGGGCAGACACAAAAGTCTCTTTTAGAAGATTAAACGCCCGTATGGCGGTCTCAGACCATGATGAAGGATCTGCACCCTTCTTGGTTAGAGCATTATGGGAGATACCGTAGAAGAAAAATTGTGAATAAAGCGCCGGTAGTAGTTTGCAAAACCTAGAAAGCGTTGCACGGCTTTGAGGGTGGTCGGGCGGGGCCAGTTCGAAATGGCCTTACGTTTTTCTGGATCCATATTGAAGCCGGAGTCAGAGATAACGTATCCCAAAAATGCCACGGACGTCAGATGGAACTGACATTTCTCCAATTTCTCAAAGAGATGGTTCTCCCAGAGGCGTAACAGCACCTGTTGCACGTGTTCGATGTGTTCTAGAGTGGATTTAGAAAAAATTAGGATGTTATCTAGGTAGACGATAAGGAATTTGTTAAGAATGTCCCGAAAAATCTCATTGACGAAATCCTGAAAGACTGCTGGTGCATTGCACAGACCGAACGGCATGACCAGGTATTCATAGTGGCCGTCATGGGTGTTAAAAGCAGTCTTCCACTCATCCCCCTCACGTATCCTTACTAAATTGTACGCACCTCTTAAATCCAGCTTAGAAAAGATAGTAGCTTCCTGAAGACGGTCGAAGAGTTCCGGTATCAAGGGCAGCGGGTAGCGGTTCTTGCGCGTGATGTTATTCAAACCCCGGTAGTCGATGCACGGACAAAGAGAACCGTCCTTTTTTACGAAAAAGACGCCTGCTCCGACTGGGGAGGAAGACTTTCGGATGAAACCCCTCTCTAAATTCTCTGCAGTGTAAGTGTTCATGGCTTTAGTCTCTGGGAGAGAGAGAGGATAGGACCGTCCTCTAGGAAGAGGTGCCCCGGGCAGTAGGTCAATCGGGCAGTCGAAAGGACGGTGCGGAGGTAGAACCTCGGAACGTGCTTTGTCGAACACATAGCGGAATTCCAAATACACAGATGGTAGGGAGTCAACCTTCTCTGGCAGGGTAGTCAACCCACCAACCTTCTGGAAAATCCTGGTACACGTCTTGGCACATGGAACACCCCACTGGATGGGTTCCCGATCCGTCCAGTCGATGCGAGGATTATGGACTTGGAGCCAAGGAAGACCCAAAATTAGCTCAACAGAGGGAGTGTGGATAGCATCGAGGGTAATGATCTCCGTATGAAGGTCAACGAACAGCAGTAGGAGAGGCACCGTCTGTAGCGTGATGAATGCAGGCTGTAGGGGTCGACCGTCAATGGCCTCCAAACCTACTGGCGTCCTTTTACTGATAAGTTGAATATTGTTCCGTCTAGCAAAACTTTGATCTATGAAATTGCCTGCGGAACCGGAGTCTATAAATGCCCGTGCTTGAGTCTGAAACCCCTCTCCAGACAGTGTTAATGGCAACAGTATCCTGGTGGGAAGGACGTCTTTGATGATGGGAGAAAGGGTCAGTATTCCCAACGAGACTCTCCGGGATCTCATTGGGAATTGGCGTTTCCCGGCTTGTGGAGACACTGGATTACTATGTGACCGGAATTGTCACAATACATGCAGAGGCCGGCATTGCGCCGACATTGTTTCTCGGCAGAAGACAGCTTGTTACCTCCCAACTGCATTGGTTCTGGAGCGTCCCAGGATGGAGGTGTTGGAGACACGAACGATGGGGCAAGAGGCCTTGAAACCCGTTGACGGTAACGAAAACGTTCAGTCCTCCGCTCCTGCAGACGCTGGTCCACCCGAACACACAGATCGATCAAATCCTCTAGGTCAGTGGGACGTTCCCGCGCCGCAAGCTCATCCTTTAGGGATTCGGACAGACCTTGCCAAAACGCTGAAGATAGTGCTTCATTGTTCCATCACGTCTCAGCAGCAAGTGTGCGGAACTCCATAGCGTACCGGGCGACGGAACGATCTGCCTGGGTTATGTGATGAAGAGAAGATGCTGCCGTTAATTGCCGTGCAGGGGTGTCGAAGACTCTTCGGAACTCATGGACGAAGAGATCGATGTCCTGTGTGAGGGGCCCTTGTTGTTCCCAGATGGGAGAAGCCCAGGCCAGCGCCTCGTCGGTGAGAAGAGCCACGATATAGCTGACCTTAGAGACGGAAGAGACGAAACGAGAGGGCGAGGGTCGGAATTGGATGAGGCATTGATTAAGGATGCCCCTACATCCTTGGGGATCCCCAGCGTAGTGTTTGGGAGCAGGAATACGGGGTTCCAAAGCAAACGGAGGTGCTTGAAAGGCTGTTGCAGCGGCTGTGGGTGAAGGTTCCCAACTGGAAGCTCGGACTTGAACGGTAAGGGAATGAAGACTCTGCTGAAACATATCCATCCGCCTATCAGCTTGTTCCAGATAAGTCTCTAGCCTGGTGAAGAGATTCGTGTGGGAATTTAAAGTACGCTCCACCTCAGCGGGGTCCATGTTTGTTGGGCTGAGCATAATGTCAGGACGAGCTCACCACAAACGAGGCGGGACCGCGGTGCTGAGGTGGGATAGGATATAACGCCACCCACAGCCACGAGGGCACGTCTTGAGAGTAGAGTGGTCCGGGGGTCCGAGTCGGGGCAGGAGAGGTACGGATGGTAGAGGGTGCTGTTCGCCAAGTCCGGGGTGCCAGAGGTGCGGGTAGTCGTAGAGGAAGCCGGTTCGGTACACGAGGAAGACTGCAAAACAAGACAGGATAGGACAGAACTAGGGAGGCAGAGAGTGATGAGACCAACTGGTTCTATGCTCAGCCGATGAGTTAATGAAGCTGCAGGGTATATATAGGCAAGAGGGTCCAATGGCCGAGTAGCAAGGTGGGGGTGTGTGAATGGGCCAGATTGAGGCAGGGATAGGTCCAGAGGAACTCCTGGAGGAGGGAGTAGACGGAACACGGATTGCATTTGATTGCAGCTCTTTATAAAGGGGTAGATATGCCTTTCAGAGGCTGCGCTCCATCTATGTGGGCGCGCCCGCCGTGTCACCGTCCCTGGCGGGCAACGTGACCGACCACACCTCCCAGACCCAGCACTAGAAGGGAAAGCGCCTCAGGGGGAACACGGAGGAAATGCCCGTTCTTTGAGAAAGGCAAGGCGAAAAGAGGAGCGGAAAGTGCATAAGGACGGGGAGGAGGGAGAGCAAAGAAGAGGACTACGAGGGCTTGTTAAACAGAGCAAGGGGCGTATGTACCTAATGAGGGCCTCTGGTGAAGTTGATAGGGGTCAGCACGTGCCGACTGGTGAGCCGTGACTCCCATGGGTTCGTGACCACCTTATATATTGATCACAAAAAGCAACAAGGCACCAAAGGATAAGCTGGGAGAAAAGAGTGATCTGGTTGAGAGGGGGAGGGGCTTGAGGACCTGTGCAGTGAAATCTGGGGGATTCTCAAGTCACGGATTTATGGATGGTACACAGACTGGCTACCAAGCTTGGTTGCCTATGGGTCTTTGCGGCAAACCCCACCCGTATGGAAGGAAGATGCGGAATGGACTCATGGCCGCCAACGGAAAATGGCCCGGGGAGACAAAGTGGTTGCCTCGGACGGCGAAGCGAAGGGAGTTGTATAGGCGCGATCCTGCTACTCATTCTGAAAAGAAACACTACGGAAGTGGGATGAACAAAAGGGAGACATGATATGAAGAAACAAAATGTTTGGGAAATGCAGAACCCGACATTGGGTGAGACAGGGGAAAATGGGGTTTGGGTGATCAGTAGGCAAAGAGGCAGATGGGCCAGGTTGGCTCATGACCCTTCCCTTTGGCAGAAAATAAAAAAAAGGAGCGATCAACTAAGGAGCGAAATACAAGCAACATCTTGGGTGATTGGCTGGCAAGGAAATTTAATGGACTTTAACTGGTAGGTGTGGAGGTATGTGGAATGGGACTCCTGAAAACCCATAAGAAACGTTGGGAAGCATCTTTTAGGAGTGAGGCGGCGAGTTGCCAACGCGCGCCTATTCACAACTGATTCCAGCAAACGAGTGTGCGGTAGTGGCAAATTCAAGATGCTTTCTCTTTGGTTAGTTTTACAGGGATTATTCTGTAAGAGCAGATCCTGAAACGACATGTTATGGCTTGTGCAAACAGGATTTGGACTCAAGGAAGTTATTACTCCGCTATTAATCCGGCCACACCAGTGATGAGCAACAGTGTTAGCACCTCCCGGTCCCGCAGTCTGGATTGCAGCCGAAAATCAGTTACTGACTTGGATTGGCAGCAAAGGGCGCCGCATACCTCCTAGTAGGCTGAAGGGGTGTGGGGGGCCCCATTCTCACGCGGAGACGGGTCCCGCCCGGGGGGGGGATCAAAAACCGGATATCCCAGTTTGATTACAGCGCCATGCCTCACCCAACCCGTGCTCAGTAAGTGTGTATGGAAACAGCGTAATTCCTTGTGTTTACTTGTGTGTTGTCTTTTCCGGAAAACAATTATATTTACCTATTTACAGAATTACACTACAGATGAGAACAAGTGCAAGACACTATTTTATTGTACCACCACTTATTCTTAGCAATAGAAGCCATTTCATTTTGGAAGTGCATATCCTAGGCAATTTTATCTTTTCCAGCTCCCATTCCATTTATTATTTTAAAACCTCTAACCAATTTAATAGGGAAACTAGAAGAAAATAAGTATCTTAAACAGAACCTCACTCGGCCGAGAAACGAATGTACACAGATACAGCATCCAGATTGAGGAGCACATGATGCCCGCTGTTACGCCCCCTCGCGGACCAGGGGTCGAGCCTGAGATAGGATTATCAGCAACAACGGTCATTACTAGTAAGGTAGTGATTGTTTTGCATAATAGCTCCTACCCTTAGACAAAAAGATGTGAGGATACAACTCAGAATCCACTGAGCTGAAGTAAAACAAGAATAAAACAAACGAAACCGAACCCTCGGCTTAATAGCGCATCCACTCATTGAAGGAAGAGTATACTTATAAATGGGGTAACACTTAGGAGGTTTTTTGGGGTGGTCTACCACCGCTCTCCTGCGCTACCCTGGGACATCGCCTGCCCCTAACGTAAGACCGAGTCGAGCGGAATATCGAGAGAGAATGGTTAGCCTATTGTTTACCCTTTACCGTCTGATGCTCTCTGCTGGTGTCCTCACTTTATACAAAATCGACATCCGTCGTACCGGAATGCCCATGGATATGAAAAATGGGCACAGCCCTTCTGCGTCGTGCCACCCCTAACCCAGGCGCGCCTTCTTCCCCTCCTGCTGAAGACCTGTCTCCGGTACGTGATTCATATGTGTCACACTTACCTTGTAAGTAACAGACATCATTGTTAATGCAAATGGTCCATTGCGAAACCCCCTTGGCTCTCCATTTCCTTCTCCTCACCCCTAGCACTTGATCCTTCTCGACCTGCGACGTAAGCGGACCCACCTAGACAAGCACAGGCGCAGCCTTTCCTCGTATATACTCCCCTCTTCCCGCATCTCCACTTGCCCCCCTCACGCCCTCACCACCTCTCCCACACCGCCCCCATGTCTGTCTCCCACGCGACTAGCACCCCTCCGCCCACCCTACCGGACCCCAGCCCTCCCCACCTTTCCCTGACTTTCCTTCTTCCCTCCTCCCCCCTACACACAGTGGTCCAACATACCCCACCCACCACCCCCTTCTACCAACTTCCCTGTAAACCCACCCACCACCCCTCGACTCGCGCCCCCCCCATACACCCACCCGTCCCAATCCACCCACCCACCACCCGCGCTCTTCCTCCCTTTCTCCCCACATCCCCCGACCACCCCCCCACCCCGCCCAGGTCAGGCTATACTCTTCCTCACCCCCCCTTCTACCTCCTACCGCCCTCACCCCCCCCGCTCCCTCCCGCTTCCTCGCCCCCCCCTCCACCTCCAGGCTATCCCTACACACGTTCGCTCGCGCGCTGGCACGTACTAGTATCACTACCCGCTCACCTCCCCACCCCCCCGCAAATCCCTCAGCCACAGGGTCCTCGAAACCTCCCCTCACCCTTCTCTCCCGGCCCTCCATACCCCTCCCCCCGTTCCGCCCCCGCTTTCCCTCAGTCTCCCCCTCTTACCCCTTCTTTCGCTATGCTCGAAGATCCTTACCGCGCCTCCACCTTTCACCCCCCGCCCCCCACTCGAAGAGCCACCTCTTTTCCCCCCCACCCATGCGCCCACTTGTTTGCTCGCGTCCCTTCTGGTTAGCAGCCCCTCTGCCCGCCCGCTGCTAACCTTCTACCAGGCGCCGCCCCCCAGACGCGCTTCCGACCCCCCGCTTCTTTCCCCGGCCAGCCCTACCACCACCGTCCCCTCCTCTCGCTTTGATCTCTCTTCCCCGTCGCCTCGAAAATTTTCCCCCCCTGTGGCCGTAACAAATTCGCTGTTCACCCATTCCTTCGACCGGTATATATTGACCTGAGCTTGTTTTTAATTAACCCACTCAGGCCCAATAAATAATAATTTTACTTACTGCTGGCATAGCAAATGAGATAGCCCCCACGTCTGTCGTTCACCCAGCGAGACAGGTTGTCTTTGTTCTTTTGTCGTTTGTTCTTTTTTGGTTTTGTTTATCACTAATAGCGTGTCCATGTTATACTATATATGTAGAGTGATTGTTTCGATAAAGTTGATAGTGGGCCGCTAGCCACCCAAGCTCAATAATACACTTGTACCAACACCCACCCCTACGCTAGCACTGTCATATGAAGTGGCACCATAACACGGATTACATCGCAAAACAGCTATAATATTAAACTTATCGGAGTCAGGACACTGAATCCGGGCTTATTTATCCCCATCAGGTTGGGTGCTCGGTACGCAAACGCACACATGACGCACAAACTCACATAGCGCCGGCAAGCATTTCTGAGTCTTTGAAAGTTCCCAAGCTGATGTCCCAGTTCCTCCACACATTTCCCCCCTAATCACGCAAACAATGCTGGGAATAGACCAATCCCTTAATTCCATCACTCACTTCCCAGCGTTTCCTGCACCTCTCGACAAAGGGACTTTCCCCCCAACCTTCCTTCTCGTCGCCCGCCCCCCACCCCTTCAGTACACATCCCTCTGTCCTCTGTCCTTGTCTCCTTCACTACTCTTTCCCTGACCAACTGGTCTTCCTCACTTTCCCCCCCTCTTTCTCTTTCACACCCCCCCCCCTCCCCTTCAAACCCTTCGTAGTTCTTTTGCTAAGTATATTAGCATCAGCATACCCTTACTATATACCTTGTCTATCTATCATCTCCTACTCCCCGCCACAGTACATTATATGTAGTTAATATTATCACTTTATGTTAAGAACTTATTTTATATTTACCTATTAAATGTTTAAGTGTTAATGCTAGAGAGTGCACTTCCACAAATGAGCTTCTAGTTGCTAAGTGGTGGCAATAAATATGTCTTCACTTCTCAGCTGTAGTTAATTCTAGTATATTCAGCTCATCAGTTGCACCCACCGTCAATCTTGAAGGTTTAGGCACAACCACATTACTATTACACCACTTGATTTAGTGAGCATTATATTTTTGTTTTTGTTTTTCATTCACTATTTATTTTACCTCCTTGCTTTGCTAAATCAATGATCCCGGTATAAAAAGGTGTTGATAAACCTGGTCTCCCGTGACATGGCGTGTGGAACTTCACGCCGATTTGGGTCCCAGGAGATTCTGGGCTAGGTCCTGGTTAGGGTAAAACTCTATTACAGGGTTCTTGCACCTAGGAAAGTCTAGTTTTGAACCCCAGACCCCCAGTAAGTGTATTTTTGTCTGTATTTTGTGTGTTCCACTGTGTGTATGCGAATTTTTGCGAATACATTTCAATTTATTTCATTACCTTTTTTTGCTCAATGAATGATCCTGGTAAAAAGGTGTAAATTGCCTGCTCTTTGATAAAGGACATTTCTTGTCCGTAATGCGTCAGAGTGTTTTTCCCCGTTACCATGCTGTCCAAATAAAATATATTTTTAACCCACACCCTGCTCGTCCCCTCTCTATATGCTGTGCTCCGCTGCAATCCCAAGATCCGTTCTAAATTGCCTGGTCTCCCATGACAAATAGAAACAGGGGCTGACGTCAGAGGAGGAGGCGTGCCAACCCGGCTCGGAAAGCCAGGTGAGCGGGGAATATGAATTAGCCAATGGGGGAAGCGCCTACGAGCTGTATCTCCCCCGGCTAACTCATTGCCTCCCACTGAGCAGGCTCTGCCAAGGTTAGGACACTCAAAAAGTGTCCCCACATGCTGCCTTTTGTTCTCCAGACCTGGGCAATCACCCTTCCTCGCCCACCAAACGTTTTTCTCACCTCTGGACATCCTCTCCTCTTTGAATTACGTACTCAATGCAGACATATTGGCGCTTAATCAGATGCCCGGGTGTGTGCATAGAGCCTTATAATAAATGTATAAAATACAGAAATCATATTTTAATACATGGGAGGCCTTGGGGAGACTCATAGCTGTAAGGGAAATAGGACTGAGATATCTGGGCTCGCAACCCAGGAGTCTGGGGGACCCCAGTGTAATTCCACCCACGTAATGGCAAATCATGCCTGCTCGCCGGGTAGAATTAAGGGACTACCAGTAGCTCCGGACCCCAATCTTCTGCAAACAAAATAATTGTACCCTTACCCACATATCCCACCTAAAATTTACACACAAAAAGTTTCATGAGTCTGGGGCAAAGGGAACATGGAAAGTGGAAAAGCAGGGATAACTTTTGTGATGGTGAGGGGGTAATCAGGCTCACAATAAAGGTTTAAGCCTATTTGGTTACCTCTGATCCATGTATTGGGGCTCAAGAGTGTCAGCTCTTGAGTCTAACTGTTGTATAACCATAGTGTAAAATTATGTGACAATAAACAATTTGTGTTTTTACCTTTCCAGCAATGCCAGCAAGCAGAGATTGCTGGGCTATGACTTTCAAGGGGGGGTTTGCGGTAAAAGTGTTGTCAGAATGTGCCTAGCTAGTCGGGGTCCAGAGTTGCTGGATACCGCAAAAATGTACCTGGGAATCAGGCAGGGGGGCACCTACCACGGAGCGCAAGCTGGAGCCGCTCTCTGATGTCAAAGGTCCGGACTACACCAGTGGCGGGGATCACAACACAGCAGGAGCTACCAGGAAAAGCATCCACCCCAGCAGACGCGTATGGTGACCTCACGTGACCTCTACGCGTTTCGCAACCACGTGCTTCGTCAGAAGTATACATACTCATAGTATGCATGTTATTCTATGAGCAGAGCACATCTCTATACTATTATTGGTTTTTAACCCACGGTGCGCTCTTTGCGCTTTCTGTTTATCTTTGGGACTTCATTTATTTGGAGCCCTCTTTAGGAGTACTTTGAGGAGGTGGTCATGCATGGTTAGCAGCAAGGGGGGACCTTTGACTTTGGACAGCTTGAGCGCGGACAGTTCATCTGTATTTTTAGAAAATAAAGTGCAGCTTTTTATTCTATTCCCCATGCCAGAAAGACTTGGGATTTTAAAGTGTATATTTTTATTAACAGTGTGTTTAAACATGCTTGTGCACAGTATTATGAGCTGGGTCTTTCAAAACCTATGTTTCGAGCTGGCCACTGGACTACCACCTTGGTGCCAGTGAGTCTGCTCGGACATCGGAGATGAAAGCTGCCAGGTGTGAAGAACATTTGGGCAGGAGGGAAAGGCTCAAGTACCTATTTTCTGAGATAAATAGAAGTCCTTCAGGCTACCATTTGCCTCAACAGACATGGAGGAGCCCGACCCAGCGGATGGCTTCTGAATACCAAGTGGCAGAGGTGGCAATCTGGTGCATGCCCGTGGCTGATTCCTAATTCTTGCTTGCTTGGCTTCAGTAGACTGGCAGCGCTCTGATTGGCTGGTGAGAAAGTTCCCACACTCGGATTGGCTGTAGTATTTCATGAATGAACTCAGAGATACTATAAGAATCCCTCAACCAATACGGTCATGAGATTCTCAGCACCAGAACAGCAGCTGCAAATTTGAATGTACCAAAAGGTGCTCTGAGAGAAATAGCAGAGACAGCTTTTTGCGGCCAAGTTCTCAAAAACAAACGTAGCGGTCGCGGCTAGGATTGCAAGCCGATTTTAGTTCCAGGACGTTTGGGGCTAAGTCCCGAGAAGTGATTTCAAGTCTGGAGGAGAAGGAGTGGTGGCTTCTGGAACTTCATGCCGATTTGAGTTCCAGGACATTTCGTGCTAAGTCCCGGTCAACTAAAGACTCTTGTTTTACGTTCTATTTAGCTACTGTAGGAAAGTCTAGTTTTTTTGCCCCAGGTCCCAAGTAAGTGTCTCTTCTTATGCAATTTGTGTTCCATTGTGAGTATGCCTATTGTCAGTGAATACATTTACAATTTATTTTATTATCTTGTTTTGCTCAATGTATGATCCTGGAAAAAAGGTGTAAATACCTGGTCTTGCGTGAGATCATTAACTTTTCATGCAATGATACCTGGCCCCTGGCTTATAGTGCTAGGTAGCTACCAGGGACCCACAGGGCCCAAGGGTAACCATATGGGCTTAATGTGACGGTGAGGGGTAACCGTCCCATGGTCCCAAGGCTCAACAAAGTATCCGGACATTCCTCCTTCTCCTAACGTGCACCCCAAACTGGAACAACCTACCAGAGACTCTCACATCCACCACCAGTTTAAGTTCTTTCAAATCTAAGGCTGTCTCACATTTTAATCTGGTCTGTAACTGTGTTTCAGTACGCATAAGATATATTTTCTCTAATTGTGCGAGTGCAATGTCGGGGGTTGATGATAATGCTATACCTGTTTCATTTATTGTAACATGTATTTGTAACCATGTATTATTTGTTTTACTCTGTGCCCAGGACATACTTGAAAATGAGAGGTAACTCTCAATGTATTAGTTCCTGTAAAATATTTTATAAATAAATAATCAACCACGCCATCAATAAAGGTATTATGCCCAGCTGGGTACATCTGAGCCCTATTTCAGGTTTTAGAGCTCTTCAACCTGTGTATTGTGCCTGCAATGAATGTAATTGTATGGCAATAAAGAATTTGTGTATGATTTACCTTTCCAGGAGTGCTAACTAGTGGAGATTCAGAGGCTATGAGTTTCAAGGGGGGATTTGCGGTAAAAGTGTTGTCAGATTGTGTCTAGGTAGCCGGAGTCCAGAGTTGCTGGCCACCCCAAAAATGTATCCGGGAATCAGGTCAGATTCCCGGGGACATATAGATACATTACCCCGGGCAAAATCCTCCGTTGAAAACAGTTACGTGACTCACTGCCAGATTTCCCTGCTTCAGCACAGACCAGAAAGGTAAATGGGGGTGTAGGGATTTGTGTATCCCAAGTACAGTCAAGGTTCCCTAAGTTAATGAGGGTTCCCCAGTATATGCCCAGGTACCCCAGAATCAGTATATAGGGTCTGGGGGTTTCTCCAACTGCATATGAAGTTGCGAAAGGTTTTATGAAACCTAAGTCCTAGTCTCAGAGATACAGCTCTGAGATTGAAGCTAAGCATCTTTTCATTTCACTGTGGGACTTAGAAGAAAAATGGGAAATATTTTGTATCTATATATATAAAATTGAAATGTTTGTCTGTGGTGTTGTGCGTTTTCTGATTGGTTGGTTGGCCCCTCTCGCTGGCGTGCTCTCCCATTGGCTGAGGGGCGGAGTTTGCGGGGTGGGGTGACGTCACACACAGGGGCATACAGACCAGCTAACATCCTCCTCACTTGGCGACAAGCTACCATCCTCCTCACTCGGCTCTTCTGCAGGTAACCTCTGCGGCGCTTCTCCTCACCCAGCCACACTCAGGAGTGCCGGAGATGGGGGGAAGGAGCGCCAGGGACGTGGGGGTGGAAGGAGCGCCAGGAACCGCCTCCTGATATTCCTGATATTACTGATATACCCGGCATTGCCCAGGATTTAATTTCCACGCTCCCCCTCCGTCTCCCCTCCCCAGCTCCATTCTCCCTCCCCATTCCCAGCTGCGTTCCCCACCCCTGTTAAGCTCAGTTCCACCCCCTTCACACCGCCATACATCACTCCGCCCCTTGCACCTCACATCCCTATCCCCCCTGCACCACACATCACTCTCCCCCCTTGCACTTCACATCACTCTCTCCCCCCTGCACCTCGAATAAATCTCCCCCCCTGTACCTCACACCACTCTCCTCCTCTGCACCTCACATCACTGTCCCCCCTGCACCTCGAATAAATCTCCCCCCTCTGCACCTCACATCACTGTCCCCCCCTGAACCCCACATCACTCTCCTCCCTGCACCCCTCATCACTCTCCCCCCGGCACCCCACATCACTCTCCCCCCTGTACCCCACATCACTCTCCCCCTCTGCACCCCACACCCCTCTCCCCCCCTGCACCCCACATCACTCCCCCCGGCACCCCACATCACTCTCCCCCCTTCACACCACATCACTCTCCCCCCTGCACCACGCATCACTCTCCCCCCCTGCACCCCACATCACTCTCACCGGCGCTCCTTCCACCCCCCCTCCCCCGTCCCCGGCGCTCCTTCCACCCCATCTCTGGTTGTCACGAGGGACGGAACTTATCAACAATTTTATATTTTGGGGAAGTAGATTGAGCATACAAGTTGAGCAAAATAAACTCACATTTATTTCCTTACTAGACAGACACACGACAACCTTAGAATACACTTAATAAAAACACTTACTGAACAGAGAAACGGGATATTATGTCAAGAAAGGTGCAAAGCACCAGAAGATTGTCCTTTAAAATTTAGTCCTTTTGCAAGGGCGCAATTTTTCTGTGAGATTGCAAAGTCTTTTCTGGTCCATTGGGGTCTGATAGATAACCCCCAGCAATCACAGAGTCCTGCCGTAGAGTTCTGTCCTTGGTTCCGATGTGATAAGACTCTTTGCGTTCCAGGATTGTGCTGCTGCTCTTGTCCGCTATTAGAAGCGTGATGGAAGTCCGCTCACATTGTTGAACGGAAAACGAAAGACACCGGGGATAGCTTGGGCAGCATGTATATATATTGTTTGAGAGCCTGTCTCCAACATGCCCACCCAATCCCCCTCGTGGGAATTTTCTCATTCCCCAATCCCTTACTTGCCCACAGTTTGGAAAGTGGGCACTCTATGGATTTCCTGTTGCTACAGCGCCTGTGCGTCATTGCCACCTGGGCTACTTAGCATAGGTGCACCCCCCCCCCTGTTTACCTGGCGTCTCCCAGGCTAGGGTTTGCCCCCCAAGGTGTGAACTATCCCAGGATCTCCCATGGAGCAACCATCCTTGCTATTTCACACTTTGCGGCTCTGGGGTCTTTCAACTGCAAATCTTCCCCAGACTCATAGGCGTCGCCTCGACGGGGGGGTCTGTGAAGTTTGAGTAGGAAGAGCCCCCAGCTCATGTATGTAAAAACATTTGGTCACTAGCTGCATTTCAAAGACAAATAGAAAAAATGCATCCTGCCTGTCCTTTTAAATCTGCAACCAAAAAAATACACTTTATTAAAAATATGTGTTCCCTTTATCCCACAGTTATAATTTTCATATGCGCGTGCTTGGGATGTTACTCTGGGACTGCACACCAAATTTCAGGTTTTTAACCCTTTCCGTTCCCGAGTTATGGCTTCTTCTTGAACTGGCAATGCTGGGCTATGGGATTCTCACATCAATTGACTTGCGGTTACAGCTTTCTCACGTCAATTGACCGAGTTCCCACGCCAATTGCGAATTGCCTTTCAAGACGCTCCATTAACCGGGACGGCGATACATTGTATCCGAGTACCACTTAAGATTGGAAACCGCAAGCCTTTGATTCAGTTGACTCTGCGGTTACGGCTTCTAGTCTCAGTAATGGATACCGATACCTTGCAATGGATCAAAGCGGCCGCGCCACGCTTAACCAATTAACTGGTGGTTTAGCACTCGCAGCGGCATCTTGTGTCCAAAGCCAAGAATGTCCGTTTACCATTGCCCCGCAAATCCTGCCCCTCATCCAATGGGGGAGCGCGCCAGCGAGAGGGGCCAACCAATCAGAAAACGCACACCACAGACAAACATTTCAGTTTTATATATATATACCCTGTGTAATTTTGGGTTTACATACCTCTCATTCTGTGCAGTAATCCCTGTTAAGAGGGAATGTTTGCCAGAAGTTATCATGAGGATTGGCCTCACCCCCTTGTGATGTGTAAAGTGTAGCAAAGGAAGAGACAGCATGCTCTGTATCCACTAACAGTGACACATGGGTGGGCCTTCTGGAAGCTATATATTACGCATCACTTGCTAAAGTTATTGTGCAAGATCAGTTCAAGTCTGTTCTGTCTGGAATCAAGTCTGTGAAGTGCAAGGGTCAGTTGCAGGGAGTGACAAACAGATCCCACACTGTGTCAGGGCTCTGGCACAGATGGTGGCCCTCCCTTAGGGGAGAGGTGGCAGAGATATCCCTGGCTGGATTATAGAGTCAGGAGGGAACTTCCTTGATGCGAGCAACCATGCTGATGTGCAGCTAAGTACCAGCCGCTATGATGGTCAGTCTGCCATGTATGATGACAATAAAGATGCTCTTGATTCAAAGACCCTTCTTGCCTGAGGCTGGAGTTAAACAGGAACAAGATGCACCCAGGAGTTCTCTTCCAGAGACTCCTCCCTGCTATTGTGGGGATCTGGAAGGGATGGAGGTGCTGTACCAACTGTGAGTAGTCATGGTGAAATCCCCACTACCAACAAGCGGGAGACTCAGGAGTCCTGTGAGCCAGCAGGTGCACCACACAACACTGACATGTAACAGGGTGCAGTTTTCTCACATAGGGGCCAGGATCAGAAGGGCATTGGGAAACACCGTTACATATATAGACAAGGTAAAAGTAAAAGTGTAAAAGTATATTTTTATTAAACTGAGATGTGTGTAATGTAGTATACTTATAAGCTGGGACTTTTAAAGATCGGTACTCTGAGCGGGGCTAGTGGGCTACCAATTTTTGGTGCCATGAAGTCTGCCCTAGATCCGTACTTGAAAGCCACAGATGATGCCAGAGGTGTTAAAGCCATTTGGGCAGGATGGTTAAGTGGAGTACCCACGTTCTGGAATCAATGCAAGCCTTTCCGGCCAGCAATTGTCTTCCCAGGCTTGGACGCATCTAACCCAGTGGGTGGCTTCTGAATAACAAGTGGCTAAGGTGGCAAACTCGCGCACGCCCTTGTTACATTCAGAAGATTCGCTTGCTCGGCTTTAGAAGACTGGCAGCCCTCTGATTGGCAGGTTGTAAAGTTCCCAGGCTAGGATTGGTTGTAGTTTGTTTGTAGATGGTGTTCTGAAAGTGCTAGGACTGTGTAAATGGAAGGGAGCCTGACCTGGGTCTGATACTCAGCTGGCCTCGGGTAATAGTGGGTGTGAAAATGTGCCATGTTTTGAGGATGTTGCAGCCGATCTGTTAAGTGTACGGGGTATGCCATGCCATTTTTCAGTATGTAAAATTGTGCCATGTTATGTCGTTCCCCAAGCGAGGGCGTTGGGTTTTTCACCAGGGGGAGAGTGTAGCCAGGTCACCTGTTGCCCCCTGCGACCTCCCAGGGAGCCTCCGTGGCCAGGACTGATGTCGGGTACTGCCAGAGGCCAGCGGCAGACCCGACGGCCATTCCGGAGGGTGGGGGCTGAGGAGGGAGCAGCGCCTCTTCTCCGCGAGCGGGCCGGTTGCCGGGGACGCGATCGGGCCGTCGCTAAGGCCGCGGTCGCGTCTCTAAGGTCCCGGCGGCTGGCGAAGAGGGCGCCGCCATTGCCTAGCCACTCGCGCATGCGCCGTGATCGCGCAGGCGCGGGAGGAAACCCCGAGTCAGGGAGAGTCGCGCGAGTGCCAGAGCAGAGTAGGGAAAGGTTGAGGCGGCCCCCAAAGACTCGCGCATGCGCAGGGCGGGTGCGCACGCGGCCCCAATGCCAGGATAGGCTCTATGGGACTACAACTCCCATGGAGCATAGCGAGGGAGGCATCAGGTGCCTCATAGGAGCCAATAGGGCTGAAGGATTGTCCTGGAGCAAGTGGATACATTTGGCGGGCTTGGAGCACGTTAGTTCAGTCAGAGTCAGGAGCCCAAGGAAGGAGGTAGGGTGCAGGAGCCGGGGACTCCCTGCACTAGGCCAGCGGCCCTAAGGTCCAAGTTAGCCCTTATCCCTCAGGTTAGTGAGTGTTGCCAGGGATAGTCTCTGAGAGGGACCCTGTCACTCATGGTAGTCAGAGCTGGGGAATAGCCAGGGATAAAGGGGGCTGAGGTTAGTCTGCAGAGCGTTGCGGCAGGCGTTTAGGTGAATTAGTGGCACGAGACAGCTGGGGGGGTTCATAGCGGTAACCAGTCCGGGGAGCCATAGCCCAGGGTCCGTGTTGCGAGTGACGAGGCAACTGGGGGGGTTCATAGCGGTAACCAATCCGGGGAGCCATTGCCCAGGGCGGCGTTGCGCGTAGTACGAGGCAACTGGGGGGATTCATAGCGGTAGCCAATCCGGGGAGCCATGGCCCAGGGCCCGTATTATGAGTAGGGTGGGTACAAGACCTACCTATATAGGATAGGCAACCCCGAATGCCCTAGGAGTTGACCCTTAAGCCACTTAATGATGCTGTGCTATAGGGACGGCCTATAGTGCAGGGTGTGTCACGTTGCTGTATCGTTAGAGAGGGACTCAGCGGATGCTGCGGTTCCAGTGACGGAGTTCGGACCCACGTTGGGGTCCACGGAGAATATCATCCTGGAAAGGATCAGACGGATGCATCGCACGTCTGACCCTTTGAGAAGAGTGTTGCAGGCCCGAGCATCGGAGTGCTCGGAAGGTATTTCCACATAAGTGCACCAACAGGCCTAACAGATAATTTAGTGACTGCGCAGTCACCCACGATCTCCGTAGGAGTACGGGACATTTGGGATTACCGGACACTGGGTGGGAACACCAGACATTGGGCAGAAAGTGATACGGTTATAGCATAAGGTTATGATGTTGTGTAATGTGTGATATGTGAGTTAATAAAGCCATTAGTTATTATACCCCACTGTGTAAGTTATTATTACTGATTGTCCTGCGAGGAACCACTCCCCCTCTGGTGGGAGCCATCGCAGGTGGAGGCGCTGCATCGTGTAAGTGAATACCCATCGTGTTGGGTTATACCCCAGGTTCCCCGTGGCGGAAGCTCAGCCCTCCTGTGAGCCAACAGGTAACGCACCACACCTGAGTAACCTTGTATGTTCCTACACCTCCACAGTATTATCTGCGAGTGGGGGGGGGGGGGGAACCCGTTACACTATTTACAGGCAAACCCTTATATCTATTTACAGGCATACCCTTATATCTATTTACAGGCATACCCTTATATCTATTTACAGGCATACCCTTATATCTATTTACAGGCATACCCTTATATCTATTTACAGTATTGAATCCAGAACTGTATAATAAAACTGTTCGCCATGTTTAAGGGCCTAAATACCCCACTAAACCTTCACAAGACTGATCTGGATGATTTCCCTGACTGCAGCCTTCTGGTTGACATAATGTTGCAACTTTGCAAAGCGTCGTAAGAGCGTCGGATAATCCATTTTGGCGTCGTAAAACCGCCCATAGGGATGCATTGGACAGCGTTGAATAAGCCCTTCGTCGTAAAGCGAAGCGTCGTAAAACGGGGACTTACGGTACAGTAATAAATGATTATATGAACCTGTATGTATAGATAGATAGATGACAAACGGACAGGCACACCATAAACATGCAAAATTAAATGACTTTATTGGCTCAACGTTTCAGCTACCCACTGGAGCTGTACTCGTGTGTGTCCCAAATGAATCCCTACACAATGTATACACAGAAGAAAAAAAGTTTCCCAAACAATCACTTAAGATACCAAAAATGAAACAAAATGTATTCAACACTAATAAAAAGACGGCTTAAAAACAACGACATCTCAAGAGCACCTCAAATAAACAGACTCCAAACATGGAGGGGAACTGAGCCCCAAACACGGAGGAGACCTGAGCCCCAAACACGGAGGAGACCTGAGCCCCAAACACGGAGGAGAACTGAGCCCCAAACATGGAGGGGAACTGAGCCCCAAACATGGAGGGGAACTGAGCCCCAAACATGGAGGAGAACTGAGCCCCAAACATGGAGGGGGACTGAGCCCCAAACATGGAGGGGAACTGAGCCCCAAACATGGAGGCAGCAGGACTGAGCCCCAAACATGGAGGGGAACTGAGCCCCAAACATGGAGGGGGACTGAGCCCCAAACATGGAGGGGATCTGAGCCCCAAACATGGAGGAGAACTGAGCCCCAAACAATGGAGGAAAACTGAGCACCAAACACGGAGGAGACCTGAGCCCCAAACACGGAGAAGAACTGAGCCAGAAACAATGGAGGAGAACTCAGCCCCAAACAAAGGAGGAGAACTGAGCCCCAAACATGGAGGGGATCTAAGACCCAAACATGGAGGGGATCTGAGCCCCAAACATGGAGGGGAACTGAGCCCCAAACATGGAGGGGATCTGAGCCCCAAACATGGAGGAGAACTGAGCCCCAAACAATGGAGGAAAACTGAGCCCCAAACACGGAGGAGAACTGAGCCACAAACAATGGAGGAGAACTCAGCCCCAAACAAAGGAGGAGAACTGAGCCCCAAACATGGAGGGGATCTAAGCCCCAAACATGGAGGGGATCTGAGCCCCAAACATGGAGGGGAACTGAGCCCCAAACATGGAGGGGATCTGAGCCCCAAACATTGAGGGGAACTGAGCCCCAAACACGGAGGAGAACTGAGCCCCAAACACGGAGGGGAACTGAGCTCCAAACACAGAGGGGAACTGAACCCCAAACAATGGAGGAGAACTGAGCCCCAAACATGGAGGAGAACTGAGCCACAAACAATGGAGGAGAACTCAGCCCCAAACAAAGGAGGAGAACTGAGCCCCAAACATGGAGGGGATCTGAGCCCCAAACATGGAGGGGATCACTGAGCCCCAAACATTTGGAGGGGAAATGTGAGCCCCAAAACATGTGCGGGGAACTGAGCCCAAACATGGGGAGGAGAACTGAGGCCCATGAAAACAAGAGGGGACTGAGATCCAACCACGGAGGGAACTGAGCCCCAAACAAGGAGGAGAACCGAGTGTCAAACACGGAGGGCAACTGAGCCCCAAAACATGGAGGGAACTGAGCCCCAAACATGGAGAGGAACTGAGCCCCAAAACGGGGAGGAGAATGAGCCCCAAACATTGGAGGGGAACTGAGCCCCAAACGTGGAGGAGAACTGAGCCCCAAACATTATTGTAGCAAAGTCCAATGAATATGGTGGTGGTGTGGATTTGGAACATGTGGTCAATCAACAACAGCAACCCATATTATTCCTATCGAGTCCCTTATTTATGCATGGCATTCCATTGTTTGAGGCTCAGTTCCCTCCATGTTTAGGGCTCAGTTCTCCCCGAGGTTGGGGAATGAATAGAATAGAAAGATGTACTTTTATTGCTATCAGCCTTTATTCCCTACACATTATCGTTTGGACTTAGCCTGGACTCTGAGAGTCCCCTCACAACCTTATATATGGTGTGCGACCACCACAAACTCAATACAGGTGTCTAGGGTACCTGAGCATAAACTGGGGTATCCCCCAAAACCTGGGATCCCCTCCGTTACAGGGATACTTTTCATCCCTGTGCTCCACTTACCTTCGGGGTATGCTGAAGCAGGAAACCCTAGCAGTGAGGCGCGCAAGCGTTTTCAAGGAGAGGTATTGCCGGGACATATGCCTACAAGTAATCGGGATCAGGCATGATTCCGGGTACATTTAGGAGAACCGACAACTTTGGACCCCAACCTCCTAGGCATCATTCTGTCAACGGTTCCTCCACAAAACCCCCCTGGAAACCGATACCCCAGCAATCCCTGCTCGCTGGCCTGCCCGGAAAGGGAAAAAAAAACATAAATACTTTATTGCAGACAGTACAGGGAAACAGTACAATGTTACTGGGTCCAAGAGCTAACTATCTAAGACCCTTACACGGATCAGGGGTAACAAAACCGCGCTTAGCCTGTGAGAGCATGACAACCCCTTACATCACAGTCACCGCATTGAATCCTATGGAAACTCTATGATATTCTTGCTTAACACAACATTCTATGTTATATGCTATAATAAAGCTGGTACATCTATAGTACAGAATATATTACAGTACTGAACTACATGATATAGATTTGTTTCACGTTGCAGACACAGTATATACACAAATTACATCCATAACAGGTACAACAGCGATAACCAGAAATTTTACTCATTGTAAATAAGAACAAATACTGGCAACGTTACAACCTGTCTTATAAAGCGCAATTCTCTTCTGCCTAGTCCCCGTGCAGACTGGTTAGAAGAGTCCTTTATCTGTATGGAAAATGAATGCTGGAAAATGCATGACATTCACGGAGGTTGGTGTGGCAATACATGAAAACACCTTGTCTGGCGGGAAAATAAGAATGAGTCCGGCACATACTGTAGCAGCAAATTAATAACCGTCATTATGAGACGTAGCTATTTTTCCTATTAATCCACAGAAAAACATCAAAAGTCACTCAAAGGGGGGAGGAAGCCGGGCTATTTGTCACGCCCTGGAAGCTTTTGAAGATAAATAAAATGCCTGCATGCAGAAAACATGTAATTACCTGTCTCTGAAGCGCAGTGCGCAGGTACAGAAAACCAACAACCAGGAGTCGAGGGTTAAAGCCCCGGGAAAACATTGAAAAGGATCAGAAAGCTAGACACACACAAGTTGTTGATTCAGTAGTAAAGGAAATATCGGATTCGTCAGGCTTGGTCATGGGGGGCTGCGTTGCAAGCTGGATACCCGAAAGCCGAAGCTCGGCGAGGCACGACCTTGAACGTCCGGTGTCAGCTCCTTGAACCAGTCAATTACCCTCCCTGTGCTCCGGCACCCCAAAAACCCAATAGATGTAATCTCACCTGGACAGGGACGTCTGGCACCAATCCTACGTACAGTTGCTGCTATCCGCGCGCTACATAATGTAATAGTAGAAAGACGATTTGAGTACTATGTGGGAGAAAGCACTATATGTAGGCAGTGACAATACCCATGGTGGCAGACCCATGTGTGGAGGTAAATAGCCACAATCTTTTATTTGCATGTCAGTTCAACCGATTCTTTGGTCGATGGCTCGCAAGTGACAACAACGCTTTGGCCCAAGGATTAACTAAATGACCCATTTTAACCAGAGAATATTAGTATTCTAACTGTGTATTTCTGTCATGTTGGATGATATCATGTAGGCTTTCTCGATCGATCTGAAGAAAGCATTAACCTAAAACCCATCCGGATCAGTATCCTTCATTCTCTGGGAACCCCTGCCGCTCGCCAACACTGTCCGCGCCGAACACCTGCCGCTCGCACCCTGACGCCTGCTAACAGGCCGCTCGCAAACCCTACCCTCGCACCCTGCCCGTCGCCACACGCACGCTAGCGACCCTGCCGCTCGCACCCTGCGCTCGCACCTGCTCTCGACACCGCCGCTCGCACAATGTCCGCTCGCCACCCCTGCCGAGCTCGCACACCTGCCGCATCGCCACCCTGCCAGCTCGCACCCTGCCGAAGACCATAAGATCCGCTCGCACCATGCCCGCTCGAACACCTGACTGCGCTCGCACACCCTGCCGCTCGCACTACTGCCGGCTCGCACGCTGCACGCTCGCACCCTGACACGACTGACACCACCACCTGCCGCTCAGACACACTGTCCGATCCGCACACTTCCAAAGCCGCTCGCACCTTGCCAGCTCGCACACTGCCGACTCGCACACTGCCGCTAGCGCCCCTGAACTCGCACCCTGACTGCGCACCCTGCCCTCGCACTACTGCCGCTCGCACACTGGCTCGCTCGAACCTTGCCGCTCGCACACTGCCGCTAGCAGTCCTGCTCGACCTCGTCACCCCTGCGCTCGCACCTGCCGTCGCACGACCGGTCTGACCCTGTCTCGCAACACTTCCTCTCGCAGCCGCTCGCATGCCGCTCGCACCCCTGCCTGCTCGCACAACTGTCGCACTGAATGCCCCTCCTGTCGCCATCCTCATGCACCCTGCCGCTCGCACCCGGCCGCTCGCCCACCCTGCCAGCTCTTCACCTGCGCATCTGCCACCTGGCCTGCTCGCAGACTTCGACTCCCTCTTCCGCCCTTCCGCTCGCAGCCCATGCCCCGCTCGCGCCAGCCTTGCTCTCGACGCCTCAAGTCTCCCCTGCCGTACTCACCTGCCGCTCGCAAAAAAACACTGCCGCCGCAACACTGCAGCTCCACACCTGCCGCTTCGCAAACCATCGCCGAACTCGCCCAAGCACACTGCCACCTCCGTCGCCCACTGACTCTCTCGCACTTCCATTGCACCTTCACCTCGGCGACCGCCGCTCGCACCCTGCCGCTCGCACCCTTGCCGCTTCGCACACGGCCGCTCGCACCACTGCCAAGCTCGCACACCCTGACCGCTCGCCATTTCCGCATGCCCACTGCTGTCTCGCACCCTGCCGCTCGAACCCTCAAGCGTTCGCCAACACTTCCGCATCGCCAACCTGCCGCTCGCCCTACTGCCAATCTCTGCATGCCTGCGCTCGCACCCGGCCGCCGCAGCCCTGCTCTCGCAGAACCTGCCGCTCGCAACCCTGCCGTCGTCACACACTGCCGCTTACGACTCCGCTCACACTAACCGCTCGCAACACCTGCCGCTCGCAACCCGCCTCATCGCACACTGCGCATCGCACCCTGCGCTACCGCGGCACCCTGCCGTCGAACACTGCGACACTCCGCACACACCTGCCCGCTCCGCACCCTGCCGCTGCACCATCCGAACTCGCAGCTGCAGCTCACGACAAACACATCCTCGCAGACAATGCTCGCAGGCCTTCCGCTCGCACTGACCGCACTGCGCATCCGCTCCCTCGTCCTCCGCTCGCACACTGCCGCTCGCACCCTAGCCAGTCGCGCAGCCTGCAGTCGCACCCTGCCGCTCGACCTGCCGCCGCCCCTGCCGCTCGCACACTGCCGCTTCGCACCCACGCTCGCACACGTGCAGCTCGCACCCTGCCGCTCGCACCGCGCTCGCACCGCGCCGCACACTGCCGCTCGACCCTGTCGCTGCCAAGCCGTCGCAGCAACGCCGACACCCTGTGCCCCGGCTCGCACCCTGCCGCCGCACCCGCCGCTCGCCACCTGCCGCTCGACACTGACCGCTCGCACACGCTGCATCACAATGCCGACTCGACCACCCGCCGCCGCACCTGCGCTCGTCCATTTCAGCCGACTATCGCACCCTGCCGTCGCACCCTGCGCTCGCACACTGCGCTCGCACATGCCGCGCACCCTGCCGCTCGCACCCTGCCGCTCGCACAGCCGCTCAGCACCCTGACCCTAGCACCCTGCGCTCGCACCCGCCGCTCGCACACTGCCGCTCGCACCTCGCGCTCGCACCTACCCTCGACCCGAGCAGCACTACCCTGCACCTGCCGCTCGCACCTGCCGCTCGCACACCTGCCGCTCGCACCACTGCGCTCGCACTCCGGCTCTGCACCCTGCCACTCGACCCTGACATGCGCCACCCTGCCGCGACCATGCCGCCCGCCACTGCCGCTCGCACCTTGCCGCTCGTCACACCCCTCGCAACACTGCCGCTAGCACCTGCACTCCACCCCTCGCACCTGACGCTGCACACTGCCGCTCGCACCTGCCGCTCGCACTTCCGCTCGCAACTTCGCTGCGCACCACCATGCCCACGTCTACCTGACATGCCTCCCCCTGCCGCTCGTCACCTGCCCCGCTCGCACCTCTCCAGCACCCCCCTCCGGTACTTGCAGCTCGCACCCTTGCTCTCGCACACTTCTCGGCTCTCCCCTGCGCTCGCACCCTGCGATTCGCCACCCTTGCGCTCGCACATTGCGCATCGCAGCCTGACGCTCGCCAACTGCAGATCGCCCAGCCCCTGCGCTCGCACCCTGCCGCTCCCCCTGCCGCTGCACCCTGCCGCTCGCACTACGGTCCGCTCGAGAATGCAGATCGCGCCTGCGCTCGACCCTGCCGCTCGCAACTGCCGCTCCACCCTGACGCTCGCACCCTGCCGCCGCACCACTGCGCGACAATGGCTGCCACCATGCCGATCGCACCTGCATTGCGCACAATTCCGCTCGCACCCTCGCCCGTCGCACCCTGCCGCTCGCCCCTGCCCGCTGCACCTGCCGCTCGCACAATGCCGACTCGCACCTGCCGCTCAGCTTCTTTTTTTTTCCCCCCCCCCCCACACCTGCGCTCGCACCCTGCGCTCGCACACTGCGCTCCGCACCATGCGCTCGCACCCTGCGTTCGCACACTTCGTCGACCCTGCCGTGCACATGCCGCATCGCAGCTGCAGGATCGCCCCTGCCGCTAGCAGCCCCCTGCATGCTGAAGACCTGACTACACTCGCGCTCGCACCACCCTGCCGCCTGCCACACTGCCCTCGACCTTCTCCGCCTCGACCTGAGCTCGCACCTGCCGCTCGACCCCTCCGCTCGCAACCCTCCGCTCCCACCAGCCGGTTCGCACGCCTCGTAACCGCGATCGCACCTGCCGTTCTGGCGATCCAGTTGCGCTGTCCGCTCGCCACCCTGACCTGCCGCTCGCCACACTGATCGGCATGTTCCATCAGCCGCCCCTAGACAGTCTGCACACCTGTCTCGCTCGCACCTGGCCGACCTGGACTGTCGCACCCGCCTGCCCGCTCGCACCTGCCCCGCTCGCCACTATTGATCGCACGTCTACGCAGCACCTTGACCGCTGCGCAACCCTGCCGCTCGCACAACTATGCCTGTTCTCGCACCTCCGCTCGCACTCATCCGCTCGCTCACTCCTGCGCTCGCACCTGCGCTCGCACCCTGCCGCTCGCCACACGGCCGCTCGCAGCGATGCAGCTCAGCACCCTGCCGCTCGCAGCCTGCCGTGAGCCGCCGCCGCGCACCCTGCCGCTCGCACACTGCCAGCTCTGAGACCTGCCGCTCGCACATGCCGTCGAACATTGGCCCTGCTGCCCGAGACGCAGCTGCACGCTAGCACCCATGCCAGCTCGCACCCTGCAGCTCGCCACGCGATCGCCTGCCCGCTCGCACCCTTGCCGCTCGCACCGACCGCGCGCACCTGCGCTCGTCACCTTGCGCTCGCACCGCCGCTCGACCACTCCTGCACGATGACCTCGCACCCTGCGACTCGCCCCTGCCGTTCGCACCCTGCGCTCGCAAGCATGCGCTCGCACCTGCGCTCGCACACTGCGCTCGCACTGACCGCTCGCATACTGCCAGCTCGAGCCTCCGCAGACTCGCACCCTGCGCGTCGCAACACCTGCCGCTCGCACCCTGCCGCTCGCACCCTTGCCGCTCACCACTGCGCTCGCCGCCGCACACCTGCCGCTCGCACCCTGCCGCTCAACGCACCTGCCGCTCGCCACTTGCCGCTCGCACACTGCCCTCGCAGCCTGCGCTGCATCCGCTAACCTGCCGCTCGCACATGCCAGCTCGCACCCTGAGCCGCCTGCGCCGCACCTGCGCGCACACTGCGCCGCACTGCCGCTAGGCACCCTGCCGCTGCCCTGGCCCACCCTGCAGCTCGCACCTGCAGCTCGCACACTGCAGCTCGACACCCTGGCCGCGCGCACCCTGACCATCGCACACTGCGCTCGCACCTCGCTCGCCACCCTGCCGATCGCACCACGCCGCTCGCACCCGTGCGCTCGACACTGCGCTCAGCACCACTGCCGCTCGCCTACCCTGCACATGCCTCGCCACCCCTACCCTGCCACTAAGACGTCGCACACTGCCGCTCGCACAGCCCTCGACTTCAGCTCGCACAATGCCGCTCGCCACACATTGCCGACTGGCCACTGCATCGCACCCATGGACATGCGCAACCCGCCGATCGCACCATGCCGCTCGCACACTGCGCTCGCACCTTGCCGTCGCACACTGCCGCTCGCACATGCGCGACTAGCGCACTGCGCTCGCACCCTGCCGTCGCACCCTGCCGCTTCGACACCGCCCACATGCCGCTCGACCCTGCCGCTGCGCAAGCTCAACTGCAGGCTCGCCACCCTGCCTGCTCGCACCACTGCCGTCTCGACCATGCACGCTAGCACCCGGCCGCTCGCACCGCGCTAGCTCGCTCGACACAGCTGCTCGCAACTTACCTTCGCCCCTCGCTCGCACCAGCCGCTCGCAGCCCCTAAAGATGAACAATGAAGTCGCACACTGCGCATCGCAAACCTGCCGCTCGCAAGACGGGCTCGAGCTGCCGCTCGACCAGCCTGCACCGCGTCAGCATAACGACGCTACCGGAGCGCAGACTGCTCGGCCTGAGCTCCACCATGCCGCTCGCACCCTCGTCCGACCTCGCACCAACTGCCGGCTTCGCACACTGAGTCGCAACCGCTCACCCTGCGCTCGCAACCCTGCCATTGCACCATTCCCGGTGTCTCGACACAATGCCGCTCGGCACACTGACGCTGCACCACTGCGATCGCACCCTGCGTCGCACACTGCCGGCTCGACCCTGCGCTTCCACCCTGCCTCGCCCCCTGCGCTCGCACACTGCCGCTCGCACCCTGCGCTCGCACATGCGTTCGCACACTTCGCCGCACCGCCGCCGCACCGCTGGCACGCTCGACACCTCCGCTACACTGCCGCTCGCACCCTGCCGCTCGCACCCTGCCGCTCGCACCCTGCCGCTCGCAGCCTGCCGCTCGCACCCTGCCGCTCGCACCCTGCCGCTCGCACCCTGCCGATCGCTGCACTCACGCTCGCACCCTGCGCTCGCACCCTGCCGCTCGCCAGCACTGCCGCTCGCACCCGCCCTGCTCGACACTGCCGCTCGCACACCTGCCGCTCGCACCCTGTGCCGCTCGCAGCCTGCAGCTGCACACCCTGCCGCTCGCAGCCTGCCGCTCGCAGCCTGCCGTCGCACCCTGCGCTCGCACACTGACCGTCGAAGCCTGCCGCTTGCACCTGGCGCTCGCCACCCTGCCGCTCGACACCCTGCCGCTCGCAGCCTGCAGCTCGCACCCTGCCGCTCGCACCCTGCGTCGCACACGCGCTCGCACACTGCCTAGCACCTGCAGCTCGCACCAGCGCTCGCACCCGCCCCGCTGACCCGCCGCTCGCACAGGACTGCCACGCGCTCGCACCCTGCCGCTCGCACCCTGCCGCTCGCACCCTGCCGCTCGCACCCTGCCGCTCGCACACTGCCGCTCGCACCCTGCCGCTCGCACCCTGCCGCTCGCACCCTGCCGCTCGCACACTTGCCGCTCCACAACTGCCGCTAGCACCCTGCCGACTGCACCACTGCCGCTCGCCACCCTGCCGCTACGCACACCTGCCGCTCGGCACCAATGCCGCTCGCCACAGCCTCGAACTGCCGCTCGAACACTGCCGCTCGCACACTGCGCTCGACACCCTGCGCTAGACCCTCCTCGCACATAGCTGCACCGCTCGCACCATGCAGCTAGCACCCTGCCCGCTCGGCCACCCTGCCGCTCGCACCCTGCCGCATCGCACCCTGCCGCTCGCACCGCCTCGACCTGCCGATCGCCACACTGCCGCTCGCACCCTGCGCATCGCACCCTACCCTATGCACACTGCCGACTCGCACCCGTACCCCTCGCAACCCTGCCGGCCTTCGCACACTCGCCGCTGCGCCGCCACTACGCGCACACTCGCTAGCACTCACTCGACCCGCATGCACACTAGCGCTCGGCACCCTGCCGCTAGCCACTTCCACTGCCGCCGAACACTGCCGCTCGCACCCTGCCGCTCGCACACTGCGCTCGCACCCTGCCGCTCCGCACTCAACGCCGCCGCGTCGCACGGCTCGACCCTCCGCCGACATCCCTGCCTGCCGCACCCTACCCCTCGCACCCTGCCGGCTCGCACCTAACCCTCCACTGCCGCTCGCACACTGCCGCTCGCACCCTGCCGCTCGCACCCTGCCAGTTACCAATCAGCACCCTCACTGTAATAAATACAAAGGATTGAGGGGACCTGTCGTCCAACTACACCGAACCCCCGTTTGCCAAAAAAAACTTTTATTTTCCACAAGGACAACCGCCAGCTGGGACAAAGTTATGGCCCAACACGGCTCCACCTGCTCCTTTATCCTTTATCCTTATCTCTTTTTATTTTATATTTCAGGGTTTTTTTTAATGACATTGCTCCTAAAACATGCTGTCTTTATTTTTTTTCTAGCTGTATATTGGAATGGGGGGGGTCCTCCTCCCGTGCATCCATATTATCCATGTGCTCCGAACACAACCCGCAGAACCTTCTGTATCCCGTGCCTAATTCTCAGAACATCCCTCACACGCTGGACCCGGGGTAACTAATTCAGCTGTCACCCTACACACTGGGCCTTCTTCGTCGTGTTTTGACTGCGCAATCCTAAAGCTTAAAAAACCATTACCCACATATATCTTCCTATTGTAAAACCCCCATGCCCTTCTTAGAGCCACTAACTAATTCCCCTACCCTTAAAGACCCCGAAAATGCTAAAACAAAGGCTGTTTGAAACAACACAGCCCTATACGGAGCTGCGTGCACTATGCAAGCTGCTGTGCCCGCACCCTCTAATACAATGGGTGTAACGTGCGTACTTTTGTCTTCAATTAAGTTAACTGATTCCAACCACCACGTCTGCTCTTAATCACAAAGTGCTTCATAACAACCCCCAATCCTTCAAGCAAAACTCCTGAAATCCCTGCCAATGAACCACTAGTTAATCCTCTCTATTACACATCAATTAAGCCACTATGGCCCCCAAACCATAGACTGGGCCACAGATACCTACTTCTCCCAGGCCAGTGCATTGCTTTTCTACATACCGGGAGCCACAAGGGTTGAGTTGGCTCCCTCACTTGGCTGTCAAAAGGTGCCACAGATGACAAGGTAGTCTATCGACCGCTGATCCTGGTACAAGGTCCTAGAAAAGCTGCAAACTTCTACAAAGAGAATGCATCAGCAATGTTTTGGCACCCCTGGGGTATGCCTCTATTAAAGCCAAATGTTAAACTCCAGGTACGCGAATACCAGTTTGTTTATACCCATAGTAAATCTCAGCCTGTGACCCTAACCTTGCACCTCTGCCGCCTGCCTCGATCCCAGCCTGTGACCCCGACTTCTCTATTCTCAACTCAGGACAATCTATTGGTTCAGGTCAGTGATTTTACATTCTACCTCAGCCTCGTGGATTGCCTCCTGTCTAGAGATGAGCATCATTATAGGAACACAACTAGGAGCCCCATAGCTCAACTGCCGCTAGAAGCTGAAAAAATTCCAGCAAAGTCAGGTTCCCCAGTTCCTGGGCCAGGGTTCTGCACACCATTCAAGAGCAAAGTACGAGCCAAAATCCACAGAACATTACTCATCAGTAAATAACTTTGTATGATTATTGTGCACGGCAGTTTGCCTCCACATAGTTAAACTAGTGTAGCACTCCAAACATCTGCCAGACCCCCAAATACTCTTTAACACCTTTCACGAAATATGAAATAGTGGGGCTTCTGAGCCATCTTGAAAAAACCCCGCTCATTGGCTTGATTTTACCCACAAAAGCCAGGAGACCCAAAAGGGACTGTAACTGATGCAACATGACAGTCCTAGGACCCCTAAAAGACCCCACCAGCTTGTTCATTGCCTCCAGCTTCCTTATGGGTAGATGATAGACCAGTTCACTTGTGGCCATCTCAATCCCCAGAAAGATGAGAACTCAAACTGGTCAGTCTTTTCGTTTGCCAGTGGGACACAGGCACCTTACCATATCTTGAGACTCCATCATCAACCTCCGGCATGCGACGACCACAAAATAGGAAGGATGACGCCCTGCTGACCCTAATTCTCCCTAACCGTCTAATTAAGAAACGTACTGAAACATTTAAAATAGGTGCACGATATATGTATGCCCATCCAATTCACCCCTGAGCAAATGGAAACATCCTGGGGTGTACTGTCAACAGCCTAACGGCTGATTCAATATCTACCTCCCCAAACCATGCTCCTGGTTACGCTTTCCAAGTCCATTCCACCGCCTCATTGAATGACACATGTCACCATAGATGACCCCGACCAACCCCTTCATTTACTAAAACTAAGTGGGCTGTTTAATCATCTTTAATACTCTTGGTTCTTTTTATCGGGATCTACTCCCAAGGGAGAAATCCGCTAATCCTCAAAAGGGAACTCAAAAGGGCATTGCAATTCTCCAAAAGCCCACCTGTGTCTCTAACTTCACCTTCGTTACTTTTCTATGCTCCAGATCAGATTTTAGATTCCCTGAAACACAGGGAAACACACATCAAAGGGTATCCACAATCCTTTAGGAAGCCCTACCGAAAGTTCCAACGCTCGAGCCAACACCGCATCCTTTCTGCACATATAATCGGTTGGTCAAACGTTTCCATTGCCTTTCCCACTGATCCCCTACCAAGAACTGGAAGCCAATATATTTTTGCAAATGGAGAAGGCATCAAAGCTAGGACATGTTTGCATAATGAGTGATTTTAATCATCCAGACATAAACTGGGGCAATGAGATTAGCATTACAACAAAAGTAAACATGTTTGGGAGGTACTTAAAGACAATGACATGACCTAAATTATTGAGGAACCAACCAGGAGAGGGGCAATACTGGATTTGGTCATATCAAACAATGTAGAAGTAATACCAAATATGCAAGTCCGGGAACATTTGGGTAACAGTGATCATAACATGGTCTCGTTTGAAATGAATTATCAAAAAAACAGGATCAACCAAAAACTTTAAACTTTAGAAAGGCAGATTTTAATAAATTGAGGACTAATGTACAAGGAATAAATTGGGATGATGTTTTAGCAGGGAAAAATCTGGACGATAAATGGGCAGCTTTCAGGATCGGGCTTAAGCCGCCCTGCGCTCCGTGACTTACCTCGCGACGTCACGAGTGACGCGCATCAGCCGCAACCCGCGCGCAGGCGCCGCGCTGCTAGGAAGGGAAACACCAAAGGGACGTCTCCAGGCTCCGTTCCCGTGACGACATGGGCAACGCACGGCGCACGCTAGCTATGAACAGACGCCGCGCGGACACAGGCAAGCAAGGGGTTAATTCACTCAACTATTCCACAGCTGCTACTCACTCCGCCCCTGCCTATCAGTGCACAGTATACCTGTGATTACTTATTGCTCACCGCCTCCTGCTGCTTCTCCATTGGCTGCTTGTTCCTTATAGACTCAGCCTGTCCGCTTGCAAACTGGCTGAGCACAAACTCTGTTCTTGTGACTTGTGCTTCCCTCTAGCGTTTGCTGTCCTGCCTTTGCCTTGCCTTGCTCCCTGTATATTGACCTCAGGGTACACCTGGACTCCTGCCTTCTCTGACCCCTGGACCACGGCTAAGGAGACGATTATTCTACATTCTATACCCCTGGACCCCGGCAACGACAATCTGATCTCTCCACTCTTAGACCACGGCAAGTAACTAGACCAATCTGACTTCTCCTTCCCTGAGCCAGCTACATGACTACCACTCTGCACTCCGGACGTGGCTGCTCAGGTTGCAGGTCGGTCGCTACCAACATCCCCACGTCAGCTTCGCGGCCCCGTCTTGTTTGTGGTGAGCACACGTTACAGCCGCCTTTAAAACATTGTTAGAACAGCACACTTACCAGTGTATACCCTGGGGTAATAACTATAAAAGAAACAAGTCTAAAGCAATGTGGCTAAATAAACAGGTAAGGGAGGAAATGGATACAATAAAAAACAAAAATGCCCAAAGCTACTTCCAATGTGACTATAGACACACAGTGCTATACCTATATATCTCTTGTAAAGGGGTCATTTAGTTTAACCCTTTAGCCAAAGCGTCTTAAGCCTGCTGCCACTTACAAAGCATGACCGTAGCAGGTCCTAACACTCACCTGGGTTAAGGGGAGGAAATGGACAAGAAGAGGTAGACATTTAGATTCTTTAAGTCAGAAGGGACGGAGGCATCATATCAGAATTATAAGGAATGTAACAAAAATTTGCAAAAGAACAATCAAATTAGCAAAAATTGATAATGAAAAAAGGATTGCAATAGAAAGTAAGGTCAACCCTAAAAAGTTATTTAAGTACCTTTTAGAACAAACAAATCAGAAAAGAAAATATAGGACCCACCCAGTGTGAGATGGGCAGGCAGATTTTAGGGGATAAGGAAAAAGCAGAGGTATTAAAACAAATGATTTACCTCTGTATTTACCAGGGAAGAATCAATTGCAATATTAGTGACACAGGAGGAAGCCACAACCTCCATATTAATGAACAATTGGTTAACTGAGGAAGAAGTTCATAGGCGGCTTGCTAAAATTAAAGTAAATAAGGCACCTGGCCCCGATGGCATACATCCAAGAGTTCTCAAGGAGTTAAGCTCAGTAATAGCCAAACCATTATATTTAATATTCAAGGACTCCATTTCCACAGGCTCAGTACCAAAAGATTGGCGTAAAGCAGATGTGGTGCTTATATTTAAAAAGGGAGCTAGATCACACCCGGGGAATTACAGACCTGTAAGTCTGACTTCAATAGTGGGGAAACGACTTGAAGGTTTAGTACAGGATAATATTCAGGAATACCTAGTGGAAAACAAAATTATTATTAATAGTTGGCATGGATTTATGAGGGATAGATCATGTTAAACTAACCTTATATGTTTCTTTTTTTTTGTTTCAAATTTTTTTATTAGGCATTGATACAGTATTCATTATTACAAAAATATCTTGGCCTAATACAGGGTTTTTCTTTTTGTTGTTAACAGAGAAAGTCTCAACGCTCTCCCGACCCTTCTCCATGGGTCAACAGGGCTAGCGTGAGGGTGGAAACAGAGAGAGAGAGAGAGGAGGGAAAAAAAGGGGGGGGGGAGGGGGGGTTCCGTCCTCCTCAGTTTCCGGTGATAGATTTCTCCCATGTCTCATCTATTGCTTATTGGGGGTGGGCACATTTTAATCTGCATTTTGGGTCAGCCATGCCTTATTTGTTTCTTTGAGGAGGTAAGTAGGAAGTTAGACCAGGGTAATGCAGTTGATGTGGTCTACTTAGATTTTGCAAAGGCTTTTGATACGGTTCCACACAAGAGGTTGGTGTACAAAATAAAGAAAATTGGACTCAGTAATAATATATGCACCTGGATTGAAAACTGAAGAGGGAGTTGTTGCAAATGGAACTTTTTCAGGTTGGGCTAAAGTCGTGAGTGGAGTACCTCAGGGATCGGTACTGGGACCCCTGCTTTTTAACTTGTTTATTAATTACCTTGAGGTTGGCATCGAGAGCAAAGTCTCCATCGTTGCTGATGATACTAAATTGTGTAAGGTAATAGAATCAGAGCAGGATGTAATTTCTCTTCAGAAGGACTTGGAGAACTGGAAACGTGGGCAGGTAAATGGCAGATGAGGTTTAATACAGATAAATGTAAGGTTATGCATTTGGGATACAAGAATAAAAAGGCGACTTACAAATTAAATGGAGATATATTGGGGGAATCCTTGATGGAGAAGGACTTAGGAGTGCTTGTAGACAGCAGGCTTAGCAATAGTGCCCAAAGTCATGCAGTAGCTGCAAAGGCAAACAATATCTTATCTTGCATTAAACGGGCAATTGATGGAAGGGAAGTAAACATAATTATGCCCCTTTACAAAGCATTAGTAAGACCACACCTGTAATATGGAGTATGGTTTTGGGGACCACTCATTAGAAAAGACATTATGGAACTAGAGTGCAGAGAAGAGCCACCAAATTAATAAAGGGGATGGACATTATAACTTATGAGGAGAGGCTAGCTAAATTAGATTTATTTATATTAGAAAAGAGGCATCTAAGAGGGGATATGATAACTATATACAAATATATTCGGGGACAATACAAGGGGCTTTCAAAAGAACTATTCATCCCACGGGCAGTACAAAGGACTCGGGCCATCCCTTAAGGTCGGAGGAAAGGCGATTTCACCAGCAACAAACGAAAGGGTTCTTTACAGTAATGGCAGTTACAATGTGGAATTCATTACCCTTGCAGACTGTGATGGCAGATACAATAGATTTGTTAAAAAAAAAGGTTGGACATCTTTTTAGAATGGAATGGTATACAGGGATATACCAAATAAGTAAACATGGGAAGAATGTTGATCCAGGGATTAATCCGATTGCCAATTCTTGGAGTCAGGAAGGAATTTATTTTTCCCCTTATGGATGATATGACTCTGGGTTTTTTTGTTTGCCTTCCTCTGGATCAATAAGTATAGATATAGGATAAAGTACCTGTTGTCTAAATTTAGCATAGGTTGAACTTGATGGACGGAAGTCTTTTTTCAACCTCATCTACTATGTAACTATGAAACTATTTAACTATATATCTATGTAACTATGTATCTATGTAACTATGTAACTGTTCAACTGTTCTTCCTTTCCTGAAGCATTGAAATGCTGAGTACTGTAGGTCCCTGTAACAGGGGACTTATCCCTGTTCAAAAATGTGCCTCTAATCCAGAAGTGTGGGGGTTAACTGCTGGTAGACAATTAACCAACACCACCTGGCTGGTTACAGGTGTCAGAAAAGCCTGCCTCTGAGACAGGAAAGGGAGATTCTTCCTGAGCTCACACTTGAGCTGAGCTGAGCTGACCCAGGAAGCAGAAAGAGCAGAATTCCTTAGTCTCACAATTGGGGGCTGAACCAAGGAAGGACAGATGTCTTGAGCTGCAAGCTGACAACAAGACAGAAAGGGACAAGATTCTAAACCTGGATCCTGACATTGCCTTAGAACACAAGGGTGCGGACCCAAGAGAGCAGAGAAACCTCCCCTACAGCTACAAGAGACAGATATGACTTTTCTTGTAAGACTGTTATCTATATATATATATATATATATATAGATATATATGTATGTCTCTATGATTTGGACTGGAAAATCGCTGGGCTAATCATGGAGTTAAAGAGGGCTGGACTGCAAGTGTAAATATACTCCAACGTGGAGCAGATTTTGTTTGTGGATTTTCATGTTTGCTGTGTTTAAAGCGACAGGCGCAATAAAGCCTTATTTTAATTTCACCTTAAAACGGTCTCCATTGCGTACCTCTGCACATGTCCCTTACACACTTAGCCCATAACACATCTACACTGCACCTCCTTATATGTTAGATAAATACAGTGCCATCCAGAAAATGTCATTAATAGACCCCAAAATCTACTTAAAATGTCCCGGCTGCAAAACTGCGGTAAAACCAGCACAAACAGCCCAATTTTTACCAAAGAAAAGGTATCCCATTTAAAGTAGCTGGAGTTCATCGGGGGCTGTGTATACAGCGGTGTATCGGGGGCTGTGAATACAGCGGTGTATCGGGGCTGTGTATACAGCGGTGTATCGGGGCTGTGTATACAGCGGTGTATCGGGGCTGTGTATACAGCGGTGTATCGGGGGCTGTGTATACAGCGGTGTATCGGGGGCTGTGTATACAGCGGTGTATCGGGGGCTGTGTATACTGCGGTGTATCGGGGGCTGTGTATACATGCAGCAGTTTTGCAATGAGAAGCTGTTTGTGACGCTTAGCACACAGAGATTTCTATATCTGGAGGGATAGCAACTCCTGTACAATTATATAAAGGGGGCTATTAGAACAGGGGGGCTATTAGAACAGGGGGGGCATTAGAACAGGGGGGCTCAACTCCAGGCCAAAAGTTCCCCCCCCCCAACAGGTCAGGTTTGCAGGATATCCCAGCTTCAACACAGATGGCTCAATCAGAGGCTCAGTCAAAGCCACCTGTGCTGAAGCAGGGGCTAATTGAGCCACCTGTGCTGAAGCTGGGGATATCCTGAAAACCTGACCTGTTGGGGGGGGGGGGAGTTGATTATTGATTATAATGCAGATTATCTGCTCGGCACGGAGATAATAGTGTAACACAGTAATGGTAACATTGTAAAGAGTCACGGCACGGAGATAATAGTGTAACACAGTAATGGTAACATTGTATAGAGTCACGGCACGGAGATAATAGTGTGTGTATCCTCAGTCCATACATCCGGTCTCCGTTTACTCCAGATGGTTAAATCCCATTTTCAGTAATCTCTACTCTTGAGAGTTGATCTATATTTATATCCTTATACTGTACATTATATCTAGCATTTCTATTTACAGATATGCACATGTGATTATATACATATATATGCATGTACATTGTGTGTGTGTATATATATATATTGTATATATATATAGTATATTGATATGTGTGTATGTAAATATAACACCTAACACCTCAATCTGTCTGGTAGGGGACTAGCAGCTCTGAGACTGACGAGTCAGACACATCCGAAGTGGTGGAGATCCAGAACAAACAGATGATAGAGTGGGTGCTGGGAGGGTCCCATTCATCTAGACCCGAGGACCTAGAGCCCCCAGAAGGTGAGCGCAGGAAACAGGGGTCCTTCTTAACCATCACACTGCCAGAGGGGCCTTGGAAGCATTGAAAAGGTCCAATTAAACGGCCTAAAAAAACACTTGAATTTCCTTTCCCTCTCTTATCTGAGCATCGTAAAAACATTCAACAGTTTTAGGCAAAGGCCTATTAAAGATGCCCCCCCCCCCCCCCTCCTCAGGATTTAATTCAGCATGGATCCCTGCAGCTCTGGAATTGTTCCTGCAGGATTTCCTTAATCACATCCTCAACACAGGAAGCATGATCCCGGAGACCCGGATTTATAACTAAATTCCGTCTTAGTGGAATCGGAATATATTGTGATGAAAGGCAGTTTCTCCTGCTTCCTGGAGGCTCTGAGTGTAAGCTCCTGGGAGCAGGGACCTCCTGGTCCATTTAATCGTGTGCAATCTGATGTTAATCTGTTTGTGATGCTTGTTATTGTCTTTCTCCCCCCACTGTACTGTGCTACTGCCCATATCGGAGCATTATAAATAAAGGATAATAATCATTTGTTGGGCCCCCTGAATATGCGTGTATGTGTGTGTGTGCATGTGTGTGTGTGCATGTGTGTGTGTGCATGTGTGTGTGTGCATGTGTGTGAGTGCATGCGAGTGTGTGCATGCGAGTGTGTGCATGCGAGTGTGTGCATGCGAGTGTGTGCATGTGTGTGTGTGCATGTGTGTGTGTGCATGTGAGTGTGTGCATGTGAGTGTGCATGTGAGTGTGTGCATGTGTGTGTGTGCATGTGTGTGTGTGCATGTGTGTGTGTGCATGTGTGTGTGTGCATGTGTGTGTGTGCAATGCCCACTTATTGCATAAGAGAAGGTTTCCACTCACTCTTAGAATGTATAAAGGTGCACCAGTTCCCCTGCTCCCTTTACATGGGTGGGAACCTGTGCCCCCGGAAACGCGGAGACGCACTATTTTTAGCTCTGGGGATCCCCTGTTTCCCGAGAGCGATACCCGTAGATCGACATTCTTATTATTTATTCCTTCCCCGTTTTCTGGTCTCTCAGAGGAGAGCAACTCGTACAAAGAAGTTTACACCGAGATGTGGGTGGAGTCTGAAGCCGCCGCGTATGTCCCGCCCCCTCCCACCAAGAAACCCCGCACAAGCGCAGAGAAACCCGAGCTCCAGGAGATCGTTCCTGAGCGACCCCGAGGTACATCCACTCACACTCACTGAGTATCGAGGGAAGATCTGCTCTTAGTACATTGAACACGTGAATAACCCAAAACATTTCCTTCCGTTTTAATAATGACCACCTCGGTGGACCACCCTGCTCACACTTACTGTAGCTCTGTGAAACTTGTACATTTTTACGCACACCAACAGTACTGGGCCTAGGTAAAGAGATCAACTTTCATTAGTAATAGAAAAGCAGGAGCGTGAAGTTTAAAGGGTCTCAGAGTGCATTGCTAAGGTCTTTGGAGACCACCGGTTAGACAACCTCTGGCCTACAGTATGAACCATGAACACGCCGTGGTTAATATTAAAGCAGACTTTGCAGAACCTGTGCACCAAAGCAATATTAGGAGTTGTTGATGCACGAGTCATTTTCACCCGGCAATTCTCAATGGGTGTGATGTATCATGGCAAATTTGGATTAAAAAATAAGCCCCAAATCTATCAAAGGACGGGAATCTCCGTCATAGCAATTGGAGTTTTCCCTGTCATAAATCTGGTTCTTTTGCTTTGATAAACTTTTTTTGCCTCCGTTTTGCAGCCGAGAGACTTTAATAAATAACCCCCAGAGATAACCACAGCCTGGTCAGTATTGGGGAGCAGATAATCACCCCTTCAGCAGCCTCATCCTTATCTAACACCACATACTGTACTTATCTAGTAATCAGCAAGTATGTGGCACAGCTGCTTGGAAGAAGCACAACTGGTGGAAATTGCACTGCTACATAAGCTATGAACCATGCAGTGTGTGCCAGGGCAGGAGTGTGGCCATTCTGGGGCAAAACATCATCACCATACGTATCAAAGGGAAAAAATCCCATTGAAAGTAAGAAGATTAATTCCTTTGATGCACACGATGCCGATTTTTTTTGCCCCAGAAATGCACCATTTTTGCCTTGGTAAATAGGCCCCTGGAAGCTTTCCAGCTCCTAATTGTTGGTTGTGTTTGTCTTTGGCAGAGAGGCTGGTGTTTGAAGTAAGGGAGAAGTGCAGAAACATTGAAGGTGAGTTACTCATCAGCTGGGCAACTGTGCTGGGAGATGATTGGATGGGAGCAGATTGGATTCTGGGTTTGGATGTTATAACACAATGGATCCCAACATATATATATATTCAGTATCACCAAAACAAGAAAGACAATTGAGTTCTGTGCTACCATCATGTTCCAGATATGTTAAAGTAAGTACAGTGCGCCAATGCCTCATCTGTACCTAGGAACCACAATAAAGGGATATTTAGAGAGAACATTGAGCTTGTTTATAGAGATGGGCAGTTGTAGTGGATTTCAGTCCTTCGCGGCCTGTAAACCAGACACACCATCATGTTAGGGTGGGTATAAAGAGTGACAAAACCCCTCCCCCATGCAAAGTACAGATGTAGCAAGCCTAAGTGTCTTGGGTGCCACTGCCATGCGGGGTCACTGCACCGAAGTATTAACACTGCCGGAGTCCCATATAGAAGCACGTACCCCATGCGGCTCCATCACGGCATGCACGGTCCCTGGCACCGCAGACTGTGCTTGTCCACCCGCTGCGCTGAGTACTGTACATCTGGCTACCTCTGTACAGCAGATATAGAGAACCCACGAGTGTAACTACAGGTCTTCCGCAAGTCATTCCCCCCATTGTAACATCGTACTGCGGTAACTCTGCAGGCAGGATTCTGGGTAGTGACATGCAAATGAGCACCCAGTGGGCATGTCACATTTAGCATCCTATCTTTTTATTCGAGGGAAACTGTACAATAAAGTGGATAGAGAGGTAAACATGACACGAACGGTAAC
Source organism: Ascaphus truei (assembly GCA_036426205.1). Taxonomy (NCBI): domain Eukaryota; kingdom Metazoa; phylum Chordata; class Amphibia; order Anura; family Ascaphidae; genus Ascaphus; species Ascaphus truei. Next base: position 1,879,044 of record CM071570.1, read on the forward strand.
ATGTGCCAAAGTCGCCTCTCATTTCTCCAGCCACCTGTCTGGCAGCTCTATTTATTTGAATAAAGCACAAATGAAACATTTCTGCAAGACTGGGCAGAACTGATTATATATATATATATATATATATATATATATACCTGATCCATTACTCTTCATAATAACAGTTCTGTTTCGATACTGAGCCAAGAAAGAGAGAACACATTTGCAAACATGTCGTAGATTGAAGTTACAGGGCTCTAGCTGGTGTGTGTATCACAGCATTATTGGAGCACAAGCAGGACCCTTTCACCCCGCACCTGTGTATCAAAGCAGTTTGCTCAGATGTTGCCCTCTCTGCCCCAGCTCTATGGGGAGAGTCAGTAGCAGGGCTTGGGGAGGCGGTTCATGGTGCACGGATTATAATGAGATGTATCACATTCTGGGGCCTATGCAGAGAGCAGCGCTATTTCGAAATTCGCCATTTTTTGGAGAAAATCGCGCAGAAAGCAGCAGAAAATGGCGAGTTCCGAAAAACGCGCCAATTTTTCTTTTCTATTTGTAAAACTCGCCTCGCGGCTGGCGAGAACCTCAATCTCGCCAGTTTTAAAAATATCCGTATGCAGAGAGGCGCGAACGGCATCTAGCGGCTGTTCGCGCCAATAAAATTGCGCGATTGTCTCCGTTTTGCCTCGCCAAAAAAAACTGCCGCTCGCGGCCATTGCAAAGGGAAAAAAAAAGGCGCGAATTTGTTTTCACACATTTCTGAAGCGCGCATCTCGCCAATTTAAACTCGCCACACGCATCCATGTTAAACATAGCAGAATTCGCACCTTTCTGCATATGGAGATTAAAACTCTCCAAAAAAGCTACTTTTTAATAAATTCGCCAATTTTAAAATTCGCTGCTCTCTGCATAGGCCCCTAAAACTCTCCAAAAAAGCTACTTTTTAATAAATTCGCCAATTTTAAAATTCGCTGCTCTCTGCATAGGCCCCTCTGTACCTTTCTTTTGCCCCCAAACATCTGCAGTAACATAAGCATATGATAGTAATACAAGCATATTATAGTAACATGAGCATATTATAGTAACATGAGCATATTATAGTAACATAAGCATATTATAGTAACATAAGCATATTATAGTAACATGAGCATATTATAGTAACATGAGCATATTATAGTAACATGAGCATGTTATAGTAACATAAGCATGTTATAGTAACATAAGCATATTATAGTAACGTAAGCATATTATAGTAACATAAGCATGTTATAGTAACATGAGCATATTATAGTAACACGAGCATATTATAGTAACACGAGCATATTATAGTAACATAAGCATATTATACTGCATCAGATCTCCGGTTCTGCCAGACGCCGCAGCTCTTCCCCAGGAAACGGAGCAGACTTTTTCTAGACTCCCATGTATCAAGGCAAAAGTAGAGCAATTATGTAGCAAAAAACCTGCCGCAGTGTGTCTATCAGAATATCCTACTGATCTCAGTGGGACTTTTTTCTGACACATTTGGTGCTGTTAATTTGCCCCCGAATTGCTCTCATTTCCCCTGATACACATGCCCCATGGTAGTGATGAAGGTTGTGGAAAACCAAAGCTTGGTTCATGTGCGGGTTGTGGCACCTTTGGGCTGTTGATACCACGTGGGACTGCACTGCATTGTGTGGGAGGCCTCTCTGGCTGGGAAGGGGTCTCTGCATAGATGAAAGGGTCTTTAGATCAAGACAAAATTGGTGCAAATCTGGGTTACAAATATGCATCATTTGCCAAGGAAAAAAATTCCACTGCAAGCAACAGTTCTAGTATATCCCGGGTTACTGAGCGTCTTCCAATGTAAATATACCGGGCGCATTATCTCACACACCAGCAGTGTCACAATATATGTGTTAGTCACGTCAGTCATGTTATGTGCATAGACAGGGACACCCACCAGGGAGTCGTTATCCCAGTTAATATCATAATACAGCTCAACCCCCTTATAACGCTGTCTAAATAATCACATGGCGTTATAAGCGGATCGCGTTAGAAATAATGTACTATTGTATGCATTGTACAATAAAGTATTTAAGACACCAATAATCGTGCTGTAAAGTATTCATAAATACGCAAATTGGGAGCCACGCTTGCATCGCGTTTCAAGTGGATTCGCGTTGTAACGGATCGCGTTGTGACGGATCGCGTTATAACGGGGTTCAGGTGTATTTGTTTGGAGAAATGTGAGTGCAATACTTACCCTGAACCACTGATTCCGATATGTAAGACACACTACTCTGCTTGTTTTTCTTTTGTCTCCAATTTACGCTTTATAACATTACAATAGCAGGTAAATAAAGTGCAAACAATGAGGATAAGTGCAACAGATACATTACGACATAAGGCAAAGGGAGACCCTGCCCCGAGGAGCTGACACTCTAAGTGTGACGGTATGGTGGGAGGCTTGCACACACAGAGGGGGTTAAAGTGCAGTCAGGGAGGTCGCAGGCCCCTGGAGATCGCAGCAGAGGCGCTGGTCAGTTAATGTGACGCTGCGAATAAGAGGGGGATTTCCAGCGGGGAATGTGGGAAGTGAAGGAGCGAGGCGATTATATAGGGTAGAAGAGCGATCCATAGTAGGGATAGATTAGGGGGAAGGGTTTAAGATGGGAGAGGGCTGTACAGGTAAAATGTGCTTTAATCCTTCTAACACATTCTAGGGATTTGTCTGATTTCCAAGTGTAAGTTTGAGGCAAAGACACCAGCCTCAAATTGGAGAACAAGTTTTCCTTTTTACGGCAGGTGTAGTAATTAACCAGAGAAAGACCTTCTGCAGTTCTCCATCTCGCCACAAGAGGGCACTAAACATATCTTGCAGTCATTGGGGGAGATTCCCGAAGCTCCGATAAGGAGCATCAGATCTCGATCCGGTGTTATCTGCCACTCACGTCACTAGGTGGTAACGCAGGATAGAGCTCTGATACCTCGTATCGAAACTTAGGCCATCTCAACCATTGTGCTTCACCTATACATCACTGAAAGCTGCATCACCTATACATCAATTAAAGCTGCATCACCTGCACATCAATTAAAGCTGCATCACCTATACATCAATTAAAGCTGCATCACCTATACATCAATTAAAGCTGCATCACCTGCACATCAATTAAAGCGGCATCGCCTATACATCAATTAAAGCGGCATCGCCTATACATCAATTAAAGCTGCATCACCGATACATCAATTAAAGCTGCATCACCTGCACATCAATTAAAGCGGCATCGCCTATACATCAATTAAAGCTGCATCACCTATACATCAATTAAAGCGGCATCACCTATACATCAATTAAAGCTGCAATCTCCAAGTCAATTTTTTCTTTTAAGATTAGCTGAGCCGGTGGGGGTCTCTTCACAAGCTGATCCGCTGCCCCCCGGCCTGTAAAGCCTGCGCCCCCACTCCCTGCCCGCGGCTCCTGAGACGCGGGCAGTGTGCGCTGCTTTGGGTTAGCGGAATAGTTGGGCTGTTAAAGCTGAGGTGTGTTTCTCGTTGAATCCGAAAGCAGGAACCGCCCCTATTATTTTCTCTCTCTTTCCCCCCCAGATATCTGCATCTCCTGTGGAAGTTTGAACGCCACCCTGGAGCACCCCCTGTTTATCGGGGGAATGTGCCAAAACTGCAAGGTAATGTCACCAGAGGGGAGAAGGGGGAAGGGTTTGGGGGAGGAGAGAGAATGGGTAGGAAAGCTGCTGCCAAACGGAGAACTAAAATGTATTATACATATTGGCCCATGTTTACTAAGTGCGGTTCCATAAGACACCTCCCGACACTGGAATACACATCACCATTCGAGTCAATGCGCCCAGTGGCGGATTTCCCATTATACCCGGGCCTTGGGTGGCAAAAATGCCCGCCCCCATATACATGTGCGGAGCTCTTGGGTCTATCAGGCCTGCTGGGAAGTCCCTTACATACGCCGGGCGCCTCCTTGCTGTCTCCTTTCTGCCGCCCTCCTCCTCCTTTCGATTCGCAGCGTCAAATGACGAATACGGACGTCACCAACTTGGCGTCACACGGCGTCTTGTTGCCATGGCAACGTGATGTCGCAGCGTCAAATAACGCCGCGCTACCATGGCGACGAGACGCCGTCTGATGTCACTTTGGTGACTTCCGTGGCGTCATTGGACGCTGCGAATCGAAAGGAGGAGGAGGTGGGCGGCAGAAAGGAGGCGACCGGCGTATATACGTGAAATCCGCCGCTGAGTGGGCCGGAAGAAGTCTTGTGGATTTACAACACAATGCAGTAAATATGGGCAAAATGTGTTACTTTTCAGTAACTGTAAAAAGTTTTATAGCCATCGAGATGGATATTAATCTGTAACACAATACAAGGAGAAAATATGTTTATTTGCTGTTTATTTCAGTCTCTGTGCTCCGCCTGTGATGTTCTTAAGGGAAAACAGGGGCGCAGATTTCAGCGGAAGGTTACATTAAAAACATGAGATCAGAGAGATCAGCTCACTGATTACATCAATAATGTGGCTGCAGAACAAGACACAACACATGGAAACATGTTACCTGTCTGCACTGCACCACGGTCTCACATTTATACATCTACACTGTATATCCAACTACAATATCTCATTCAGCTTTAAATCCAGAAATGGGCTGCAAACACAGGTACTATTCCATCCTTGTTCCTAATAAAAAAATACCACTTATAACTGAGCACATTCAATTATCTCAGGCAGGCCCACCACCTCGCCTTCCCCCATTATCTCAGACAGGCTCACGCCCCGGCCTTCCTCCATTATCTCAGACAGGCCCACCAACCGGCCTTCCTCCATTATCTCAGGCAGGCCCACCACCCGGCCTTCCTCCATTATCTCAGGCAGGCCCACCACCTCGCCTTCCCCCATTATCTCAGACAGGCCCACCACCCTGCCTTCCCCCATTATCTCAGACAGGCCCACCACCCGGCCTTCCTCCATTATCTCAGACAGGCCCACCACCCCGCCTTCCTCCATTATCTCAGGCAGGCCCACCACCCCACCTTCCCCCATTATCTCAGGCAGGCCCACCACCCTGCCTTCCTCCATTATCTCAGGCAGGCCCACCAACCTGCCTTCCTCCATTATCTCAGGCAGGCCCACCACCCTGCCTTCCTCCATTATCTCAGGCAGGCCCACCACCCTGCCTTCCCCCATTATCTCAGACAGGCCCACCACCCTGCCTTCCCCCATTATCTCAGGCAGGCCCACCACCCTGCCTTCCTCTATTATCTCAGACAGGCCCACCACCCCGCCTTCCTCCATTATCTCAGGGTCGAACCATCTTTACCAGTGGCTACGCGCCCGGTAACCATTCACATCACATTGCACGGCCAGTAACCATTCTACATGTCTCGCCTCACTGCGCATAACCATCCTCACATTGCCAATGCAAGTAAGTGACTTAACCTTCTCACATCCCACTGCAACGGCCGAAGTAACCATCTCTCACATGTTAGCACGCGCCGAGTAACCATTCATCACATTGCACGCCAGTAACCATTCTCACATTGCCATCGCCGGTAACCATTCTTCACATTGCACACGGCCATAAACCTATTCTTCTACATGGCACGGCCAGATAACCATTCTCACATTGCTTTAGCGGCCATTAACCATTCCTACATTGCATGGCCAGCAATACCAATCCTCACATGCACTGCACTGCCAGTAAGCCCTTTCTCACATTGCCGGCCAGTTAACTCATTACTCACATTTGCTGACGGCCAGTAACCATTCTCAACATTGCACTGCCAGTAACCATCTCACATATACAATGGCCAGTAGGAACCACATTCTTTGCACCAACCTTCAATGAGGCCCAGAGCTCATCATTGACGTGTAACCATCCTCACATGACACGGCTCATTAACCATTCTATTGACGCATAACCTAGTACCTCCTTCACGCAGTTACATCACGTGCATGGCCATAATCACTCATTGCAGCCAGACCTCACATTAGCCAGACCAACTCAATTAGACGGCCACATCCATCTTGTCACGACCTTTAGTAACCTATTATATACTTAGCCATACATTCTCACATGCATTGATAGACTGTGAGTGATTACAGGCCTACACCTTATAACTCACGCTGCGCCTGGGAAAGCCGTTTATAATGCTGGCCATAAGTTTATAGGAATTGATGTTAAAATTGGATAAGAAACCACAAGTGGACACTTGGCGTGATGACTCATTTGCATTTCCATTACCCAGAATACTGGCTGCAGTTGAACGCATTGTATGCCTACGCGATAATGTGATCGGAAGGCCGGTGATAGTGGGCCTGTCGAGAGATAATAGAGTGAAGTGCCGACGTGGTGAGGCCTTGGTCTGAGATAATGCGGGAGGAAGTCAGAGGTGGTGCGGCCTGCTTGAGTAAATCTGTCGCGAGAAGGCGCGGGTGCGGGTGGGCCTGCACTTAGATACATGGGGGAAGGCCGGAGTTGGGTACGGGACCTTCCTCATGAAGATAATGAAGAAGGCGGGGTGGTGGGCCTTGCACTGAGATAATGGAGGAAAGGCCGGGGGTGTGGGCCTGTCTACGGAGATAATAGAGGAAGGGAAGGGTGGTGGGCCTGCCTGAGATAATGGGTGGAAGGCAGGGCCGCTGGGAGTGGGGAAGGAGTGGTGGACCTGAGATAATGAAAAGGGGAAGGTGAGTACAATGAGGAGCGAGGTGGCGTGGCCCTGCCTGAGATAATGGAGGAGAGGCAGGTTGGTGGGGCCTGCCTGAGATATTGAAGGAAGGGAGGGTGGTGGCGACCTGCCTGAGATTGAAGGTTTGGGGCCTGCCTGGATATGGGGAGGGGTGGTGGCATGGGCCTGTCGTAGATAATGGAGGAAGGGGGTGGTGGGCCTGCTCATAGATATGGAGGGAGCGAAGGCCGGGGTGGTGGGCACTGCCTGAGATAATGGAGGAACGTGGGCCGGCCTAGAATTGGGCGGCATGGTGTGGGCCTGCCTAGAGAGTGGAATGAGGAAGGGTGCCAGGTTGGGGCCTGTCTGAATAATATGGAGGATGCGGAAGGTGTGGGCTGCGGAATGGGGAAGGCTGTGGCCTGCTGATAATGGCGAGGATGCCGGAGGTGGTGAGGCCTGTGAGATATGGAGAAGTGGTGGCTGCTGAGATAAGCAGAAGGCGGGTGGCTCAGATAGGTGAAGGCGGGGCCTGCTGAGTATAATGGGGGGAAGCAGGGTGGTGGGCTGTTCTAGTCGATAGGAGGAAGGCGAGGTGTGGGCTGCATGAGATAATGGGGAAGGCAGGGTGTGGCTCCTGCCTGAGATAATGGAGAAGGCCGGTGGCTGGAGCCATGTTATGTATGACGTAAATGAGAGGGAGGGTGGGGTGGTGGGCCTGCCTGAGATAATGGGGGAAGGCATGGTAGTGGTGTGGCTGGCCTGTCTGAGATAATGGAGGAAGGCGGTGGTGGGAGGCCTATGTGAGATAATGGGAGGATAGGCGGGTGGTAGGCGCTGCCTGCAGTGATAATGAAGGGGAATGGGTGGGTGGGCTGTGGGGTCTGGGCGGTTGTGGGCTGTCTGATATATGGAGGAAGGCGAGGTGTGGGTGGGGACGTCCGCCTAATAATGGGGGAAGGCGTGGTGGTTGGGCCTGCTCTGATATAATGGGGAGAGGTGGGTTGGAGGGCCTTCTGAGATAAGTGGGGAAGGCGGGTGGTGAGGCCTGTTCGAGATAATGGGGGAGAGGCCGGTGGTGCGGTGCCTGCCCTGAGTATATATGGGGGGAAGGACGGGTGGTGGCATACTATGATTAATGGAGGAAAGGCAGGTTGTATGGGCCTGCCTGAGATTTAATGGTTCGGAAGGCGGGGTTGATGGGCCTGGCCTGGATAATGGGGGGGGCAAGGAACTGGTATGGGGTGATGTGTTTGTTTTTTGGCTCTGGCCGATGGATTAATGGGTGGGAAGCGGGGTAGCGTGGGCCTTGTTCGTTTGATGAAATGGGGGAAGGCGGTTGGGTTGGTGGGCCTGCCTCGAGCCTAATGGAGCGAGGCGGAAGGTGGTGCGGCACGGCCCTAGAGATAGATGGAGAGGAAGGCGAGGGTGGTTGGTGGCTTGCCATGCAGCTAATTGCGGTGAATGGCCGGTGGTGATGCAGGCCTTGACAGGATTAATGCAGCGAACGGCTGTTGTGTGAGTGGTCCTTTGCCTGTGAGGATAATGGATAGAAGGAGGGTGGTGGCCGCCCTGAGTAGATAATGGCAGGAAATGGTGGGGATGGTGGGCCTGCCTGGTGCAGGATAATGGAGCGAATGGCAGATGGTGGTGAGGCCTCCTGCCTCGAGAAAAGGCGGGATAGGCGGTGGTGGTGGGCCTCCCTATTTCTGTCTGACGAAAGAATTGGGGGGGAAGGAGGGGAAAAGAAAAGCGTGGTGGTGGGCCCTCTCCCCTGCCTGAGAATTAAGGGGGAAGGCGGGCTGGCCCGGGGCTGGTGGGGGGCCTCGCCTGAGATAATGAGGAAGGCGAGTGGTGCCTGGCCCGAGCCCTGCTGAGATTAATGGCTGGGTAAGGACGTCTGTTGGTGGTGGGCCTACCTGTCTGAATAATGTCGGCGGTAAGGCCAGGGGGTGGTTGGGCCGCGACTTGCCTGGATAGATGGGGGGAAGGCACGAGAGGTGTGGTACGGCCTGCATTGAGATAATGGGGACATGGCGGTGTGTAGTGGGCCTCGTAATTGAGCATAATGGGAGAAAGGGAGAGGTTTTACGACGGGGAGGGCCCTGTACTGAGATAATGGAGGAAGGATGGGGGGGCTTCGGTAGGTGGGAACTGCCGAGATAATGTGGATAGCGGTGGTGTAGCGGCCTGCCTGAGATTAATGGGGGAAGGCAGGGTGGTGGGCCAGTTATGAGGATAATGGGGGTGAAGGCAGAGGTGGTAGGAAAGCAGGTCTGAGGATAAGGGCGGGATAACGCAGGGGGTGGTAGGTCTTGCTGAGGTAATGGGGAAGGACGGCGCAGTTGGGTTGCTGGCGCCTCTGCCTGAGTAATGAGGGAGGTGGAAGAGCCGGGTTTGAGGTGAGTGGATGCGGTGGTGGGCCTGCTGAGAAATTTAATGGAGGGAAGTGCTGAGGGTGGGCGACCTGCTACGAGATAATTGGGGAAGGCCGTAGAGTCGGTGGAGCCTGCCTGCAGATTGAGCATTAATGGAGCAAGCAAAGGGGGGGGCCGCTCTCTGAGATACTGGGTCGAAGCCAGGGTGGTTGGGACCTGTCCTGAGATAATGGCAGGAACAGGAAGCAGGCGTGGTGGGCCTGACATTGAGATAATCGGATGAAGGCCGGTTTGGTTGGCCGTGTTCTGAGATATGGAGGAAGCGCGGGTTTTGGGGTAGCGAGTGAGCTAGCCTGAGCATAATGGAGGAAGGCTGAGGGTGGTGTGGCTGCCTGAGAGTAATGGAGTGGAAAGAGGGGGTTGTGATGGGCTTGTTGAGATAATGGAGGAGGACAGGTGGGGCCTCCTGCATGAGAGATAATGGTAAGAATGAGAAGGCGGGGCGGGTTGGGCCTGTTGAGGATAATGGAGGAGGCGGAGTGGGTGGTGTGGCATGCCTGAGATAATGGGGAAGGCGGGGTGGTGAGGCTGCCATGTCGAGATAATGGAGGAAGGACCGGGTGAGGGGCAGTCTGAGAATATGGGTGATGGCGGGGTGGTGGCTGGCCGAGTAGGGGTGAGCGGGTGTGGGCATACGAGATAATGAGGGGGGAACGGTGGGGGGTGGTGGGCCGTCTGAGATAATGAGGAAGGGAGGTGGTGGGACCTGTGAGTATGGTAATGAGGAAGGGCTAGTGGGATGGGCCGTCTGAGATAATCGGGGGAAGGCGTTGGGTGGGGTGGGCGCTTGTCTGAGATTAAGGGGAACCGGGGGCCGGCAGAGTAGAGGGGTGGTTTGGTGGCCTGTCCGTCTGAGATAGGGTGGGAAGGCAGTAGGTGGTGGGGCCTGTCTGGATAATGGGGGAAGGCCGGTGGTGGGCGCTCCTGATAAGGGGGGAAGGCGGGGGTGGTGGGCCTGCTGAGGATTACAGGGGGAAGGCGGGGGTGGGGCCTCCGAGTTTCGGAGGCGGGGGTGCATGACTGAGATAATGGAGGAAGGCGGGTGGGGTAGGGGCCTGCGGGATAGGGAGGGCAGGTGTGGGCTGCTGCGAGAAATTGGGGGAGGCGAAGGGTGGTGGGCACGGCCTGAGATAATGGAGGAAGGCAAGGTGGGTGGGACCTGCTGAGATAATGGGGAAGGCAGGAAGTGTTGGTGGGCCTGCCTGAGATAATGAGCAGGGTGGGGGAAGGCGGAAGTGGGTGAAGGTGGGGCTGCGGGACCTGCTGGAGAAGGGGAAGGCGGGGGGGTGGGCCTGTAGATGTGGAGGAATGAGGGTAGGGGTGGGAAGCCTGCGATAATGGAGGAAGGCAAGGGTGTGTGAGGCCTTCTGCGAGATAAGGGGAAGGGCGGGTGGTGGGCCTCTGCTGAGATGTGGGAAGTGAGAGGGAAGGGAGTGGGCTCTCTAAGGGTTGGGTAATGGGGAAGGCATGTTGGTGGGCCTCGCCTGAGGATAATGGGAGGGAAGGCAGGGTGTGTGGGGGCGATGCCTGAGAGAATGGGGGAAGGGTGCGGTTTCGGGGCATTGCCTGAGATAAATGGGAGTGAGGACAGGTGTGGGGGTTTGGGGTGGTGGGCATGCCGTAGGAGTAATGGGGGAAGGCGGGTCGGGGTGGGCCGTGCAGACGGTCGTGAATCGGGTGGGGCTGAGTAATGGAGGCAGGCCGGGTGGTGGGTCCGTGGGGGCGTAGAGATGAAGGGGGAAGGCGAGGGTGTTGGGGGCATGCCTTGAATAAATGGAGGGGAAGGCCGGGTCGGTGGGCTCCTGCCTGAGAAATGGAAGGAAGGTCGGGGGTGGGCATGTCTCGATACTGGGGGAACTGGCAGGGGTGGGGGCCTGTCCTGAGATAATGGGAGGGGGGTGTGGCCGGGCTTGCCATGAGATAATGGGGGAAGAGGGGGTGGTGGGCCTTGTCGAGATAATGGAGGAAGCGGGGGGGTGGGCCTGCCTGAGATATAATGGAGGAAGGCAGGGGTGGGGGCCCTATTGAGATAATGGGGATAAGGCGGTGGTGGTTGGGCATGCTTCCTGCCTGAGATAAATGGGGGAAGGCAGGTGGTGTTGGTGGGCTCTGAGATAATGGGGAAGGAAGGGTGGGGTGGGCCTGCTGAGGATAATGGTGGGGGAAGGACGGCGGTGGTGGGCTGTCTGACATAATGGGCGGAAAGGCAGGGGTGGGGGCCCTGACTGAGATGTAATGGGGTGTAAAGGAGGAGGGGTGGTGGCCTGCCTGAGATAATGGAGGAAGGCAGGGGTGTGGTGGGCCCTGCCTGGAGATAATGGAGGAAGGCGTGGGGCGTGGGGGGGGGGCCTAACTGCTGAGATAATGGGGGGAAGGCCGAGGGGTGGGCGGCCGGAGCTAATGGGGGACCGGGAAGGGTGGTGGGGCCGACTGACATAATGGAGGAAGGCGGGTGGGTGGGCCCTGCTGAGATAATGGAGGAAGGGGGGTGGTGGGCCTGCCTGAGATAATGGGGAAGGCGGGTGGTGGGGCCTGCCTGAAGGTGATAATGGGGGGAAGGCGGGTGGTGGGCTGCCTTAGAAATAGGAGGAAGAGGGTGGGGCCTGCCTGAGATAATGGAGGAAGGCAGGGTTGTGGGCTGCCGAGATAATGGGGGGAGGCGGGTGGTGGGCCTGTTGAGGATTAATGGGGGAAGGCGCGGTGGTGGGCCTGTGAGATAATGGGGGAGGGCAGGGGGGGTGGTGGGCATGCATGAAGAGATAATGGGGGAAGGCGGGGGTGGGGTGGTGGGCCTGTACTGGATAATGGGAAGGCGGGGGCGGGGTTGGTGGGCGGAAGGCGGGGGGGGTTGTGGGCCCCTGCTGAGATAATGGGGAAGGCGGGGGTGGGGGGCTGCCTGAGAAATGGGGGGAAGGCGGGTGGTGGGCCTGTCTGAGATAAGGAGGGAGGAAGGGTGGGGTGGTGGCCTGCCTGAGATAATGGAGGAAGGCGGGGTGGTGGGCCTGCGCTGAGGATAATGGGGGATAAGGCGGGGTGGTGGGCTGCCCTGAGATAATGGAGGAAGGGTGGGGGGTGTGGGCCTGTCTGAGATTGACTAATGGGGGGGAAGGCAGGTGTTGGGCCTGTCTGAGATAATGGGGGAAGGTGGGTGTGGTGTTGGGGCCTGCTGATGATAATGGGGGAAGGCGGGTGGTGGGGCCTGTGAGATAATGGGGGTGGGGAAGTGCAGGGGGGTTGGTGGGCCTGCCTGAGATAATGGAGAGAGGGGGGTCGGGTGGTGGTGGGGCTGCCTGAGTAAAGGGAGGAATAGGAGTGGTGGGCCTGCCGAGAGAATGGGGGAAGGCGGGGGTGGTGGGCCGCTGAGATAATGGGGGAAGGTGGGGTGGGTGGGTGGCTGCCGGACTGAGATAATGGGGGAAGCCGGGTGGTGGGTCTGCTGGAGGATTAATGGGGGAAGCGTGGTGGTGGGCTGCCTGAGATAATGGGGAGAGGCAGGTGTGGTGGGCCTGGCCTGAGATAATGGGGGAAGGGTGGGGGGTGGGCCTGCCGGAGATATAGGGAGGAAGGGCAGTTGGGGGCCTGATGGGCATGGGATAAGGAGTGGTGGTGGGGCCTGCGAGATAATGGGGGTGGGCCGGTGGTGGGCCTGCCTGAGATAATGGGGAAGGAGGGTGGTGGGGCTGTGCTGAGATAATGGGGGGAAGGCATGGTGGTGGTGGGCCTGCCGTGGATAAGGAGGAAGGCGGTGGTGGTGGGACTGCCTTGAGAAATGGGGAAGGCAGGGTATGGTGGGCCTGTCTGAGAAATGGGAGGAAGGACGGGGGTGGTGGGCCTGCCTGAGATCAGATAAGGTGGGGGGGAAGGCAGTGGTGTGTGGCTGCTGAGATAATGGAGGAAGGCGGTGTGGTGGTGGGCTCTGCTTACTGAGATAATGGGGGTAGGTAAGGCAGGGTGGGTGGTGGGCCTGCTGATGATAATGGGGGGAAGGCGGTGGGTGGTGGCCTGCCTGAGATAATGGGGGCAGGCGGGTGGTGGGCCGGTCTGAGATAATGGAGGAAGGCGTGGCCTGTGGCTGATGGCTGGGAAGGGGTGGTGGGCACTGCCTGAGATAATGGGGAAGGCGGGGTGGTGGCCGGCCTGAGGATCATCGGGGGAAGGCCGTGGTGGTGGGCCTGTTCTGAGATAATGGGAGGAAGGCGGGGTGGGGCCTGCCTGAGATAATGGGGGAAAGGCCTGGGTGGTGGGCTGCCTGAGATAATGGAGGAAGGCGGGTGGTGGGCTTGCGAGATAAGGGTGGTAGTCGGGTGGTGGGCTAGCTGAGATAAGTGGGAAGGCGCGGGCGGTGGGGTCCTGCATGAGATAAGGGGGAAGGCAGGGTGGTGGGCCTCCTGTCTGAGATAATGGAGGAAGGCAGGGTGGTTGGGCCTGCGCTGAGATTAATGGGGGGAAGGCAGCGGTGGGGGGCTGCTCGATGATAATGGGGAAGGTCGGGTTGGTGGCCTGACTGAGAAATGGGCGGAAGGCAGGGGTGTGGGCCTCCTTGCCTGAGATAATGGGGGCAGGCGGGTGGGGGTGGGCCTGCCGAGATACTGGGGTGGAAGGGGTGTGGGGCCTGTCTTGAGGATAATGGGAGGAAGGAAGGCAGGGGGTGGCTGTGGTTACTGGCCGTGCAATGTGAGGATGGTTACTGGCCGTGCAATGTGAGGATGGTTACTGGCCGTGCAATGTGAGAATGGTTAATGGCCGTGCAATGTGAGAATGGTTACCGGCCGTGCAATGTGAGAATGGTTACTGGCCATGCAATGTGAGGATGGTTACTGGCCGTGCAATGTGAGGATGGTTACTGGCCGTGCAATGTGAGAATGGTTACTGGCCGTGCAATGTGAGAAAGAATGGTTAAATGGCAGTGCTGCAATGTGAAGATGGTTTACTGGCCGTGCAATGTGAGAATGGTTACTGGCCGTGCAATGTGAGAATGGTTATTGGCCGTGCAATGGGAGAATGGTTACTGGCCGTGCAATGGGAGAATGGTTACTGGCCGTGCAATGGGAGAATGGTTACTGGCCGTGCAATGTGAGAATGGTTACTGGCCGTGCAGTGTGAGGATGGTTACTGGCCGTGCAATGGGAGAATGGTTACTGGCCGTGCAGTGTGAGGATGGTTAGTGGCCGTGCAATGTGAGAAGGGTTACCGGCCGTGCAGTGTGAGGATGGTTAGTGGCCGTGCAATGTGATGATCGTAAGTGGCTTCAGGCAGACCCACAAAGCAAGTTATCGTGAGTAAAAAAAAAAGTGACAAAAACCCTCCACCATACAGTGAATAAAAATACCCTTCTAAGCACATTCACATGTCTGATACTTAATCATTTCATAATCGCTTCATGGACCCCTAAAAAGGCAAAAACCATCAGAGTACAGTATATCTCTTTTATTACACATGTGGTGTACTTTCCCTTCAATTACATCATAAGGTGGGAAAGTACAGACTGCAATAATGGTAGAACTGATTATGGGAAACCTCTCTTCGGCCAGGTGGTCTTGCAATGCTTTGCAAAAAGAGCTGGGGCAACAAGGCATGGGAGGCCCTTATCACCACTTTTATCTTATTTTTATGCTGTATGTAGCACTTTACAGAAAAAGCAACATATTTGAAACATAGGTTATCTCTGCCTCCTTGATGATTGATGCTGCCTTTTCCTTTACCCGCCTGAGCACGTACCTGGTGTGCTTGGAAAGGCAGGTTGTGAAATCATTCTCAAATGGCCAGTTTCCAATTTGGACTTTACTTTCCTACCAAGTACAGTATCACACATCACTTTTGTCCTTTACACACATCTCTTGAACCCCATAGACACATCACTTTGTCCCCTATGCACACCTTTAAGAAAAAAAATTATAGCAGGCACGAGTCCCTGCCCCGTGGCGCTTACAATCTGTTTTTGGTGCCTAAGGCACAGGGAGATAAAGTGACTTGCCCAAGGTCACAAGGAGCTGACACCTGAGTTTGAACCAGGCTCCCCTGCTGTCACACTCAGTGTCCTTGTTTTCAGAGTTGGTGCCTTTAATCACTGAGTCACTCTCAATCTAATACGAACCTCAGTTCACCAGCAGCTTCTTGGGTTAGATATGACTGAGCGGTGACAAGCCATTCCAGGTATTGACCACAGTTGTTCTAGCACTAGCAGATGGCAGACTGCAGAAGGACCCCTCACTCACTGCCTTTTGTTCGGCCACAGAAGTGCTTCCTGGAGTGGGGTTATCAGTATGATGACGATGGATCACAGTCCTACTGCACTATATGCTGCGCCGGGACGGAGGTGCTGATGTGCGATGAAACAAATTGCTGCAGGTGAGAGATCGGAACGTGCACACGTAAGCACAAAACCGGATATACAAGGGATCCATGTGTGATTAGCAGGGGAGCTGCACTTTTACCTTACAGGATATGTTTAATAAATAGAATATATAGGTATATGGACACTTGAGAGAGTTCAGTATATCGCAGTGGGTATAGATTATGTGAGGAACCTGTGAGAGGCTGTAAGCTCCCTGCTCTGTAATGTTATCTGTGAGGAACCTGTGAGAGGCTGTAAGCTCCCTGCTCTGTAATGTTATCTGTGCGGAACCTGTGAGAGGCTGTAAGCTCCCTGCACTGTAACGTTATCTGTGAGAGGCTGTAAGCTCCCTGCACTGTAACGTTATCCGTGAGGAACCTGTGAGAGGCTGTAAGCTCCCTGCACTGTTATGTTATCCGTGAGGAACCTGTGAGAGGCTGTAAGCTCCCTGCTCTGTAATGTTATCTGTGAGAGGCTGTAAGCTCCCTGCTCTGTAATGTTATCTGTGAGAGGCTGTAAGCTCCCTGCTCTGTAATGTTATCTGTGAGAGGCTGTAAGCTCCCTGCACTGTAACGTTATCCGTGAGGAACCTGTGAGAGGCTGTAAGCTCCCTGCACTGTTATGTTATCCGTGAGGAACCTGTGAGAGGCTGTAAGCTCCCTGCACTGTAACGTTATCTGTGAGGAACCTGTGAGAGGCTGTAAGCTCCCTGCACTGTTATGTTATCCGTGAGGAACCTGTGAGAGGCTGTAAGCTCCCTGCTCTGTAATGTTATCTGTGAGAGGCTGTAAGCTCCCTGCTCTGTAATGTTATCTGTGAGAGGCTGTAAGCTCCCTGCTCTGTAATGTTATCTGTGAGAGGCTGTAAGCTCCCTGCTCTGTAATGTTATCTGTGAGAGGCTGTAAGCTCCCTGCACTGTAATGTTCTCTGTGGAGTCTGTGAGAGGCTGTAAGCTCCCTGCTCTGTAATGTTTTCTGTGAGAGGCTGTAAGCTCCCTGCTCTGTAATGTTATCTGTGAGAGGCTGTAAGCTCCCTGCTCTGTAATGTTATCTGTGAGAGGCTGTAAGCTCCCTGCACTGTAATGTTATCTGTGAGAGGCTGTAAGCTTCCTGCTCAGTAATGTTATCTGTGAGGAACCTGTGAGAGGCTGTAAGCTCACCTGGCATCTGTTATGTTATCTGTGAGAGGCTGTAAGCTCCCTGCACTGTAATGTTATCTGTGAGAGGCTGTAATGCTCCTTCCCTGTAAATGTTTATCGTGATAGTCTGTTAAGCCTCCCTGCTCTGTAATGTTATCTGTGAGGAACCTGTGAGAGGCTGTAAGCTCCCTGCACTGTAATATTATCTGCGAGAGGCTGTAAGCTCCCTGCTCTGTAATGTTATCTGTGAGGAACCTGTGAGAGGCTGTAAGCTCCCTGCTCTGTTATGTTATCTGTGAGAGGCTGTAAGCTCCCTGCACTGTAATGTTATCTGTGAGAGGCTGTAAGCTCCCTGCACTGTAATGTTATCTGTGAGGACCCTGTGTTGCGGTGAACAGGGCTGAGTTATGTAGCAGTTCGAAATATATAATGGCCGCCATCTTTAAGAGTCCCTATACAAATAAATTTGCATCAGTAATTCTCTACACTAGAAAAAACTGCTGGAGGGTGGAGGGGAATATGTGATCAAGATTAAAAAGAATGTAACAGCAATCTGTACAAAAACAAAGTGAGACCTTTAAACTGAGTGTTACCAAGGTTCATGCAGGATCCTATGGGCCATATATACTAAACAGTGCTACGGTAAGGTACCTTACAGGATATTCATGTAACTGGGCTGTAAGGTACTTTATGGCTTAGTGTTCTTTGTTATTGAGGCCCTATTTCCCATGGCAGACAAGCAGCCTGTTGGGATAAAGTACAACAGCTGAGCCAGGCCCTGCATGGCTGTCTGATAAGCGCTGTCCGGGGTCCTGATCTGCTGACCCTGTCTGTGTTACCTTAGGTGCTTCTGTGTGGAATGTGTTGACTTGATGGTGGGACCAGGCGCAGCTCAGGCAGCTATAAAAGAAGACCCCTGGAAATGCTACATGTGCGACCACAAGGGCATCTATGGGCTGCTGAGAAGACGGGATGACTGGCCCTCCCGCATGCAGCTCTTTTACTCCAATAACCACGACCAAGAATTTGTAAGTAGCCCTCATGCCCCGTGTCTGCCTGCAAATGCAGAACAGGCTGTTCAAGGCTTACAAATGTTATCAAGACCTATTGCGACATGCTGCAGTATTTCCGGATTTTCCACTGGCAGTGCATGGTTGGGTAGTGCAAAGGAAAATTAGTAATTTATCTTTCTTTCCCACTTTTCATTCTTTGTTCCATATTCTACATTTTTCTTCCCCCATCTTGCCTCTCTGTATTTTTATAGTTTCTGTGTATGTCTTTTGTTACTGATCTGTCTGGCAATCCCTGCTCTCTTACATTTCTGGCAGGCCCGTGACTTTGCGTTGTGTCTATAATGTCTTTATCTCTTCTGTACTCTGTCTCATAGCTCTCGGTCTCCTGTTTGTCTTTTGTATCTTCTATATTGTTTGTTTGTGTCTGTCTCTTGTCTGTCTGTCACACTTCTGCCTGCCTCTGCTGTGTCATGTTTGTGTGTGTCTCTCATCTCTGTTGTATGTGTTTTGTGTATGTCACTTGTCTTTGGTCTATTGCTCTTCTCAGTCTCGTCTTTGCACCACGTATCTCTGCATTGTCACTCTACTTTCCATCTCGTGTCTCTGCATTGTCACTCTACTTTCCATCTCCTGTCTCTGCATTGTCACTCTACTTTCCATCTCCTGTCTCTGCATTGCACCTACTTTCCTCATCTTTTATCTTTGCATTTCACTCTACTTTCCATCTCTTCTCTGCATTGTCACTCTCTACTTTCCATCTCATGTCTCTGCATTGTCACTCTACTTAATCTTCCTGTCTCTGTATTCTCACTCTACTTTCCATCTCCTGTCTCTGCATTGTCACTCTATGCTCCATCTCATGTCTCTGCATTGTCACTCTACTTTCCATCTCCTGTCTCTGCATTGTCACTCTACTTTCCATCTCCTGTCTCTGCATTGTCACTCTACTTTCCATCTCCTGTCTCTGCATTGTCACTCATCTGTATCTGTATCTTGTTTATGTTCTGCATCCTTCCCTTCTTTCTCTCCTTGCTGTGTACCATACGTCTTTAACTCTTTCCTGTCCATCTTTACCTCACATCCTTGTCTCACTCTCCTTCTCTTGTGTTTGTTCTCTTCCTGACATTGTGCCCTTAACCCCCTTGTTGCACCTCACATCCCTCTGAAGTGTGGTTCATGGCAGTCACACAGTATTCTAATAAGAGTGTCCCTCATTGTCATGGGAGACCAGGTTATTTACACCTTTTTACCGGGATCATTCATTGAGCAAAACAAGGTAGAGAAATAAATTGTAATTCATTCGGCATAAATTCGCTTACACACAATGAAACACAAAATACAGACGAAAAGACACACTTACTTTGGGATTGGGGTAGAAAACTTTTCTGGGTGCAGGGGAACTCTGTGGGAGAGTTTTACCCTGACCTGGACTTAGCCCAAAATCTCCTGGAACCCAAATCGGCATAAAATTTCACACGCCACCGCTACGTTCTCTTCTGAGAACTTGGTCCCTCCTGACCGCGAGTTTCTCCTAATCTCCTGGAACTCAAATCATCATAAAATTCCAGCCGCGATCGCTACGTTCGATTCTGAGAACTTGGGCGCAGAATGCTGGACTTAGTCTCTGGCGGGCAGGCTTTTCAGGCTTGAAATCGAAGCCGTTTGCTTTGCTATTACAAACAAAGCATCTTTGAAAAGCCCGCCCGCGCTCTTTCGGCTCTGACTCAAGAGGAACACCACATCTCATTTGGCTCACGGCTTCTTATAGTATTCTCTGCTTCATTCATAAAATAGAAGCAGAGCAGACAGCCAATCAGCGCGTGGGAACTTTCTTAAGCAGCCAATCAGAGCCAAGCCGGCTAGAAAAGCCGGGTCAGCGGGAAATTTAAAATAGCTAAGGAACATGCGCCAGCCTGCCACCTCTCCCCCCAGCTATACCAATGCCACCTGCTAGGCAGCGCCCCTAGGTCTGGCAGAACATGTTGCATCCCGGAGGACTGCCCTTTATCTCCGGACCTTACTCCGCCTTTCCCCGCTAACCAAATGCCATTCACACCTCTGGGCATCCTCTGGCTGCTTTGAACTCAGATGTCCAGCAGACATAACGGCGCCTATGGGTTAACTTGGGCAGCCTGTTTGGACATCGGTTCTGAATGTTTAAACATATTAAAACTATATTTTAATACACTCTGAGTCTCTGGGTACAGGGAACAGAAAATATGTTGTCATTTATTTCTGTCTGCCTTATTCCCCACACACTTTCCATTGGACTCAGTTTGGACTCTCAGAGTCCCCCCCCCAACCTTATATACAGTGGGGCACCCACAAATCCTATACTGGTTGTGGGTCACCTTGGCACTAGCTCGGGTACCCCCCTTAACCTAAGGATTCCCTCAGCTACAGGAATGCATGTTTATCTCTGTGCCTCATTCTCCTTTCTGGTCTATGCTGAAGCAGGGTACTCTAGTGGTGAGTCGTGCTTGCGTTTTCAAGGGGAGGTATTGCCGGGACAATGTGCCTACATGTATCCGAGAATCAGGCATGTTTCCCGGGTACAGTTATTGGGGAATCGGCAACTCCGGACCCCAATCTCCTGGGCACATTCTGACAACGGTTGCTCCGCAAACCCCCCTTGAAACTCATACCTTAGCAATCCCTGCTCGCTGGCACGCCCGGAAACTCATCCCCTAGCAATCCCTGCTCGATGGCACAATGTTACTGGCCAAAGAGCCAACTCTCTTGGACCCTTATACACGGAGCACTCATACTGTTCACTTATTACTTCCTAAAGGACCCACCAAAGCTTTACCCACCTGTAACAGCTGAGAAGCGGAAGCCTATCCGAGTGCTGTCTCTCTTTGATGGCATTGCAACAGGTAAGCTGACACTCACACTCACTGTAACTCACACTCAAGCACTGCATATTAAATGCTTCTGTAATGTTTGGGAGGACAAATTTACCCCCTATTGAAATGAGTGAGCAGCATTATATAATGATGCTGAGCCCCTCAATACACTTCAACCTCCTAAATCAATTGCACCTGGACCCCAAGAAAGCTCTAATAGAGCTTCAGGATCTAATCTGAAGACCATCTCCAGTTAAAATAGTTCTTCCCCATAGCTGCTCTTTTGGTGTTTGCTGGGAATTGGAGGGCAGTGGTGGTGAGCAGTAGAGTCAGCAGGAGAAGTCTGTGCGGAGCCAACGTTTTAAGGGCTCTTCCATCAGGGAAAGGGTTAGAAGCAAAATCGTCCTTTTTTAGAGGAAAAGGCCCTGGGACATTGGTCTGGTGACTTGGAATCAGGCAAAGAAACAACGTCGCTGGGTGTATAGGTATAAGGTATTAGCAGCAGAAAGAGAGAGGCAGTGATGTCACTTTATAAACCATTGGCAAGACCTTACCTAGAGTACCGTGTCCAGTTCCGGAGGCCACATCCACCAGTAGTAACTACATACAGGAAGTGGTTGGGGGGAAATACAACTAAAATGGTACACTGGTTTCATCAAGAGATGTCAGTAAAAAAAAAGGGAAAAGGAAAATCCTGTCATATGAAACCTTTTTATTGGACAAACAAAGTTAATAGTGTACGAGTTTTCCAACTTCATAGCGTTCTTCTTCAAATATTGTCAGACTAACAAGTACAGCACAACATGGGAGAAATAAGGGATGGGAAATGTGATAGAAACTATTAGCATGGCACTAGAAAGAAGTTCAGACAAGATGGATTCTTTGAAGCTAGCGCGTGGCAGGTTCATGAGAAATGGGAGACGTGCTTTCATGCAATGACCTCTTAAAGAGAGGTAAAGAAATGGGAAAACCACTTTAGGATTGTTTTTTCAATGGGGGTTTCTAGGAACCCTCTGGTTCCACAGGCATCCCTAAATGGTTCCCTGCAATTCTCAGGTTATTTGAAAATGGTAACAAATACAGAAGAATTTATAATGCATCTGATCTCAGATATACTATTAGAGAGGGTTGGGGTTCCTTACAATGCATCAGATCTCAGATGCGCTATTAGAGAGGGCTGGGGTTCCTTACAATGCATCCGATCTCAGATGCACTATTAGAGAGTGGGGTTCCTTACATGCATCTGATCTCATCCGCGCTATTAGAGAGGGTTGGGGTTCCACAATGCATCTGATCTCAGACACGCTATTAGAAATGGTTGGGGTTCCCTACAATGCATCTGATCTCAGACGCGCTATTAGAGAGGGTTGGGGTTCCTTACAATGCATCTGATCTCAGACGTGCTATTAGAGAGGGTTGGGGTTCCTTACAATGCAATCTGCTGCTTCACCCACGCTTATTAAAGAGGGTTGGGGTTCCTTACAATGCATCTGATCTCAGACGTGCTATTAGAGAGGGTTGGGGTTCCTTACAATGCATCTGATCTCAGACACGCTCTTAGAGAGGGTTGGGGTTCCACAGAACTTCGCAATATTATTATAGGGTTCCTTAACAAAAAAAAAACGTCTGCAATAACAGAACACAAGTATGGAAAGGAGGAGATGGAGGATTTACAGCACGCAGGAAAACAGACGGACTTGGTGGTCCTTATTTGCTGAAGATGTCCATGTTTGTAACACAGTGCTGGGCTTTTCCCCGTGACAGGTCTGTTGGTGCTAAAGGATCTTGGGATCCAGATAGACCGTTACATTGCCTCCGAGGTTTGTGAAGACGCCATCACTGTGGGAATGGTGCGACACCAGGGGAAGATCATGTACGTGGGAGACGTGCTCAATATCACCGACATGCAGGTGAGTAAAGAGCAATGGGGGAAAACCACGTGTTAAGCATTCACATTGCTACTACAATAGTGGTACTGAGTACTTGTCACGGTGCACATAAACTTATCAACACTTTTTATATTTCTGGGTACTCGATTGAACACAACAAGGAGCAAAATAAATTGTGATTTATTTCCTGTATTGACAAACACACGACAACTGCAGAATACACTTAAAACAACACTTACTGGGATAAGGGAACTAAATAGATTGTCCTTTGCATGGAAGCGCAAGAAATGCAGTCTTGGTTTAAAGGTCCCGTGGCTAGATCGCAAATTGCCGATCTGATATCTTGGCCAAATCAAAGTATTTTGTGGTGGTTCATAGGAATTCGTTCGGAAGTCCCCAGAGCTAACGAATTCCGTAGCTTGGGGTAGATTCTTGTTTGCGTTGATATTAACCCCTGGCATACTGGAACAGCTGCTGCTGTGCTTGAACAAAGTGCTGTGTGAAGCGTAGTTACATCATGGATCATAGGAATCACACCGGGGATAGTCCGGTGGGCACAGTTATAGGTGATTCCTGGGTACCTTTAACATGTGCACCCAATCCCCGCTGTGGGAACATTTAACCCACCAATAGCCGCGTTGCCCGCAGTTTGCAAAACCGGGCAAAAAGGCTTTCCGGTTCGCAAAGCGCATGTGTCGGCTTGACACCCAGGCAACTTAGCATACCTGGGATACACCCTCTTGCTGGCGCCCCTGAGTCTGGGGTTTGGCCCAAAGGTGTCAATGGTCCGGGGTCTGCCACTTATCAGGAGTCCAGCCATGTACATTAATGGCACTATATAAATAAAGACATACACTGGCGACACACTTTATTCGAGCTCGGCTAGTCCCACGAATTCGGGTATACCCGGGTGTATTGAGGTTTGTGACTGTTTTCTGCCCGAGTGCATTGCGTTATTTTCCAGGCAGGGATTGAAGCATTTTATTCCCGCTGGCTGCAATACTGCACAGTATATATATATATACTGCATTACAATTCATGAATTCATGCCATCTGGTAGACACGCGAAGCATTGCAGCCTATTAAATCCTAATCATTATCATTTAACAGATCAGCCGCCCGTCAGCCAGGCATGAACCCAGGCTGGGAAGGCAAACGTAACGGGGCTTGTCAGAGGTGAGGAGCGGCGCATTCCAGGTATCTGCCAGGTACATACTGGGTATTTGCTCGAATAAAGTGTGTCGGTGCAGTACAATACAATGTATACATTATGGTGCTCTGGGGTCTTTCATCCCCGTCACTTCTTTATACTGAGGGTCGCCGGCTCAGCGGGACCCCCTTGAAGTGCCAGGGAGGAAATACCCTCAGCTCATTCACCCCTAGCACATACTGTATACATGCCAGAGCAATTTTCCCGGGCTTACAGAAAAAACAGTTCCTGTCTGTACATTTTAAAATCACAGTGGTACACACTTTATTCAAAGTTCATGTTCTGGGTGTACTATCACTGTAATTTTTATATGTATCTTCGTGTTTTTATTTATTTACACTTGCACACCAAAAACCAGGGTGCTAGGTGCCTCCGTTGTCGTGTTAGCCCCCTTAATTGAAATGCCGGCTTATGGGAGTCAAGTTCACCGAATTCTCACATCAATTGACACAATTCCCAAAGCAATTGACTTTCCGGCTTTCAAGTTAAGGGGCTAACAAGGCACGGATACATTCTATCGGTAAAACCCTTCAGAACTTAACCGCAAGACACTTATTCAATTGACTTGTGGTTACAGGGTCAAACTGATAGAAATGGATACCAATTCTACAAACGGCTCTTTAAACTTTTGGCACGCTTTTTCAATCAGCACTGGCTTTGGCGCTCACCCCTCTTGTGTCTCCACAGGATATAGCAGGCAATGCATTTACTTTCATTACAGCAGGCAAGGAATAGCCTGCAAATGGGGATTAAAAATGCTGGGACAGGGCAAATACAGGTGGTGTAGTGCAAAGACTGTTAACCCCTTGATTCCCAATGCGAGTTAGGATTAATCAGCCGGGTATAACCTTTATTTTAGGCCTGATGAATCCTCTACTCGTCACAGCACTTACACAGTATGTGCAGCTGTTAGGACTGTTCATTCAACTGCCAGTATGTGAGCCTCCGTGGGGTGCAGGAATCTCCCCTCGTGCCCACGTAACGTGATACAAAGTTACTAATATTGTTTCTCACTTAGACACACGGTTACCACCTCCTCAAATCTGCAACATTTAATCCTCGCACATTAACCATTTTTGATGAGTGACGGAAACATTGATAAATCCGGTTAAAACATTAATTAGTAACTTCTCTCTTGACGCCTCCAAACTTCTCACTGGTGCCCGCGGAGCTGAATGGAAACAGAACCACGTCACGCATTAATGTTGAAATGGTGTTGCCTACGGCGAGAATTACCACGTGAAATTGCCCCAAAACGGGACGCGGTAAAAATCGGGAGGTTTTCTCCGTATTCATTAAGAACGATCTATGCAGTAAGATTGCTAGAAAAAACATCTCATTTGCAAACTATTTTAGCATCAAATGTGTGTTATTTGACTCGATATGAAAGTGAGAAAGCATAATTCCAGAAGTTTAATAAATGGGTCTTTAAGTTACAGCGTCGGGCCCTCTGGTTCTGCAGAAGTTAAATGGCAAAACAGGTTTTTTGATACACTGACACAGCCACGACACTGGCAGATTTCTTCTTTTTCTGACTGTATTTAAGTATTAATTGCTGTGTATTTATGAAATCACTAATATACATTTTCTGTGGATAAATAGTAGTTGTGTGATATTAGAGCGAACCCGATAACAGCCGCAGAATATTACCATTATGTGTGTGGGAAATCATATTAATATTAGTGCTGTGAAGTACTTCTGCGTTACAGCAGCCTCTCCGCGGACATCAGCAAACAGAGATATCAGTCACTGGGACATCTGGCAGAACAGAAGTTGCTTGAATCAAAAAATACTTCATCGCGGGAAGTAATTTCATTCGCTTCCAAACCATGTCTTCCCCGTAGAAACGTTGTATTTTCCTGTTGTCCTGAAATAGGACAGAAATCGCTACCTGTGGGAGGACCATAAATAGCTCCTCATTTCCTCCCCAGGTAGTCTTCTTTCTTTCCTGCTTAGCTGGGTTAGAGGTTATATTTTTTTCTGTAATATAGAAAAGGGACTTACCGACTACTTAGTAGTCGAGCCACGGGAGTTACCTGCACCTCTCTCCCCCTGAAGCCCAAGGAGTTGCTGTGGTCTTGCCCTCGTATCACCCCACTCTGGGAGGAAATCAGAAATTGGGTACAGAGAATATTTGATCTCACAATTCCCCCGGATCCATGGCTGTTCCTATTGAATAGGTCATTGCCGGGAATCTCTAAAGCAGCTAACAAGCGGAGTGCACATTTTGCAACTGCTACGAGATGCGAGATCGCAGCTCTGTGGAAACAATCTGAAATTACAAGTATCCCAAAAATTCGCAGCAGAGTTTGGTTTGTGTGTCAAATGGAAAAATTAACAAGCTTAGTTAATGACACAGGAAAAAATTATCTAAAAGTCTGGACGCCATGGTTGGCCCAGACAGACATCCCCGGGGTCGAGGTATCCAAAATTTGGCATTGATTGAAATAGATGCGTTCTCCTTTGACCTAGATAGGCCGGATCACGTGGAACCTTAGAGTCAACTATGGGAAGTCAAAAAGTCTGGAACTTGGTTCAGATTTGGAGCCTTCTCTAAGGGGAAGAGACCGTGGCTGCACAGTCCCCCCTACCCCCCTCACCTCTCCCCACCCCCCTCACCTCTCCCCACCCTTTTTTTTATTGTATCTGTTTGTTTGTCCATTTGTGGTTTGTTCTTGTTTATGGAAAATTGGTATATGCAAAATCGATATGTGCTAGATATATAGATTAAGTTTCAAAGAATGTATATTGCCTACAATTTTAGACGTAATGTTATGATAATACTCGAAGGAGGAGACCGTTTGGGGTTACCCTCATGGACTCATTGTATTTTTGCTCTGGAGAAAATAAATAAAATCAAAGTTGAAAAAAAATAAATGATGGGAATGTAACAGGAACCTAAGAGCAGGATGTCCTCTACAGCATCAGGTTTGGGTCATACTTACGAGCAACGCAAGTGGCACAGGCTGGGGTTCCCAACTCAAGACCGAGATAGTGCAAGGGAAACGGCCTATCAGAAGTCACGAAACGTCAGCAAACATTCTAGAGTTAAGAGCGGTAATGGTAAGAGCGATCAAGCACTTCTCACAACAGTTGTGAGGGTGCAGCTTAAAAGTCCGGTCAGACAACTGTACAGTGGTCACATATACAGTATAAGGAGACGAGGGAAAAATAGCCCCGTACTCCTGCAAGTGTTACTCCCGATTCTCATCTGCGCAGAATGTCATCTAACAGGCGTTACAGCGATTCATATCACAGGAAAAAGGAACCTGCGGGCAGACTTCCTCCATCAGAAGACTCTCAGAAGAGCCATGGCAACGTCATGGGCAGCAAAGATGCAGGCTTCCCCCGCTGAATTATATTGGGCGGCAGTATGGACTTCAATTAATACGTTTATTAAATACAGATCTTTGGACGTATATGCCTCATAAGATGCATACTTTGGCAGGAAGGTCCTACAGTCAATTGTCACCACTTAAATAAAAGATTATATTTAAGTAAGTGTGGTGTTTCAGTCTAGGACCCCCTCTCCCCCCCCCCCCTTAATTCGGTACTTCTTTGGCAAGTCCCATTGGTGACCACGGTCATGGGGACAACCAGGAAAATAGAAATTGTTACACAACGTGGCATAATTTTCTTGGAGAGTCCATCCATGGCAGTGCTCACCAATCCCCTCCCAAATACTATTATATCTAAGATGATTTGAATGTTTCTAGGCTAGTTATATATTTCAGGTTTGGACTGAGACTACCTGGGGAGGAAAGGACAGGATAATTACTCTATGCTCCTCACACAGGTAAAAATGTATGTCCTATGTCAGCTGGACGGTGGAACGTAACCCATTGGTGAGCACTGCCAGGGGTAGACTCTCCCGGAAAAGAGCATATCGTACAATGTATGGGGCAGAGAATATGAGGAGGAGGAGGAGGGGGGTATATGGTGAATTTTAATTCTTCTATTGGGGGGGGTTGTGAGTTGCACTTTAACCACTTCACTGCCAGAGGGGCCAGCAAGGCATTGCTTTAAGGTTAAATGTACAACATTGATGTTGCTGCGCTCTGTGTAAGAGGCAGCTGCTCTTCCATGTCAGTATAGCAAAGACCGGCGTAAATTGCTTCTATTTACTAAAGTCTCCAAGCAACATAAATGGGGCATAAACAGCACCAGATTTGTCACAGAAAAGTAATCCTATTAAAAGCAGTTGGAGTTTGTCCTTTGATAAATCTGGTGTAGTTCTTTTGCACTGGAATTGCACTGGAATTGCACTTTTGGAGTTTCCTTCTCTGCTTCTAACTGAGTACTTCCTACACAGTAGCAGCAACAGCCGCATGCAGGTACCTAAGTGTCTCTCTGATGGAGGTAGCAGCAGGGTCGTTAGTGCCTTGATCTGGTAAATACCCAGGTGTACCGCGGCTCTGCCATCACCATCATAACACTGTGACATGCGGAGGCCTCGCATATACAGCTGACAACTGACTCCCTGTACGTTCGAAACAGGGGGTCCACTAAGATTTCCCACCCAGATTGGGGTATTCCCCTCTGATTTACACTTGTAACCTAGCTCCGGCACGCACCTCTACATACTAACAGTGCCAGCCGCACTCAGACACTCAATTGCCTCTACCACAGAGGCGAGAGCAGGGCCAGCAGCCCCTTGATCTGACCCACTGCAGATAAGAAACTTCTGTCACAATCGACTTAACACTGATACACCTATACTGCACCTATATATCTATCCGTGCGCGGTATATCCAGCAGATACGTGGTAATCCAAGCACAAGCAGCACTACTGACCACGAGGCGCTTCTCTTCTTGACACAGGAACCACGGTTCCTCATTAGCTACTTTAACTGTCCCGCTGAAGCGGATCCAGGGTTCCTTAATATAACCAGCCAGGACATCGCTGCTCCGCTGAGCGCTTGGTTCTAGGGATCTACTTAACAGGAGATATCTATCCCCATGTGGCTGAGACCTGGAGGTCAATTTATTTTATTTGTTAGTCACTTTTTTTGAGGGTCCATTTTATTTGTATACAGTAATAAGGTTATTTGTTTTAACCACTAGAATGTATCATTACACTTCCTTGGGATTGAGTGCATCCTACAGTGGGGCTTTTCCTGCTCCGTTTGGGTTCCTGTTCCCCCCCAAAAAATCTTTGGGTGGAATTTGTTTGCTATGATAAATCTGGTGTAGATTTTCACCAATATTGCACCAAGTCAACACTGATACATTCGCCCCACTGCATTCCACTTTGTAATCCAGCGTACTTACTGTTGATGTCCCTATTTGCGTAGGAATACTTTGCAAGCATCTCTGGCAGACAAGTGGTTAAGAAGCCTTGTTCTGCTATCTGCAGGGATTCTTACCCTGTGTGCATACCGGAGCACAGGGGAGGCTAACTCCAGACCTCGCAAGGACCACCAACAGGCAAGGTATTAGGGATATCCCTGCTTCAGCACACCCGGTCTTCGACGGAGCCACTGATTGAGCCACCTGTGCTGAAGCAGGGATATCCTGTCCTGTTCGAGGTCCTTGGGGACTAGAGTTGGCCACCTCTGCTGTAGCACATGCAGCAGAGTTTGTATGTGTTCTGGAGGCACTGATTGTACATTCTGTGGATTCGGTCCATACTGCCATTAATTGACTTCATTTCCACCCCCTCTCTCCCCCCCCCCTCCTCTTATCTCCCCCCCTCGCAGATTCAGCAATGGGGCCCGTTTGACCTGGTGATTGGGGGGAGCCCGTGTAACGATCTTTCCTTCGTGAACCCAGCTCGGAAAGGTCTCTTCGGTACGTGAGTCCCGTTACTGCTGTTTGCCGCGGATGTATGTATGTAGTAGCCCTGCTGGTACTACTAGAGGTAAGGTGTACAAGCCCTGGGCCTTTAGGGGTTACGTTACCCTTGCTTTCAGATATCTCCTCCTTAGAGATTAAGATTCTGCCCAACACTAATCCAAGGGGAGAGGGCTTAAATAAAGGCTATAAAACCTCGGGTTTCATTGTATACAGTTGGATATAACTTGGGAGTTAGTCCAGGTTAGAGCACCAGCAATGAAATGCTAAAGGTCCAGTCCAGCTGCAGATACACTGTTGGAGCTCTTTAATGCAACATAGCTCGCAGGCCTGTACTTCACAAAACACTTCGGTACCACTTTAACTACAACCGTTGAAGGTCCCCTCCGACGGTGCTCACCACTCCGTGTGGCTTCCTGGGGATGATCTGCAGGGCCTCTCTGATCGCTGTACTGCTCTCCCTCCAGACTGGCCCTCGGTCACACTCAATCGAGCCTGAACTTACTCAGGCCCGTGCAGATCTGCGGTAGCTGCTATCCTCCTGCAGCTCCTGCCAGTGACTCCTCAACCCATCACTTAGCCCCGCCTATCCACAGTCCAATCTCATTGGCTAAGGCCCTGTCCATCACAAGTCACATCCTCCTACGCTGGAAGTGCTTCCCTGCTGCAGCACAGCAAGCTGGGAATTGTAATTTCCTATTGCAGCCAAGGGGCAGTGTATGTGTGTCAGCTGCCTGCTGACAAGGGGGTTACAGAAGTGTCAGGAGGCCCTTATACGATCTGCATCAGTCGGCTATAACCCTAGGACAGAGTCTGGCTCACTGTGGCCCAAGGTAACGGCGTGCTGCATGGAGAAGGTTTGGTAGCCGTTTATTCACTGAAATACATGTTGGCCTTTTTCATATGCACCAGAGAGCAGCACACAGTATGCCGGGCTCCGAAAGGGAAGAGCTGGGAGACCAGGGTGCTGGGGAAGAGGGGAGAGCTGGGAGAGCAGGGTGCTGGGGAAGAGGGGAGAGCAGGGTGCTGGAGAAGAGGGGAGAGCTGTGAGAGCAGGGTGCTGGAGAAGAAGGAAGAGGGGAGAGCTGGGAGAGCAGGGTGCTGGAGAAGAAGGAAGAGGGGAGAGGGGAGAGCTGGGAGAGCAGGGTGCTGGAGAAGAAGGAAGAGGGGAGAGGGGAGAGCTGGGAGAGCAGGGTGCTGGAGAAGAAGGAAGAGGGGAGAGGGGAGAGCTGGGAGAGCAGGGTGCTGGAGAAGAAGGAAGGAACAGTGACCCCCACGCACAGTAACTACCCCACACAGTGACCCCCACGCACAGTAACTACCCCACACAGTGACTCCTTGACTAACACTAAATAGGATTTATTTTAGACGGACGTTCATATTCTGTATTTTTCAGTGTAAACACTATACAAACCCTCTTAAAATTTGGTTACAATGTCAGCCCCAAGTTTAACAGTGTTATAAACTCTTAAGACAACGCTTTAACATCATAATTGTACTTGTCTGACGGTACTTGTTTATAAAAACGATTAGTAATATTACATAGCATGTGTTAGCATCGGCCTCTCTCTTACTGCTCCTCCACCTCACAGAAAGGGAGCGCAGCACACAGGGCAGGGAACGTGCGTTGGGGAAACCACGGAGGGATCGTGGCTGCTGTGCTGCCCTCCTCTGGGCAGTAATGGGAATAACGCTGTATAATGTGGGGTTAGGAAATTCCCATAGATCCATTCCTAGTAAGGAGACAGTACGGGGCTGTGGGAGAAGCCCGTTCTGTGAACTCCCCGCTGAGAATCTGATTCCACTTGTGTAACGCTGTAGGAGGAACGCGCACAGAGGTATGCAAAGGAGACTTGTTATGGTGAAATTAAATAAGGCTTTTATAGCGTCTGTTTCCTTAACATCAGAAAACCATCCAAACAAGGGGTCAAACAAAGTTTGGCTTCGGCCCACAATTTGTGGGCTTTCTCCAGATGCTGTACGCCTCTGCAGAGTGTCTGGTGAAGATCAACTGGTCCCTGACGGCACCTTTTGTGTTTGGTCGGGGAGTACATCAAGGGTGCCCCCTGTCTGGGCAACTGTACGCGCTGGCCATTGAGCCCTTCCTCTGCCTACTGAGGAGGAGGCTCACCGGGCTGGTGCTGCGGGAGCCCGACATGCGGGTAGTCCTGTCGGCTTATGCCGATGACGTGCTCCTCGTGGCCCAGGACCTAGATGATCAAGAGGTCTACACCGCGGCCTCTTCTGCTCGGATCAACTGGTCCAAGTGCTCTGGCATTCTGGTGGGTCCCTTACAGGTGGACTCCTTGCCCCCCGCATTTCGGAATGTCTCGTGGGAGAGCGATACTCTCAAGTATCTGGGAGTCTACCTGTCTGCTGCGGAGAACCCGGCCCCGGAAAACTTCAGTGATCTTGAAGAACGGGTCATTGCTCGTCTGGGGTTATGGGTGTATCTGTCGAGAATGCTTTCCCTCAGGGGAAGAACCCTGGTATTAACCAGCTGGTGGCCAGTCAGATATGGCACCGGCTGATAGCCATGGGTCCAACCCCCGAATTTATCAACAAGATCCAGAGGAAGTTGATGGATTTTCTCTGGATGGGGAAGCATTGGGTCTCTGCGGGAGTTGCGTGTCTCCCCTTGGAGGAGGGTGGACAGGGAGTGGTGTGTGTCCGCTCCCAGTTACACACTTTCCGCCTCCAATACCTGCAGAGATACCTATTCGCAGATCCGTCTCCGTAGTGGTGCGAGCTGGCGACCAGTTTCTTTCGCCAGCTGCGCATATGAGGTATGACCGGCAACTGTTTATCATCAGGCCCGAGGGTTTAGGTAGAGACCTCTCGGTGCTGCCGGCATACTACCGGGACTTACTTAAGGCCTGGAAACTGGTCTCCGTGACCAGGAAGGAACAGGCGGTGGGGGTTGATTTTCTCGGCGAGCCCCTGCTGTATAATCCGGCAGTGGGGGCTCGGATGTTGGGTTCACCCTCTATTTGCCGCCGGCTAATCCTGGCGCAGGTGACCAGAGTCGGGGATCTCCTGGACTTTGAGCGGCGAGACTGGGTTAGGGCAGAGGTGCTCGCGCCCCGTATGGGTCTGCGTACTGCCCGCGTCCCTCATCGTTTGATCCGGGAGATTAAAGATGCCATCCACCCCGACTCACGCACCTTCATTGAGGGGGTATTGCAGACCAGAGAGCCTTGTCAACCTTTCAACCCTAGCTCTCCGGATCTTTGCATGGAACCCAAACCACGGCAACCCCCTCGGGCTCCTCTTTCCCCCAACCTCAGCAGGTTGGGGGATATGTCCCCGGCATGTTTCCGCAGCATGCCGAGGAAAGACCTGTATTCTCTAGTGCTCCATATAGTGCATTACCTCGCCCTTGTCACCCGCCCAGATACTATCTGGAGGTGGGTATTCCCTGCGAATGAGCGCGAGAGACCCCGGTGGAGGGAACTCTATTCATCCTTGGTTCCCCGTCCCGCCGTTGATTTGAGTTGGAGGGTCCTCCACGGTGCACTGAGCACAGGAGAATACTTGGCACACTTCACGGACTCTCCCGCCGCCTGTCCCTTCTGTGGTGAGCGGGAGTCCGTGTATCACATTTATTCGAGTTGCGCCAGACTGCAGCCCCTCTTTTCCTTCTTGAGGAGCCTTCTCCTGCGGTTCTGGCTACACTTCTCCCCTCATCTTTTTATTTTTGGGTGCCCAGTGCCTCGGAACAATAAGCCTAGGGATCTCCTGGTCAACCTGCTCCTGGCATTGGCTAAGGTAGCCATTTGTAAAACCAGGAAGCAGTGTTTGGAGGGGGGGGTCCCAACAAACATCGTGGCCATGTTTCGGGTGCTGGTGCACTCCCGTATTCGGGCAGAGTACTCATACGCCGAGTCTACTGGGACGGTTTCAGAGTTTGCCTCCCAGTGGGCGTTAGGCGGGGTTCTTTTCTCGGTATCCCCCATCAAGGGTTCTTTAGATTTAACCCTTCTGTTTTAAGTGCATTTCATCAGTGCACTTGTTGGGTTCATTTAATTTTTGTTTGACTGGTTTATCTTTTGTTCTACTTGGCAACAAGTAGAATTGCTGTTTAACTGAATTTGCCGGCTTCGCCGGCCAATCAGTTTCAAACTAGATCAAAATAGATCCACTTCTCTCTCTACTCCTCCCCTCTCTGTCATTGGTGCACCTTCCTTTATAATCCCTGTCTGTCCACCTCTTCCTCGCTTTGCATAGTTTCTGTTTCCCTGTGTGTACCTGACCTATGCTGCGCTCCCTCTATGCTCCTGTGATTACCTGCTCCTATATTACTTTGGATTTCCCTGGCTTTGACCCCTGCTTACCCTGGACTACTCTGCCCTCTGGTATCCCTTTGAACCCTGCTCCGCATCCAACTCCGCTGACCTCTGGCTTCCTAGGACTTAGCTTGCCCTCTAACGACTCTACCCTCTGGATCCCTGAACTTTGGCAAACGGACACGACTATTTTCACGGACATTCCCCAAGCGTTGCAAGTATACACTAACAACTCTTCGAACAGGCCCAGCAACACTATACCACACTCCGGGCTTGCTCCCACTGCTGTGGGTGTTTGGTATCATACCGTTCCCACCTCAGTACTGGGGTCTAGCTTGGTCTGCGGGCATACAGGCGTGACATATTCCCAGCTCTCACTGCACCCTTGTCTTCATGGGGTTTTGTGGCTGTGGGATACTGACGCTTAGTCTGGGTCAATACTTGTCCTTGTAGAACTGTAATCTCATTCGCGAGAGATCCCTGTTTTTTTGTGTGCGTCTTGCAAGTCTCTTCTCAGGGAATTTATCTGCACACTGTTTTCTGAGCTTGCTTCCACATTTTCACTGCATTGTGAAGCACTGTGAATTTCTTTGCTCGGGCCACAGTTACTTGTTTCAGTTTCTGGACCTTCTTGTGCTCCCTTTTGTGCCGAGTCACCTGGGTTCTAAGCTTGGCCTCTAGCGATGCTTTGGTGAAGCTCAGGGTAGCCTTCAGTTTCTCATGCTGCTTTGCGGGGACATACTGGGTAATCAGATGTTCCTGCAGCATCTGTACTTCTTTAACAGCCTGCAGATTGTCTTCCTGCAGAGTTCGCTGCTTCTCCTCGGCCATCTGGAGGTGCGTACGCAGACCTTGCAGTTGGTTCTGCAGTCGGTGCTCTGCTTCAAACTTCTCACCTTTCAACAGTCTATTTATTTCTTTAAGCTCGTGCAGCTTTTCATTCTTTTCCTTGACTTCGTCTGTCAAATGAAAATTTTCTTCTCCAGGTTTAAGTTTTCTCTTTTTAATCTTAAATTTTCTCCTTTTTCAGTCTCTGTACTATTCAGGGCTTCCTTGCAGTCCTCCTTCTCTGCGTAATCATCTTTCTTTTGTTTCAATTGTTCCTGGAGCAGATCACAGTCATGGCTGGCATTTTTCAGGGCATCTTCAGGGCTGGTCAAGGGATCGACACTCACTGGTTCCGGCTCCGCTTCCCTGGGATGGTTAGTTGAGGGTTCCTCACTGTTGGCACCAGACAGACACTGCTTTGGGGTACACGACTTCTGCCTTGGGCCCTCTGGATATTCGGTTAACCGCGGGACGAGTTCTCCATTTTCTCTAGGCTGCAGGGCAACTCGGTCCCCCTTTTTCTCCACAGGATCTGCGGACGTGTCTGTTCCTTCCACGGTACAGTGGCGGCCGCCTTTAGTCTCCTGCGGCCGCCACCGCGGGATTTTTAAAAGCGCGGGCAGATGTGGGCTTTTTTTCTTTGGTTTCGGCGCCGCGGGCGCTTTTAATGTTCAGCACCATTAGCGCTGAACAGGAGATACGGCTGGCGCGCGGCCTGAGATGCGGCTGGCGCGCGCCCAAGTTTGGCTGAAAAAGCAAACATCCCCGTATTAATACGGTGATGTTGGAGGTTTAAGGGGGCCGTGACAGGAAGTGAAGAACCGCTTTTCTTTTTCTTTTTCCGTCTTTTTGTTTTGGATGACTCCGTCCCATCAGGAATACTGGGGTCTCCTTCTTTATTTGATACTTCAGCGAACTAAGGGGGGGAAGGGGGGCGGGGGGAAAGGACCCTCGCTACTGCTAGCTGGAGCTGGCCTAAGTGGAGGTGCTGCTATCAGGGGAAACAATGGAACGACAATGAAAAGAGAACAAGAGCCCCAAGGAGAGCACTCAACCACTATTAATGAACAGATGTACTAGAATACATGTGTTGGGAGTGAGGAGTGAGTGAATATAAAATAAACAAGTTTAATCGAGTCGTAACTCAGAAAGTTAAAATATGGAGGAACGCTGTGAGTCCAGTGTTTATACTATTATAAGCCAGTATACAGCGAATATAAAATAAAGGACAAATGAACCTAAATGTGAATAACTGTGCTATCTAAACTCTTATAAAACCTGATGATACCTGACACCCACTATCTAAAGTACTTGGGACACTACCGCAGTATATGGTAAGTGGTGTAACCCAGGATAGTGGTGAGGGCTGTTTCGTATAGAGGTAAATAGTCACAGTAGGTGGCTACATAGCCCAGTGTCTCAAGGGTTAATAAGGTAACGAATGTTCATCAAGGCTCGTGCACTGGTAGTGCATACACACGTATGGGTCCTGTATGCAAGCAGTCCTATGTAGATAGTGCTATTTTGGCCCCTAGGGTACACATATATAGCATGCGTTGCGAGCCTATGTTTGCCCCACAGTATGCGTGAGGTAAGGTGACAGTAAGCTGCGTCTGGAGTATAACCACATATGTTCACACACGGGCCAATACAGTAGCAACCCGCATCACACAGATTCAGGGAGTCATAATGATATTAATTACTCTTATGACGATACACATATAGTGCCTGTCCACATATGCTCTAGTTACTGTGTGGGGGAGTCACTGTGTGGGGTATGCAAAGGAGACTTGTTATGGTGAAATTAAATAAGGCATTTATTGCGCCTGTTTCCTTAACATCAGAAAACCATCCAAACAAGGGGTCAAACAAAGCTTCTATTCACTTGGGAGTATTTCTAGTGAAACATATGCAGTCCACAACTCCCTTTAACTAAGCATGTCTCCCAGCCCCAAACATATATCTTGATATGAGCAGATATACCAAAAGTCTTATAAAGGAAAGTCTTATCTGTTTCTTGTGGTTGGAGGGAAAGTCTTCTCTGTTCCTGGGTTGCTGCCTTTTTCCTCAGGTTTTGTCAGCATTCAGGTTAAAGGTGGTTTCCCCTGTGTCTTGCAAGCAGCTCTGCTATTTCTTCTGGCAGGCTCAAGACATCTGTCCCCATGGCCAATCTCACAATTTGTGAGACTCAGGAACAATCTCACTTCCTGTCTCAAAGACAGGCTTTTCTAAGAAGCTAATCAGGCAGGTGGTGTTAGTCAATTATCTACCAGCAGTTAACCATCACACTGCAGGATTAGAGGCACATTTCCTGAACAGGGATAACTCCCCTGTTACAAAAGCCTAAAGCCAGAAGACACACTGTATTTGCCCGATTATAGGGCAACTCTGAATATAAGACGAACCCCTAATTTCAGTAGTAGCTGGAAAGAAAAAAGTTTACACACACATACAGTACATTATATATATAGTGTGTGTGTGTAGCCAGGTCCCCTCTGGCTACACAGACCTCTGTTTTCCACCCCTTACCTTCTTGGTGTGAGCCGGGAACCCCCGCTCCAGGGAGCTGCGGGGGCGACCGCTTCGCCGGCGGCATCTGCGACAGGGCGCCGCCATGTTTAGTGTTCGCGCATGCGCGGAGTGTTGCACCTGCGCAGAAGGTGTCCGGCGGCCATGTTGCGATTGGTGATAGGCTCGAGCAGGAGCAGACGCGAAGCGGCGGCCATTACAAGCTCGCACGTGCTCAGTGCAGATCGCGCATGTGGCCCCAATGATAGAAGGCTCTATGGGGAACTACAACACCCAGCAGCCACTGGGGCAGCTAACCACGTGACGCCAGGGAGCTAATGGAAGAGCCAGATTCTCCTGCTGCAGAAGGATACATTTCGCTCGCATGGAAGAGGAAGTCAGTAGAAGCTGGGACACAGACAGGGGAGGGTGCAGGTGCAGGGAGGCATGTAGCCTCTGCACTAGGCCAGAGACCCCCCTAGGCCCCTGCTCATATCAGATTGTGGCTGCTGTAGGGAAGGCCCCTTCAGTTAGGGACCCTGCCCGTAATAGTGTGTGAAGTTTAAGGACACAGCTGCAGTGCTGTGAGCCCCTGACAAGTGTGGTCTGGGACCAGACCTACCTCACTCCAGATAAGAGACTATCTGTAAGGTGGGATCACCCAGAGGGAGACCCTCCTATTTGGAAGAGGATGCCATCACTGAGGCTTCGGCGCTGGATTCAGACGGATCCTCTTGCTGTTGTTCTGCTATACCCGGGTGCAGGAGCCCCGGGCAGGAATACACATAGTGCACCAACTATACACCTCATCTAGTGGGCAGCGCTGTCTCACACTTGGGTGGGGTTGTGGGACTCTTGGGTATATGGTGTGGGGTTACGGCCCAGTGAGGCCAGTGTTACAGGGTGACACTCAAGCTGTTGATGTTATTTTGTGATATGTTATTCTGCTGCATATAGTAAACTGTTATATATACTCTGGTGTATGTGGTTACTGTATGTGTGTCCTGTGTCAGGGGTTATTCTACACTCTAGGATCCTGCACAGGTGGAGGCGCTGTTTATGTGAGTACGTTCCAGGATACACCCCAGGTTCCCATCAGCGGAGGCTCAGGCCTCCTGTGAGCCTGACAGGTAATGCACCACACCTGGTAACACCTGTAGATTTCCCCACATGGTCCCTATCTGCGATTGGGGAGGAAAGTGTGTTATATATAAACACACACACAGTTTGTGTCTCTGTCTCTCTCTGTCTATATCTCCCTGTGTCTTTATCTATCACCCTCTGTGTTTCTCTCTCTCTCTGTATCTATCTCTGTTTCCGTGTCTCTCTCTCTATCTCTGTATCTGTGTCTCTCTCTCTATCTCTGTGTCTGTCTCTCTCTGTTTCTCTCTCTCTCTGTATCTGTTTCTCTCTCTGTATCTGTGTCTCTGTATCTGTGTCTCTGTGTCTCTCTATGTCTATCTCTCTGTCTCCGTTTGTCTGTCTCTCTCAGTTTGCAACAAGCAACATGGCTGCTTCAGGCCCCCTGTGGACTTTCCTCCGTTTTACCCTCCTACCTCATACATACAACTGGTGATTGGGTCGCAAAGTGGGCGGGGCCTGATTATAAGGCGAGTATGTACTTTTCAACTTAACTTTATTGAAAACAAAAACGTCAACTTATAATCGGGCCAAACCGGTATTTACTAAACCGTCTCCTACAATATGTCACGTGAATGGGTAATGTGTCTTATGGCATAGCATCGCTTAGTAAATATGGGCCAAAAGGACTTGCCCAAAGCCACACGGAGCAGCTGCAGTTCCTAATCAGTATGTTAATCCCTGTGCTGTTGCTTTCTTTATTATTTGGCTTTGATGTTATTCACTAACATGTATCCGCAGCTCCAAATAATAACAAGTGACAATAATAGCGTTTCTTCACACTGGTGTAATGTTGGCTTAATGACCTCACATGCAGGATGTAAGCCACGTCTTGCCCATCACAGCCGTAAACTGGAAGCTCTCGTCCTCTCTGTATGTGGCCACTCCATCAAGTGACAGTGCTTCTCTGTTCCTCCCGCAGAGGGCACCGGGCGCCTCTTTTTTGAGTTCTACCGTCTGCTCAATGAAGCTCGACCCAAGAATGGTGACGAACGGCCATTCTTCTGGCTCTTTGAGAATGTGGTGGCCATGGGCGTCAGTGACCAAAGGGGCATCTCTCACTTCCTAGAGGTAAGGGGCTTCCCACTGATGATAAGAAGATGGGCATTAAGAAGATGTCCTATGGAAGTACGGATAGTAACATCTCAGGAATGAGAGGCAGGTAGACGAGGATTTATCAGCATACACTGAGGCAGGTGTCTGGATGCCGGAATACACTGCTTCACAATCATTTCCCAGACCTTTTCTTGGGCTAGTTACAGTTCTTCATATGTAGCCCATGCCGAGGTCCTGTGATCTCAGTGCTGCACCTTGCCTGGAGAGAAGGACCGCGACTGAACGTGGTCATGGAAACATTTTAATCGGACTAGATCTGTAGAGGAAATTGTAACGTAGATTTTATTTTTGAAGATGAGTGTGCTTTGCAGACTATTAACTGTAATGTCAGTACAGATGAACAAGAGACCTGTGAGGTTTGAAAAGCTCTGGACACTTTTCTTAATGGTCCAATAGAAAGTATCCCATCTGTACTCTCCTACAGGACCTGTATGGCTGCTAGAAATATATATATATACAGTATATTTACAAATGTGCTGCTCCTTCCTATAAGCCCATTAACCTCACTAACATGCAGGGATTTCACACAGTTTTAATGAGCTACATCTGATTATCAGCTTTCCCCAATTTGCTATTGAATTGTTCTTAACTTAGGAGCGAGACAATAGACAGACCTGGTTGGCTGAGAACTTGACCACCTTATAAAGTAAGGTTAGTTAATGTACGAGTAACCCTCCTTGCCCGGCTCTTAAGGAGTTTACATCAGTTGACCACATACTGTACATGGCTTCCCTCGATCTCTCACACCTTGTCCGGGTGCTCGGTCGGGGCAGGCTGGGCATATATATGCTGATGGAATAATAATGGGCACCAGGAGCTTTTATAGTACAAACAGGAGCTTTATTAACAGCCGTTGATAGTGTTCTTCATTCTTAGACACACGTCACTCTATTCACATTTACTGATAGATTTACAGTGTTTGTACTACAGTATTTTCTTCTTCCCTAGGTACCTCACTTAACACACTCGGGAGGTACTTAGGCTAATATCTCTTTGGGATAGCTGAATCATCCCTCTTCTTTATAGCGCCGGACATGTCCCATTACTAGTGAGCCCCTTGCGGGCATTGGCCGACAAACTATTTCCTCTGGATCAATATCCCGGCACAGTACACTGACTGCTACCTCTCGGCAGACTGGGTCTGAGTAAGCTACGGATATTCTGATTGGGCCGATCCAACAATGCCCTACAGTTCCTATTTGGGGAACCGCTTTTGGGCATTGCTTCCGTGTCTCTAAACAAATGGGTTCCTCGTGGCCATTGCTACGGACGCTCTCTGGGTAGGGCACTTTTCCTAACTATAACCCAACAAACGGGGACAGTCAGATTTTAGTACACATTTTCATACACGGAAGCATATTTACGTTATTATTTTAATTATTATTATTATATATATTGTATATATAACAAAGAGCCTCCTCCAAATGTCACTCCCAGGAACCTACTTCTAGAACCTTCGGACTGGCTATATATAACCTGATAGTGACATCACTCGACACCAAGCATACAGTGGGAGTTGCTGCTTTCCTATTAGGTCACTCTTCACCACCTGAGGGGAAAGAGACGTTACCCTGCGTGAGCTCAAACACTTAACTCGTTAGGGACAATAAACCCATTAACTCAATAGTAATCCTAAAAGGGGACTACATACTTATTTATAATTACTGTGCCGTTTTCCCGCATTGATTGTTGCAAATATTATGTAAAATACCTAATAATTTCCACTGATATTTTGAAATATTTGTTTTCAGTATTTACACCCTGATACTTTGAGCACTAACTAGGACTAGAGACTTAACACAGGGAAAAAGTCTTAAAAGTAGCAGAGTTTACGGGAGAATTTATCCCAGTGATTTGCTCTGAAATCCCACTCTACAGTTTCCTTTTGCTTTTCCAGTCAAACCCGGTGAGGATCAATGCTAGAGAGGTGTCGGCTGCACGCAGAGATCGTTACTTCTGGGGTAACCTTCCCGGTATGAACAGGTTGGTGAGCGCATGGTGAGAAGGACTGGAGTCTGGTGCAGCGGTGCTATGATTGCTAGGCCCAGAACTTATAATAAGACCCGGAGTCTGGTGCAGCAATGGTATGATTACTAGGCCCAGAACCTATAAGAAGACCGGGAGTCTGAGGAGGAACAACCTGCTCTCCAGTTGGCAGTATCAAAGTTTAACGAATAATCCACCGTGTTTTACACAGTCATGACGGAGTACTGTGTAGGTACTAAAATAGGTACAATGTTTGCATCCTTCACTAAATCTTCAGCAGGGCAAGGTCCAATGTTATTAACCAATGTTTCAACCTTTCATGGAACCTTCCTCACAGCAAATGTAGATATTTTGAGTCATTATGTGTTCCTAGAAGCAGAGTACTTTGCATGTTCCATGATATTAATTGTGCTTTTTTTTGGGCGGGGGAAGATTTCTCTAATTTGCTACACTGCTTACACGAATCGATCATTATAAGTTATAATTAAGGTGTTGTATATCCAAGTTATTTTACCATATTTCATTTTAACATGTTGCTACTACTGTTAGTGTAGAACAAAGAAAATAATCGTCGCCTGATATTAAAGGCCCAGTACAGTACAGCCAAGAATATACATATGTA
The DNA here is from genome assembly GCA_036426205.1 of Ascaphus truei. Taxonomy (NCBI): domain Eukaryota; kingdom Metazoa; phylum Chordata; class Amphibia; order Anura; family Ascaphidae; genus Ascaphus; species Ascaphus truei. Next base: position 1,920,852 of record CM071570.1, read on the forward strand.
CAGTAGTATACAACCGTTGGATATTAGTTGAAGACCAGTGTTCTGGTTATTGCAAACAGATTTCGATTTAGATGAACTCCCAATATATGAAATGAGAGAAAAACAAGAGAAAACATAATATAATACTGTCCCGGTCAGGGGAAAATCCTTAGTTAGTTTCCCTGCACCTAGGAGAGTCTAGTTTTTGACCCCAGTTCCCAAGTAAGTGTGTCTTTTTGCCTGTAGTTTGTGTTCCACTGTGTGTATGCCTATTTTAAGTGAATAAACTACAATTTATTTCATTACCTGTTTTGCTCAATGAATGATCCTGGTATTAAAAGGTGTAATTACTTGGTCTCCCGTGACAGGCTTATTTACTGGTGGTAGAGGTGGGATAATTGAGCGCAGGTTCTCTCTGTCACTTAGTTTAGTGCCATAGGGTGAAGATGGTCAGCAGGTCCGGTCGCTATCGGACCTGGGACCATTCACGGATTGTCACCCGGTGTGAGGGATATGGACTACTGACTGCAGGTCGGGCAAAAGCAGTGCTGAAGGAGGATATGGAGAGGTATGAAGCGGGTACAGCTTCGCCTGAGGTGTGTACAACCTTGCCTGCAGTTGCAGAGGCCACTAACCCAGTCAGGGTCCCGGGGAACGTTCCGGACCTGGTGGAAGTGGGGTAAGAGGAGGACAAAAAGGCCAGGCTTGAAGACGGTGATGGTGAGCATGATCCAGGGAGTGTAACCATGGTAGCCTAGAGGGCTAACGATCTCCCTGCTACAGGGCTTAACTCTCTCCTCACCACATGGGGAGATGGGATTCCCTTCGAGCAAAGGCTACAGCTACTTGCAGCTCAAGGTGTGAAGTCCCCAAGACCCCAGCAGAATCCTGACCAGCCACCCATGCCAAAAGTGTAAACCCACAGTTTTAACAAATTTGCAGATGGCACAGACAGGATCGAAGGATTTTTCAAGATTTTCGAAGATCAGAGTCACCGGTTCCGTATACCAGAATGAGACTGGGATTTACGGTTGCCACCACTATTGACTAGGGTAGCCCTGGGGATCTTCCAGGCAATCCCATCACCAGATAGCAGTGACTACCAGGCTGTAAGGACTTTATTGTTATGCCAGTATGCCCTCACTCCAGAGGCATACCGTGGCATGTTCAGGTCTGGGGACAAGACCAGCAAAGAGACTTACATGTGTCTTGCTTCAAGGATAATTTTGCAGAGGACTCAGGGGATGGAAGGATGTGATTCTACAAAATATCACTGTGTACAGGACTTGATCTTTAAAGAACAGTTTCTACAGAAGTGCCCACCTGAGCTGCGAGATTGTTTTTTTGACAGAAAACCAAAAACTTGTCTTGATGTAGCCAACCTGGCTGATGAATACACCACCCACCATGGAGCCAGTCTGCAGAGCTGAGGCATGGAAGGCGGTGTTATCAGTGTAACAGGACTGGGCATCTCAGATCAGATTGTCCGGACAGGGACAAGTCTGGTAATCCCCATCAGGAAACGTTCTCCAGCTGTGAGGTCAGTCGCCGCCAGGCACGTGGCACACACAGAGGAACAGGATGCAGCCGTCCAGCTAACCCAGCAAGGGATGGAGGTATCTCAGACGGAGGTATCTACACCTGCAGCCAGTGGAACAGCACTGGACATGGGGGGTGGGCATCAGATTGCCACGGTCAGGTTGCAATCCCAGGATGTATGGCGAAAGCAGTTTAGTGCGTGCACAGCACTTGTCCAGGTAGGGGAGCCTTTGATACCCCTGCATAGCGAGGATGTCACAGTCCACCCTGCACTTGCGGAGTCCAGTAACCCCAGTCCAGGGCAACACTCCCCAGCTACAGGATGGACATCCTGCAAGAGGCTGTATCTCCAGGTGAAACAGATGGACCCAGATACAGCCAGCGGCAGCAAAAGGTTTTATTTTGCCCCCAGGGGCCCAGGCAGTCGGGTTGGGGGTCCCCTGGAACAAGGTACTCCTGGGCAGCCTGATAGAGTCTGGCCCAGGCACCGGTACCCATGGACAGGGGTGCTGGTGAAGGTACAGGGAGAGGATGCTCTTGTGATACCGGTCACAGAGAGCCACAGTTGGGCAGTTGCCCTGGCACCGATGCCTACCAAGGTGGTTTACACTCCTCTACCTTTGGAGCCCCCACACATTGCAGACACTGAAGGGATCAGGCAGGTAAGTCAGACTGTTCCCGACCAATGCCCCCATGTATGTATTTTTCCCCACTGTGACTTATGTTCGGACGGTGTGACCCGTAGGGGACTATCGTAGTGCAGTGAGGTATACCGGGAGGAGGTACGGGCAGATCCTGACTACCACCAGGCTGAAAGACTTTATCAGCAAGAAAGACTTTGTTTTACTTCCACAGCCTCAATTTCTTTCAGGCTCAGAAAGCCAGCTGATATGTTGAGCCTTCATCTTGAGGGGGGAGGCGTGACAGTAGGGGGGTAACCAGGCTCTCAAATAAAGGCTTAAGCCTATTTGAATACCCCTGGTCCATAATAAGGGTTCAAGAAGAGTCAGCTCTTGATGTAATGTAATGCATAAAATATATTGTGCGGCAATAATGGATTTGACGTGTTTTTGCCTTTCCATTGATGCCAGCGAGCAGGGATTGCTAGGGTATGAGTTTCACGGGGGGTTGCAGAGAAAGTGTTGTCAGGATGTGTCTAGGTAGTCAGGTCCAGAGTTGCTGTATACCCCAAAAATGTACCCGAGAATCATGCCTGATTCCCGGATACATATAGGCACATTGTCCCGACAATATCTCCCCTTGAAAACGCTTGCACGACTCGCTGCTAGGGTTCCCTGCTTCAGCACAGCCCAGAAAGGTAAATGGGGCAAAGGGAGGAAAAGTGTCCCTGTAACTATAAGGGGTCCCTAGGTTAAGGGGGATGCCCAGATCACCAAGAACCTATATAGGGGTTCATGGGTTGGTTCCCTGCTTCAGCACAGCCAGAAAGGTAAAATGAGGCACATGGAGGAAAAGTGTTCCTGTAATTGCGGGGATCCTTGGGTAACATAGGGGTACCCCAGTTAGTGCCAAGTAGCCCAGAACCAGTATGGGTTTCATGGGTATCCCCAACCATAGATAAGGTTGTGGGGGCTCTCAGTGTCCAGCTAAGTCCTACACAGTAGATAGTGTGTGGGGAATATAGGCTGATAGGAATAAAAAGTACACTTTTCTATTCTATTCCCCATACCCAGGGCTTAGGGATGTTTTAAAGGTTTATTTTATTAATACATGTAAGGTAATGAAGTGTAGTGTTATGCACTGTAACTTAGTGGGCTTTCAGAACCGATGTCCCAGAGACTGCCAGGGCTACCAAGTTAGGTGCCAGTAAGACTGGGAGACATCGGACTTCAAAGCAGCCAGAGGTGTGAGAAGCAGATGGGCAGCAGGAACAGGCTGAGCACCCAAGTAGTGTCGGCCAGTTGTTCTGTCAGACTTGGAGGAGCCTGTCACAGCGGGTGGCATTGAGGGAACCAGGGACAGAGGTGCCAAGTTGCACATGCCCCTTGGTTCATTCAGATTTCCAGCTAACCCTGTTTTTTCTACCGGCTAGTCTCTGATTGGCTGCTGAGAAAGTTCTCACGCTTCTGATGGGGCTGTAGTATTTTGTGAATGGAGTCAGAAATATTATAAGAATCCATGCACCCATCAGATTTGAGTCTCCAGTTTCAAGTCTCCAGTCTCCAGCAAGAAAGAGTGCTAAGTCCCGGTCAGGGGAAAATCCTTAGTTAGTATTCCCTGCACCTAGGAGAGTCTAGTTTTTTACCCCAGTTCCCAATTAAGTGTGTCTTTTTGCCTGTAGTTTGTGTTCCACTGTGTGTATGCCTATTTTAAGTGAATAAACTACAATTTATTTCATTACCTGTTTTGCTCAATGAAGGTGTAAACTGCCTGGTCTCCCGTGACAATGTGTCAGTACCAATAGTACTGGACAGAAGTCTCAGAGATAGGTGAAAATAAAGGTAAGTGACAAAAGGGGAAGGTACATTTATTAAAGTTAAAATAACAGAAATATAAAATATGCAATTTATACAGCAATATGAATATTGCAATATGAAGGTGTAGTGCAGTGGACCAGCACTGGACCTTCATACAGTATCGCAATATCCATATTGCTGTTAATATTGCATATTTTATATTTTCTGTTATGTTACCTTTTAATAAATGTGCCTTTCCCTTTTGTCACTTGCCGTTATTTTCACCTGTCTCTGAGGCTTCTTCCCAGCACTTTTAGTGCTGACACATCATTCCACAGTATTATGCTATGTTTTCTCTCATTTCATGTATTGGGAGTTCATCTAAACGGAAATCCGTTTGGAATAACCAGGACATCGATCTTCAATGAACATCCAATGGTTGTACAGTACATATGTATAGTCCTGGCTATACTGTACCGGGACTTTAATATCAAGCGCCGATTATATTTTCTTTGTTTTGCACAGTCACCCTCTGATATAGGTAGCCAGGTGTATATATTTTTCTCAGGCAGCCGCCCAGCACTTATTTATTTGTGAATATTTGGGTTTTCCACATTTAAATATATTATCTTTTTTCTCACTCACTTGTTAGCGCTACACTCATTGTCTTTTTTTTTGTACTACTGTAAGTGTGACCACTTTTTTAACCACTAAACTATATAGCAGAATTAGTACAGAGAACAGTGGAGCGGGAGCAGCTCACGGAAGATATATTAATGGCACACGCCATTACAAATTACCCATAATTCCCTTTCTCTCTCAGGCCCCTGGTGGCTACAATGAATGATCGGCTGGAACTGCAGGACTGTCTGGAACACGGCAGGATAGCAAAGGTGAGTAACAATACTGGAGTATAAATTAATAGGTGAGTAACAATATGGGAGTTTGTGTGGCTTATATCAACTATATTGTATATATCGTATATCAACTGAACTGGCAGACCTGGCCATTTTCGGCCGAAACTCACGATTAAAATCCCTTGGAGCAGGGGTGCGCAAACTTTTTAGTCTGCGCCAACCCCCCCCCCCCCTTCCCCCCTTACATTGTCACTGAGCATCTGATGTCATGTGACCCTGCGGCGTCTCATTGCCATGGCGACGCATCACCGGAGATCAGGTAAGGGACTTACAGAGGCATCTGTAAGCGCCACGCCACCCCCTTCCCCCAGAAAATCTTGTGCCCCCCCAGTTTGCGCACCCCTGCCTTAGAGAGACCCTGGTGATGTACTTGGTACAGAGCAGGAGCCGGCACGCCAGGGACCCTGGTGATGTACTTGGCACAGAGCAGGAGCCGGCACACCAGGGACCCTGGTGATGTACTTGGCACAGAGCAGGAGCCGGCACGCCAGGGACCCTGGTGATGTACTTGGCACAGGTAACTCCCCCCAACTCCTCCTACTGACTCTCCCCAAGGTGCATGCTGGGACAGAGACGCAGAATGTGATACATCTCATTATAATCTGTGCACCATGTAACCCCCCCAACTCCTCCTACTGACCCTCCCCCAAGGTGCAAGCTGGGGCAGATGACTCAACGTTGGAGCAAAATGCTGCGATACCTGGGTGCAGGGTGAAAACGCCCTAGTTTTGCGCCACAATTACCTTAATACATAGAACCCCAGCATATTTATGATGGTATTTTTGCCCTGACTGCTGCATTTAGCAGATTATTTAAGTGGGTAAATGATTGGGGATTTCCCATTTCAGACTCGCTGCCGGTAATTCCAGCGCCCGGAGGAGGACGCCGTGCTAAACTCCAACACTGCAAACTAGGCGTACGCAAGGGGCAGGTGACGGGGAGTCGGAAGCTTTACTGTATTTACGGACAGGTCACAATGAGATCGGGCAAACCCCATATTATAAAGGAGATATGTCAAATTCTCCACCTCTCTCTGCCGCCTCGTCCCCGCTCCTTACTACAGAAATACTCCTCCGGGTAAGAAGTGGCATCAACTGTGGGAAACTGACATACAGTACTAAAGAAACCTCAGCTAGGATATTCAGTGTACTGTGTATGTGTGTATGTATATTACACACATATACACACACACTTGTGTGTCTTGATGTATACTTGTGGTCTCTAAATCAAAGAAATGTGTTAGAAAGACACAAACTGTCAGTATTAGTTTTTCGGGAGGGTCGTTGTTTTGTGTGTGTGTGTTGCATGTGTGTGTTGTGTGTGTGTGTTGTGTAAATGGATCTTACCTCTCTGCCCTACGCTGGCTGCCTGTCTCTCTCCCTTGCTGCGAGCTGTTCCTGACAATACTGTCAGCCGCTAATGCTTCTTCTATCTATATTTAATGAGATGAAAGAATGAACCCGATTCCTGAGAACTCCTCCGCCTCTCATTCCCATGGGAATCTCCCTGCGGCTGCGTCACGCTGCGCGCACAATACTTTGGGGCCTATTCTAGTAGCTGTGCTACTGTACATAAGCAGCGGGGGAAATGTGCTACCTCGCCGTATTCTGCCGGATTTTCCGCTTGTGAAATATCTCGCCAATAAACATACAGTAAACCAGGCGCTGGGGGGGTCACTTAGCACAGGCGCGTTACCATATTGTTCCTGGGGAAAACCGGCACGAACGGCGAGCAAGAAACTGGGACATTGGTGTAGTTTTTAAAAAAAAAATTCAATGGGACACAATCCCAAAAACCAAGACGTCTGGTCACCCCAATATACGCTGAAGCAGTGGCTCAGGAGTCTGAAACCAAATCACATCGCCTCTGAGGCAGGGGAACCTGGTTCAGATTCAAGTCCCCGCTCCTTGTGACTTGGGCAATTCATTCTAGCTCCATTTGCCTCCCTGTGCCACCAAAATTAGATTGTAAGCTCTGCAGACCAGGGATTTATTTCTTTATTGTTAGAGTGTCCATGGTTACATAGACAGTACAGGGAAAAGTTAGAAAAAGGGGAATAAAAAGTAATTAAATGAGGGAGTCCCTGCCCAACAAAGCTAGGGCAGCTAATCTTGCCTCCATTGGGGCGATTTTGCCGCCGTTGAGGTGGTGAGATCAGGCGTGCGCGTATTTCCGACCGCGTTTGCATTGTGGACTCGTCAGACTATCGCTAACATAACTGTGCGACCGACCCCAGACAGTATATAGTGTCCTGAGCGCGTGGGGGGGACACACGCTTAATAATCCCCCAAACTGTGTGCCCGATCCCAGGCAGTATATAGTGTCCTGAGCTTGTGGGGGGAACACACACATAATAATCCCCAAACTGTGTGAGCGATCCCAGGCAGTATATAGTGTCCTGAGCGCGTGGGGGGGACACACGCTTAATAATCCCCAAACTGTGTGAGCGATCCCAGGCAGTATATAGTGTCCTGTGCGCGTGGGGGGAACACACGCTTAATAATCCCCCAAACTGTGTGAGCGATCCCAGGCAGTATATAGTGTCCTGTGCGAGAATGTGATACATCTCATTATAATCTGTGCACCATGTAACTCCCCCAACTCCTCCTACTGACTCTCCCCAAGGTGCAAGCTGGGGCAGAGACGCAGAATGTGATACATCTCATTATAATCTGTGCACCATGTAACTCCCCCCCTACTGACTCTCCCCAAGGTGCAAGCTGGGGCAGAGACGCAGAATGTGATACATCTCATTATAATCTGTGCACCATGTATCTCCCCCTACTGACTCTCCCCAAGGTGCAAGCTGGGGCAGAGACGCAGAATGTGATACATCTCATTATAATCTGCACCATGTAACTCCCCCCCAACTCCTCCTACTGACTCTCCCCAAGGTGCAAGCTGGGATAGACTGGGCAAAATTGGAGCAAAATGCTTTGGTACACATTGTTGGGTGATGGGTGAAAATCCCTCAGGTTTTGCACCACAAGTGCCTTGATACATTGGGGATTATTTATTAAAGTATCCTGGATGCAAAACAATAACAGGGAAATAACAATGCAAAAGAAGTGCACATTTATCAAAAAATCCGGTTGCCTTTTGTAGGATTCCTTTGTCTTCTATAAATATAGTGCTGGTTTTTGCGCTGATTATTCAGCCAGGAGAATTTTGTAAATATTCCTCTATGTATCAAGTCAAAAGTGTAGCAATTTGGGGCAAAGAAACGGCACCATACAGTATTAATCAAAGGAAACCAAAATTGCTCGACTTTTGCCTTGGGGCATAGATACCTTTGATTTAAGATTGTAGTGCACTCTGGAGATTATCATCTAAGGTGATAAAAAGGTTGTGTTTTATGGTGGTTTTATTTTTTAAATTATCTATTTAACCCCTTTATTGCTTGATGGACCAGCAACGCATTTCACAGACAGCTCGTTGCAGCAGAGCACCAAGAAATGTGTCAGTGATGTTCAAAGGATGTGTTGATCATAGTTGTAGAGTGAATAGATTTTGGGTACCATGGCTGCATTCACACAGTGTGAATCCCTTGTCTCCTCCAGTTCAGCAAAGTGCGCACCATAACCACAAAGTCTAACTCCATCAAGCAGGGCAAAGACCAGCATTTCCCGGTGAGCATGAACGGGAAGGAGGACATCCTCTGGTGCACTGAGATGGAAAGGTAAGGCCATGACGACTCCTTTCCCACACCTCACCCCTGCATCTTTCCCTTGTCAGTCTCCTGTAATCACGTATGCAACGTCATCCTCATCAACTCCATCATGTGAACTGTGGCTTGGAAAATCTTTCTAAGGAACATGGCAGTGAATTAAGCCCCCTCCATGTGGAAGCCAGAGGAAGAGACATGTTTGGGGCTTTCTGTCATACCTCGTGGCTGTAAAACGTGTAGATCTGCAAACAACGTGTTGTTATTACTATTGTAGCCCTGTTTCCTAGTGAACACAGACCGCTACCATATGCTGTGTAACCTGTAGGCTCACAGGGCCTAAGCCTCCGCCATGGAGAGCCTGGGGCACGCGTAATAATAGATAATACCTGATACTTGGTGCAGCGCCTCCACCTGAGGGGGAGTGGTTCCTCGCAGGACATTTATATATCAATACACACACACACAGCATAGAACCAACCGAATGACTTTACTTGTATGAAATGCACCGGGTAATTTTGCTCACTGGCTGTCAGGCTGCAACTGATGTAGGCCACGGGTCGTAACCCCTCTGGATACGTTTGATGTAACATCGCCCCTAATCCGCCTAGGCTAGCATCCACATGTAGTATATACGGTTGTTCGGGGTTGGCATAGGCCAACACTGGGGCCGCTGTCGAACTCCGCTTCAAGTCCACAAAGGCTTGCTCGCACTCTGCTGTCCATTTGTTCCTGAAGAGTTGTCGGGCAGGGGTGGCCTTCCGGCCTGTGTCTTCGGGATATATTTTGAGAAGGCAGTTGCGGGCTTTGGCCCGTCGGGAATATCCCTCCACAAACCTGCGGTAGTACCCGCAGAACCCCAGGAACGAGCGCAACTCCACCACATTGTCTGGTCAGGGCCAGTTTACGACGGCTTCTATTTTAGCGGGATCCGTGGCAATCCCTTCCACGGACACTATGTGTCCCACGTAGGTCACAGATGTCCTACAGAATCGGCAATTATCCAGAGAGAGCTTGAGTCCTTCTTGAGCTAAGGTCAAGCACCTTCAGGAGCCGAGTTTCGTGTTCCTCTAGGGTTTGCCCGAAGACTATGATATCATCCAAATACACTAGGCATTCTCGGGGGTTCAAGTCACCTAAGGTCTTCTCCATTAGCCGTTGGAAGGTGGCGGGAGCCCCACATATACCTTGAGGCATGCGAGTGAATTGGTAGAACCCCAGTGGACAAATGAACGCCGTTTTCTCTTGATCCTCTGGGCTCATGGGTACCTGGTAGTAGCCAGACCGGAGATCCAGCACACTGAACCATTTACTTCCATGGCGGGCGTTCAAGATTTCCTCTATGCGGGGAAGATTATACTGGTCCGGCACCGTCCGATTGTTCAGTGTCCTGTAATCTACACATAGCCTGACTGTCCCATTCTTCTTTCTCACCACCACTATGGGTGAGGCGTAGGGGCTTTGTGACTCCGTGACGATCCCGGCTTCTTCCATCTCTTGAAGGATGATCCATACATCATCTACGTCTCTAGGAGCGAGCCGGTGGGAACGTTCCCTAAATGGCTTCGTATCACTCATCCGAATAGTGTGTTGGGCACTGCGGCTGCACCCCACATCCATCTCTCCGGTAGAGAATACATCTCGCCTCTCTTCCAACTGAACTCGCAGACTCTCCTTCCAGTTCTCTGGTAAGCCGGACGAGCTGAAGTCGAAGTCCAGCTTCGTGCCGGGGCGTTCCACTCGGGTAGCATTGACTTGCACTGCCTCATCTACTGAGCTGACGGAATAAATTCTCCCTATTCTCTGTCCCGCGTCGATGGAAATAGAAATAGAAATAGATTCTGGACCATCACATAAATACGGCGGGGGATGGCGGCTGGCCAATCCCGGAATTCAGGTACAAGCCGGTATCCTCGGCTGACGTCTTCTTCTGGCATGCTTTCTAGGGAAAAGAGCTGCTCCGCGTCTACCCGTTCAGCGTACGCGCACCAGGCGGGCATCCTTTGTATCTCCCAGGGCAAGATTCTAGTCAGACCCGCTCAATCACAGAACAACAGCCCATAGTCCTCCGAGACTGCCGGAGGGGGGTCCGGATTCGTCTGGACAAGCTGCAGTTGGAGACTGGACATGGGCAACTCATTGGTTTCTTGCAGATAGGCCCGGATAACTGCTTGTACAATGTCCGCATTAGTGCCTAGAATGATCAGGTACTTAGGTAGGTCTTTGGGTTCCAGACACACCAGAGCGTCTACATTCATGGGGTGAGACTTCCCGGTGTTGAGCTGCTGAATTTCCAGAGACACTGTCACTATGCCGTAGATGGGGTAGTCTTCATTGCTTAGCCCTCTTACTTTGATATGCTCGGCCGACTTCAGTGGCCACTTCTGGAGATGTCGATCATAGAACCCTCGATATATGATGGTCACTTTAGATCCTGTGTGCAATAGGGCGGAGGAATAGAAGCCGTCTACTAGCACCCGTATAAGGGCTACCGGTCCCACGCGGTTATTCTCGTCCCTGGGCCCTTCGCCACTTGGGTTGGGGACAGGGTCTTCTCCGCTGGCTGCATAAACACCACATACCATGGCATTAGGCGTGAACTTCTGGGGTGAGGGGCTCCGGTTGCGGGACTCCCCCATCCGGCAATCATAGGAGATATGCCCCTTCTTCCCGCACTTGTAGCAGGACAGATCCCTCGGTGGGGTGCGGCAATTGTACAGAGGCGAGGTTCGTCCGGCGGATTTCGGCCGCTCAGGGTCGGGTTTATCCGGGGGATCTTCCTTTTTCTCATTACCCCCTTAGTTTTTGGAGCTGCCGGTTACTTTAGCTTTCTGGGGAGAATGAAGCATTAGATGCGCCTCATGCTCTTTGACTTGCTGTTACAGTTTGGGGAACGAGGGGGGGCTCCCTCGAGTGAGATTATCGTGGATCATGTTTGCAATAGGATGGTTAGGGCTGGATCCACGCAGGTATTGCTTGCGGGGGTATTCGTCCATCTGTGAGGCTGTTACATACTTATGGTGGAGCAAGGGTCCTAACGCAAGTTGCACTCGGTGGATGTAGGCAGATACTGTAAGTCTTCTCCATCTTTCTGGTTGATGGCATAGTATTTGGCCCACAGGGCCCCATCATCCTCGGTCACGCTGTAGGCTTCGGTTAGGAATTCGATCGTCATCCGAGAGGTCAGATCGGGATGCTGCTCTCGGTGAATACTGATCAGCATGGACGCCGGGGGTCTCAAGCACTCCATGAGGCGTTGACGTTTCACGACGTCTGTACAGGACCATTCTTCCATCACACCCCGGATGTGCTCTTTCCAGGGGTCTATCCCATCTTCCCCCATCAGGACGGGGAGGGTCCCGGAGAAGGCCTTCAATTTTCAGTAATTCTGAGAATGCGTGGCCAGAGTGAGGGCTTCTACTAACGGAGGTAAACTGGGTGGGGCAGTTAACTGGCCTACCTTGTCATTGAGTTTCTGCAACATCTCACTACACAAACCAGCCTCTTCTGATACGCTAGACCCTTGATAGCTAAATCCTGACTGACAGCTGCCTGCTTCACTAGCCGGGTAGGGAGCGGAGGTGAGGGTAGAGCAGTCGTCACCCAGTCCCTCCAAGGGGGGGTCTCGGAGTGGATAGACAAAGGGGCTTCCGCCGGGAAGGGAGTTGGGAAGCAGCAGGTATTGAGGGACAGCGGGCTCGAGAACTACTAGATCTCGGCGACAATCCACTAGCAAGATGTTCCACTTAGCGTCTTGGTCTATGAGGACGTCTACCAGGCGGGCTTTGGCAAAGCCAGGTAGTTGTCGTAGGGCCGTTTGCAATGTCTCTAATGGTAAGGCCATAGGTACTTGAGTCACGGCCACCACGCGGCGGGCGGGCGTTTGCCTTTGCCGTGCCCAATCGCGACGCGAGGGGAGGGCCATGATGTCCCGGTGGCGGTATGTGTATAGTCGGGGGCACCCCAGGTCTAAGATCTCAGCAGCGCCTCCAAATGTAGCCCTGTTTCCTAGTGAACACAGACCGCTACCATATGCTGTATAACCTGCAGGCTCACAAGGCCTAAGCCTCTGCCACGGAGGGCCTGGGGCACGCGTAATAATAGATAATACCTGATACTTGGTGCAGCGCCTCCACCTGCGATGGCTCCCACCAGATGGGGAGTGGTTCCTCGCAGGACACTCAATACAATATATCAATACACACACACACCGCATATAACCAACCGAATGACTTTACTTGTCTGAAATGCTTATGTAACTCTCTATACCAACAGGTGTCCCTCCCTAGAGGAGACACTATCTAATGCATCTCGCAGGACGCTGACTTCCCTCCTTCACCGGGTGATCCCACCCCGTGTCCAATTCCCCAACCCAATATGTCCCCCACCCTCAAGTGAGATAGCGAATATGTATGGGTGACTGCTCAGCCACTGTGTCCTGAACAAATGGTAATATAGTTGGTGCACTTGTTGGTTACCTGCTGGGCACTCCAGTACCCAGGCCTGAAAGGATCTTCACAAAGGGTCAGATGTGAGGTGACTCCAGCAATAGGTGTCCGGGGCGATCCCACCCAGACAAGCGGCAGCAACAGTAGCAGGGTCTGCGCCCAGACCTCCTGCTAGATATACACTGTCTCTTTAAGCGATCAATAACGGCACAGTAAGGGAACCGGAACCTATCTAGGGCCAGTCCCTATCTCTGCTCCACACTACGGGGACTCAGGGCCTAACTGGGCCTGGGGTATAAGGCCTAGGTAGGGGCTGAATGCCTCCCTACACCGGAGCTCCGTCTCCTTCCTCCTCCCGCTAGCTCTGCCCAATGTGCGCGCCCCTCGACCCCTTTACCTCCCTTCCTTCCTGCCTTTCTAACACCCGATTGGTCCTCGTGCGTCACGTGGTTCCGCGGGGCTGATGGGACTCGTAGTTCCCTATGCTCCACCCTATGGAAGCTCTCCTCCTTCGCGGGCTTTGGCAGCTATGCCCGTGTATGTGCAGCCTCCTGCTCCACCTGTCCTGCGCCTGCGCCAACTCCCAACATGGCGGCGCCCTAATACGCGGAACCTCCGATATACCGAAGCGTTCCCTGCACTGCGGCAACCTCCCACCCGACAACAATAATATGCGGGCGAGGGGAGCCCGGCTACACTATCATTTATTTATAAGGAATCAGCCTACAGTACACTAGGTAAGAAATAGAATGATAATATTGTCACGGAGACAACCAGAGCTTTTAACTCCTTTTAACCGGGATCATTCAGTAGGCAAAAACAAGGAAGTGGAATAAAAGGCAGTTTATTCGGGTAAACCTGTGTACACACAATGAATATACAAAATACAGACAGAATACACACTTATTAGAGGCCTGGGGTTGAAAACTAGCCTCAAATAGGTGCAGGGCACCTGCTTCAGAAGGCTTACCTTGACCGGAAAATCCCTCCCGGCTTCCTGGTCCTCTTTTCGGCTAAAAACCATAGCCGTGACCGCTACGTTCTATTTTCAGAACTTGGACCTCGCGTCTGACTTAGTCTCTGCAGGGCAGACTTTCCTATATTCAGAAATCAATCTGGCTGCTCTGCTATTCGTAACAGAACAACTGTGAAAAGCCCCGCCATGCTTCATTGACTCAAGCCACTAGATGGTCTGGTTCTCTGCCTCAGCCATCTCCTTACATATCTTCCGCTGTTCTGTCTTCAGCATGGAAGTAGGAAGAGCAACCAATCAGAGCATGGGAATTCCCTCCCACTAGCAAATAGAAACAGGGTCTCATCTCTTGGCTGACGTCAAAGGAGGAGGCGTGCCAAGCCGGCTCGAAAAGCCTAATACATATAGATCAAATCGGGTTTATTTCCGGCAGACAGGCCTCAGACAATACTAGGAAAATTATAGACATAATCGACCATGTACATCTCTCATCCACGAAGGCCATCCTGTTGAGCTTGGATGCGGAAAAAGCATTCGACAGGATTAGATGGGACTTCCTAGTCCAAACACTAATTAAATATGGATTTAAGGGCCCATATTTAGAAGGGGTCAGAGCCCTATACAGATCTCCCACGGCTGTAGTGAAACTCCCAGGAGGAGACTCAAACCCTATAAACATAAAGAATGGTACTCGACAGGGATGCCCCTTGTCTCCGCTTCTGTTTGCTCTCTCTATCGAACCCTTGGCAGCAACAATTAGAGACGAAAAAAATATAAACGGAATTGTAATAGGAGAGACAAACTACAAAATATCCCTATTTGCCGACGACATTATCCTAACTCTCGCCAACCCCTTGATTTCACTCCCGAACTTACACTCACAACTAGATAAATTTAGCAAAATCTCGGGATATAAAATCAATATGGATAAGTCGGAAGCATTGAACCTAACGCTATCAGATCCTGAAGTTAAATTACTACAAGCAAATTTTAAATATAAGTGGAACTCCACAAAGATCAAATACTTAGGAATCCAAATAACAAGGGAGTATAATTCGCTATACAAACATAACTACCCACCCTTATTTGAGAGGCTAAAAAAGGACCTCCAGAGCTGGAACGACTACCAGATATCTTGGTTAGGAAGAATAGCCACGATCAAAATGAATATCCTACCAAGGCTCCTGTATTATTTCCAGACTCTTCCTATAGATATTCCAATGCCGGAGCTTAAAAATATACTAAACAGAATTTTCCAATTTATCTGGCAAAATAAAAGACCCAGGGTAGCTAGATCTATTATGCTAGCCCCAAAAGATTGCGGAGGCTTGGCAGTCCCGGATATCATCAAATACTATTTGGCGGCCCAACTCAAACAAGCAATAATGTGGAACAACGATCCAACTACCAGTTGTTGGGTGGGACTTGAGTCTACCTATACAAGACCTCTCTCTCTCCCGGCCGCTATGTGGACCGAGAGGGGAGGAGAGACCCTCTTAGAAACATTAAAACTGGGAGCAATGAAATGTACATGGCGGATATGGTCTAGAAATAAAGATAAATATGGTCTGACAGCCAGTCCAACACTACTAACCCCTATATTCCACAACCCTGAATTCCCACCAGGCTGGTTCCCACAGAGACTCAATAAATTCAAGACGTTAAAGCTGATGGTAGCTGACGACTTTGTAGATAACGGTATAATTTTACCACTCCAGGCCCTGGAGAAGAAACACCAAATCATAAATATACCAGTGTTTGGTTTCCTCCAAATTAGGCACTACCTGCAATCAGTCTCCAAAGATTCGACATTCCAACCTCTAACAAATTTTGAAAGACTGTGTAGGAAAGGATATTACTGTAAAGGGCTGATTTCAGAGATATATCTGGGCCTGGCGCGATCAGCGGGTTTTTCCCAACATAGCTAGATGCTCAAATGGGCAGAAGATCTGAATACAGAGATTGATAGAGAAGACTGGGAGGACATTTGGGAGGTAGCTGCAAAAACGTCAATCTGCACCACTATCAAGGAGAATATTTATAAAATTCTATTTCATTGGTACCTAACCCCGAGCAGGCTGGCCCAGATCTTCCCCGGGTCCCCGGATTTGTGTTGGAGGGGAAGCGGGCAAAAAGGAGATATGGTTCATATTTGGTGGAGTTGCCCAAAAATTCAGGTATTCTGGGTCATGATACAAACACTGATCAGAGAGTACCTAGGGGTTGAGGTGGAACCGCTCACCATGGTGCTGGCCAAACCAATAGATGAATTAGGAACGGCAGAAAGTAAGATGATCACTCATGTAATGACGGCAGCCCGCTGTGTTATTGCAGCGGCCTGGAAAAAGGTGAACGCGCCTTTTAGGCAGACGGTGCTACGGAGACTAAGGGAAATAAAGATGATGGAGCTCCTCACAGCACAGTTGAGCCAAAAAACTGACAAATTTCATAAAATTTGGGAAATATGGCCAGGAAACTAGGGACCCCATAGAAATAAATACAGACAAATGGGCTCTCCCCCCCCCCTTTGACCCCCCCCCCATCTTTTTCTTCTTCTTTCCTCTGCTCTTCTCTTTCCTTTGTTAAGTTCATGAGAGACGCCTACGGAAGCGGCTGATTCCCTAACACAACCGGAAATAAGAAGACAGACCACACTTGTTCAAAGATCGTGTTATAGCAAATATTTTATTTAAGTAGTGCTGACGAACTGTTAATGCTTTTTGTTGTATGGACAAGTGACACTGTTAAAACATCACATGTATTCCAAGATCATATATTTGTTATGTCTCTCCAAAATAATTAAAAAAAATTGAAACAAATTGGCCAATGAGAAATGCGCATACGAGCTATGTTTAATGTCCTTATTTACGTCTTTTCTATAGATTTACTCCAGCATAACAGAACTTCAGCATTCTTGTCGTTGCACATGAAAACAAAACGTTTATTTTGAAAATAATTACTTGCATACAAAAATAGTAAGAATGGCCATGATGACGTTTCAAATAGCTTATGATATTCTTAAGAATCGTTACACGTAGCTTTCTGTAGTTATCGTCTCCAGATAGGAACACGTCTTTCTCTTCATGATGATATCATTCTCTCCCTCCTGGTCTCCTAGTCTCCTGTCCTCTCAGCCTCACTGCTGTGTATTTATCCAGATAAAACCACCCAGTCAGCCATCTCAACTTTAAGTGTTATATCCTAACATGGGATTTACATACAGTTCTGATGTCATGTGAACTTCTTCTGAACATATAAGGAGCTTTAAGCTTCTTGTACTGAAATGGTTACTTCAGCATCCATCCATTGGTTAAATGGCAAATGTCTATCACAGCATCTTATCCCATTTAGGACCTTCAGTTGTTAATAATCACTCAGTGTCAACAGAGCAGTTTAGGCAACTTGAGACCATAGTTTCCTTGAGACCTTTTGTGTCAATTCTGGTGGTTAGAATAGACTTCACTTGTATTGAATCTAGGAGATCTATAAAAAGAAACGTAAATCTTATTCTAGTGTTAAGACACATCTCCTTATCTTTATAAGATATCATTTCAACAATCGTCCGGCAATCATTCACATGCTTGAACTTTTTTTTAATGTAACGGGTATTCCACCCCACCCAATCTCATATGTAGTGTGGGTGAGTAGAACATGCGGTGTTACCGGTGTGGTGCGTATACCTGCAGGCTCACAGGAGGTCTGAGCCTCCGCTAATGAGAGCCTGGGGTGAATCCTCTGGAACGAATCTTCTTTCAGCGCCTCCACCTGTGTAGGATTCTATGGAAGTGTAGAATGACCCTACATAGGAACCCAATCAGAAACCACACACACAGTGATTATATAACTAAGGACTTTACTAACGAATAATAATGATAACCTGTGTCTCTCTCACGGTGAGACACTAACAGTGACGTCTCGCAGGACGATTCCCAAACACTAGGTGATCCACCCAGTGTCCCAAGAACCCCACCCAATGTCCCGTACTCCTACAGAGATAGTCAATGGGTGACTGCGCAGTCACTAAGAACCTCTAGGCCTGTTGGTGCACATGTGATGGTATAATACCTGCCGAGCCCTCCGGTGCTCGGGTCAGCAACAAACTTCTCAAAGGGTCAGACGTGTGATGAGTCCGTCTGATCCTCCAACCGAACTCCTTACACGTGCGGACCGCTAGGGCGGTCCCACTCTGGAATCGTCTCTGTGGACCCCAACGTGGGCCCAACCGCTTCCACAGGAACAGCAGCAGCCGCTGTGTCCCTATCTATCTAAATGGTACTAACGTGACAGGAACCCTAACCTAGGGCCTGTCCCTGTAGTACAGCAACCTGTAGTGGCTTGGGGAACTCCTAGGGCCTGCAGGGGGTAATGACCTGTCCCACTCCCCTAACTACCCAATCCCTTCGGTAAGTGATCTGGAATGGACTAGAGTACTCTTCCATGCAGTACTTGGGCGTCTACCTACTGTTGGCTAGCCTAGTGCAGATCCTCTCCAGAATTCCTGACCTCGTTAACAGGCTATCCCTTCAGGCATCCTACCCCTAGCGCTACCTCAAGGTGACTAGAACAGCTATAGCCCTTCTCCAGACCCACTACTCTCTGACTAGTCCCAGCGCCTACCGCAGCAAGCTGTAACTCACTGGAGGCTGCAGCCAACGTGCTGCGCAACAAGTTGCCTGCCTATCAGACCTCACAGCACTGCTCGCTGTGACCCTGACAAGGCAGCACTCTAACAACACTAAGGGCAGCGTCCCTATCTTGGGCCTCCCTCAGTACTTGACCCACTACACTAGCGGGGGGGGTTGGGGCCTACCTGGGGTGTGGGTACCTATGGGGTGCAGGAGCTGCTCTCACTCCCCGCACCCTTCTTCCCTCACAGCTCCCTAGCTCCAACCCTCTATCACCTTCCTCAACAGTTACCCACCCAACTAGTGGGGAGTTGGGGTCTACCTGGAGTGTAGGTACCTATATGGGGCAGAAGCTGCACTCGCTCCCTACACCCTACTTCCCTAACAGCTCCCTGACTCCAACTCTATAACTGCAGACTTCCTTCTCTCAGCTCCCACTAATGTAAGTGGCAGGGTCCCTAACCTGAGGGCTGCCCCTGGCAACACTCACCTTACTGGGGAGCCGAGCTATCCTGGACCAAGGGGGTGCTGGCCTAATACAGGGGAGTCCCTCTCTCCTGTACCCTACCTCCTTCCTTCACAGGGTCCCTCCGCTGACTGACTAGCGTGGTGCAAGCCCGCGAAATGTATCCTTTCCTCCAGGGCAGTCCTGCAGCCCTATTGGCTCCTATGAAGCACCTGATGTGCTTGGCCCTAAGCCTCATGGGAATTGTAGTCCCGTGGAGGCTGTACTTACATTGGGGCCGCGTGCGCGCCTTTCCTGCACCTACACTAACCCCTAATGGCCGCCACAACCTCTCACTATCTATCCCTACTCTCGCGCGACTCTCCTGCGCCTTTCCTGCCCTCACGCAACTGTTCCCTGCCCTCGCGCGATCTTCTGCGCATGCGCGACTATCTCGTCTTACTCCTACACTCGCGCGATCACTGCGCATGCGCGAGTGGTTGCGTAATGGCGGCGCTCTCCTCGCCGGCCGCCGGGACCTTAGAGACGCGACTGCGGCCTTAGCAACGGCCCGATCGCGTCCCCGGCAACCGGCCTGCTCGCGGAGACAGCGCACCGCTCCCTGCAACGGCCCCCACCCTTGGGATGGCCGTCGGGTCTGCCGCTGGCCTCCGGCAGTACCCGGCATCGCTTGTGCCCACGGAGGCTCCCGAGGGGGTCGCAGGGGGCAAAGGGTGACCTGGCTACATAAGAAAAAGACCATTTCTTACAGCCCCTCTAATTCATATAAAAATATAAATAAGATCCCTGTAACAATCACACACCAGCTTTCTCACATTCAACGATTACAAAGACAATATGTCAATAGACATCTTCTGAACCGAAGGGTCATTGCTGGAAAAGTTTGAGGTCTTGTGTAAATTCCAGTTCATATTTTTTTCCAAAATGTCCTCTCCTTGGGTCATTTCTACTTTATCTGTGTTTACATTCGTTCATAATACATATTACCAATAGTTAAAAACAATACCTCGTGAAACCACACAGTACAATGATGAACAGATGGATGAAACACTTATTTCCCAATACTGATATATTATAACAGATTTCGTTAAACGTTGTCTACCCAGCATATAATTACTCATCATTTCATTTTCTCCCAATGAAACGTACTTATCCAAAATATTAAACTGTACTGGAACCATATTTACAGCTCTAGAATGTGCCAATATATTCCTATTGGATTTCCTCCAATACAATTCTTCAAACAACATAAAAGTTTTCTCTGTTTCAATGCAAAGTCAGCATGAACGATACATAATCTTGGCCTGGTGTAGTCAACAAGCTTAAAAATCTATCTGTTCAAAGTCTCGCTATAATTGTGTAAAAAATAAAATCCGGATATTGAAGACTATAAAATAATAACTGAATATTATTACCACTATTTCTGTTATAGGAAATAAAACAATTTATTTTCCTAATATGGATATTTAAAAAATAATACTTGTACATACTGTACATCACTTTTACATCACAACCCAAAAATCTGCATCATTTAGAACCAATACAAATTCTTCTAGCAAACTTCGTTGTAATCCTAGAGATGTAATTCCTCCTTGTACTTTTTAATTATAATTTTTTTTTCCAATAGTCCCAATAGTAATAAAAAATTATAAAAAATAGTCATTTTGTTCTTTTTCCTAACAAAAAATGAAAAAATATTCAGTCCCATATGTGAGGACTCTTTTTGATTTTTCTCATTTTTCTCATTCTTCCTGATTCCGATCATCCAATCGTATTCTTTATTCATCAGACAATTACATATGACCTGTAAAAATACAGCAGCATCATTATTTTGGCAAATATATTTTATCTGTCCATCTGGACCCGTACTGTCTACCTACAGTAAGTACATAAATCACAAACATATAACATTAACATAATGTCAATGATATCATTAAAATGTTATCATAATTGTCATCTGTCCCCGGAAACCAGGTTATTTACACCTTCTTACCGGGATCATTCATTGAGCACATCAAGGTAGTGAAATAAATTGTCATTTATTCGGCATTAATTCACTTACACGCAATGGAACACAAAATACAGACAAAAAGACACACTTACTTTGGGACTGGGGTCAAAAACTAGACTTTCCAATTAGATTGTAAGCTCCTCGGAGCAGGGACTCCTCTTCCTAAATGTTACGTTTATGTCTGAAGCACTTATTACCATGACCCGTTATTTATATTATTTGTTATTTATATGATTACCACATGTATTACTACTGTGAAGCGCGATGTACATTAATGGCGCCATATAAATAAAGACATACAATACAATACTTTCCTAGATGCAGGGAACTCTATGGGAGACTTTTACCCTGACCGGGACTTAGCCAGGAATCTCCTGGAACCCAAATCGGCGTAAAATTCCACACGCCACCGCTACGTTCTCTTCTGACAACTTGGTCTCTCCTGACCGTGAGTTACTCCAAATCTCCAGGAACTCAAATCATCATAAAATCACACGTGTGACTGCTACGTTCAATTCTGAGAACTTGGTCCAAAATGCTGGACTTGGTCTCTGGCGGGCAGACTTTTCAGGATCGAAATCGAAGCCGGTTGCTCTGCTATTCACACAGAAGCAACTTTGAAAAGCCCGCGCTCTTACTACCGGGAACTCCAAATCTGATTGGCTCACAGGTTCTTATAGTATTTTCTGTTTCATTCACAAAACTGAGCACCCAATCAACGCGTGGGAACTTTCCCAAGCAGCCAATCAGAGACAAGTCGGCTAGAAAAGCCGGGTCAGCGGGAAATCTGAAATAGACAAGGGACATGCGCACGCCTGGCACCTCTCTCCCTGGGTATCTCAATGCCACCCGCTGGGCAGGCTCCACAGGTCTGGCAGAACAAGTGGCATCCCGGAGGACTGCCATTGATCTCCGGACCTGGTGCTCGGCCTTTCCCCGCTGACCAAAGGATATTCACACCTCTGGTCATCATCTGGCTGCTTTGAACTCCGATATCCAGCAGACTCACCGGCACCTATGGGTTAGCTCGGGCAGCCTGTTTAGACATCGGTTCCGAATGTAAAAAGCACATTACATTATATTAAAGTATATTTTAATACACTTCTGAGTCTTGGGGGACAGGGGACAGAAAAGGAGAAATATTGTAGTTTTATTTCTATCTGTCTTATTCAGAAAAAGGGGAAGGGGAAACACAAATTGGATGTGCCCCCTAAAAGAATTCACTAAACTGCACACCAACAAAGTGTAAAAATTAACTTTTAATAAATTTCTTAAAACATATATTACCAAAGCGTTGTGTACTGTGAATTAAAAATAAATTAAATCAACAATTCCCAGCATCCATGTCAGTGAATGTATGATTATACGATCCCAATTAGCAACTAAATGTTGGTGGGATGTAGAGGACAGAGGATGCTATGAGTCAGGGTGTTAACCCCTCTGGAGCGACTGTGAGACCAGGTGGTAAGTATATATAAATGTATACTACTCAGTGAGCAATTACATAGATGAAAGTCCAGCAATCCTGCTTAAATATATACCACTAGGCACTTGGAGTGATAATGTATGATATGTAAAGATACACGTGCTTAGGTGGTAACGCTGACACATGCTATAATGATAGTAGGGAGTTCACAGCATAGTGGAGCTGGCACTCACAGCATTGTTATCAGTTCACAGTTTGCACCCACAATTCTGATTACCCTATTAATTCATTTGATTACTTTACTCAATTGGTGTGGTTCTGTGATCACTCCCCAACCCCTTCGTGTTGTTTCTATCTGTCTTATTACCCACACACTTCCTTCTTAGACTCAGTTTGGACTCTCAGAGTCCCCCCACAACCTTATATATGGTTGGGGCACCCACAAACCCTATACTGGTTGTGGGTCACCTTGGCACTAACTGGGGTACCCCCCTTAACCTAGGGATTCCCTCAGCTACAGGGATACATGTTCATCCCTGTGCCTCATTCTCCTTTCTGGTCTGTGCTGAAGCAGGGCGCCCTAGTGGCGAGTCGCGCCTACATTTTCAAGGGGAGGTATTGCCGGGACAATGTGCCTACATGTACCAGAGAATCGGGCATGATTCCCGGGTACATTTATAGGGGAACCGACAACTCCAGACCCCAAACTCCTAGGCACATTCTGTTAACTGATCCTCCGCAAAAAAAAACCTTGAAACTCACACCCTAGCAATCCCCGCTCGCTGGCACGCCCGGAAACTCTCACCCCAGCAATCCCCGCTCGCTGGCACGCCCGGAAACTCCTACCCTAGCAATCCCCGCTCACTGGCACGCCCGGAAACTCTCACCCCAGCAATCCCCGCTCGCTGGCACGCCGCGAAACTCTACCCTAGGCAATCCCCCTCTCACTGGCACCCCGAACTCTCACCCCAGCAATCCCCCCCCCCCCCTCTCGCTGGCACGCCCGGAAGCGGAAAAACACAAAAATGCTTTATTACATACAGTATAACACAGGGATCAATGTTACTGGGTCCAAGAGCTGAACTCTCTGGGACCCTTATACACTGGGCAGGGGGTACCCAAAACGGGCTTGACCTTATTAGAGAGCCTGGTTACCCCCTCCCGTCACAGTCAGGCCTGATGGGTTGTCTATGGTAGACATAGATAATTAGAGCCCAGTAAGCTTCATACACATTGGTCACAGCGAGGTATCTGACATGTATAGATGAAAGCAGGGAGAATATACGGCTTTCCTGGCCCTTGAAGAATCTACCAGATTGTGAAGGAAATGTCACTGGCATGAGGGCCGCGTTTATAGTGTCGGCAACTCGCGACGCGACCGATGATGTCACCCGTCGTCGCCGGACAAGGCCAGTGATGTCATTAAGGGGGCGGGCAGAGTGAGTAGGTGCTCTGTGATTGGTGGTAGAGACGTCACATGTGGCGACTGCCTCTCCCAAAATCAATTTCAATGGCTGCAAAAAAAATTGCAGCTCCGTCGCATTTTACTATAGCGCGTGCGTCGGATCCATGTATTTGTTTTGGGCGACGTCGCGTCGGCCGGCACTATAAGCGCAGCCTTAGGATCATCTTCCTTCCAGTTTAGGATGTCCACACGCATGTAGCAGGGACTTGTGAACATGTTATTATATTGGTGTGTCCGAGATCCTAGAAATCCCTTCCAGACCAGAGTGACCTTGTGCCAGTGTCATGTTCGGGGTGACCGAAGCATTTATCCAAATCTGATGGCTTTAAGTGCTTGGTGCAGACCCCTCTCTTCCCTTATATTTATGGGCTCTCTGCTCACAGCATGGGATCAGCATACAGAGAGCCGTTTGATACAAACACTTCCCCATCCCGAGGCCCTAAGACTTCACCTGTTAATTCATTTCACAAATAAGTACCCAAATATTTGCTTTTTGTTTTCACATTGTTAGATTTTGGTAACAAAGCCAATTAGACTGTTGAATTCTTTTAAAAGGCTGTTTTCAGGCCGGCTATGCGGGATTGCACCTTGAATTGATCATTTATTTGAAAGGGGTCTGATTATGGCTTCGGTAATCCTTAGCCGTTCCCTTCTTAGTCCAATCACTATCATCACTCTCCACTTTTCCTTCTCCAGGTTTTTCTCGGCTTCCCAGTCCATTACACAGATGTCCAACAATGAGCCGCTTTGCTGGCAAAGGCTTCTGGAATGTCCTGGAGCGTCCCTGTTCATCCGTCACCTCTTCGCCCCCCCTCAAGGAATTTTTGCGTGCGTTTAACCCACGAGGCACAGGGACCTGAGGACGATCCCCTACCTTCCACCTTTCCCCGGCCCTACAAGAGTCCCACCCACCACCCCACCTCCACCACGGGAAGATCTAGAGAGGCAAAACAAGAGCTTCACACCACACCTCCACCGTGGGAAGACCGAGAGGAGCAACAAGAGCCTCACACCTCCACCTCCCTTCCTCACCGCAGAAGAACCAAGAGGTGAAAAACAAAGCCTCACACCACCACCCACCTCCACCCGGGAAGACCGAGGAGCAAACAAGAGCTTCACACCACCACCCACCACCCACCCACCTCCACCGCGGAAGACCGGAGATATCAAAACAATATCCTCACACCTCCACCCACTTCCACCGCGAGAAGACCAAGAGGAGCAAACTTCTAATGGAAAATGTAGGGAGACATGGGGGAGAAAAATCAGCAACGCGCAGGAGGGCGGGGACATCAGAGACCCGAGCAGACACTTTTATGTCATTCCTGTTCAATGTTACGCTTTTATCCTCTTCTACATCATCTACATTTGTCGATGATTTTTGTTTAGTTTTTTTTAACGTTTTTACGTGCTATTTTACAGGGGAAGGAGACATTTTTTCCCCCTCCCACCCGAGGTTTTTTATGACTTGCAATCCGTGTCATTATGGTGACGTTTTGCAAAATGGCCGGGCTTCTTGGGATTTTAGGATGTTTATTTGTATTGTCCCTTGGTGCTAAAGGGCTAAATGGTCCCAGTTTGGTTTTATGGTGTCTTTTAATATGTGTAACCCCCTCGCTGCCAGAAGAGCCTGCAATGGGTTACTGCAAGATATTTGCAACGCAAGAGAAACTAAAATAAATATTTAGAACAGAATAAATGAACAATTATTTCTGTAATCGGAGAAAGGTGTATGTGACTCTACATATATTCATTGTGTTATTTTATTGGTGCTGTTGGCGCTACATGACACACTGATACGATTGACTGTAAGTAGCTTGACAGGACACCTTCTGGCACCAGAAATCATTACATTACAAACCCATGTCAGGTGAAGGTTGACTTGTGCTACACAAGCCACTTAGTAATACAGGTGGTCCTCATATCACGTTTCACTTTACACAACGAACGGCATATCCAAACGCTTCACATCCTCCCTAACGGCCATTATCCGACGCCGGAATGCTTTATCCGACGCTCACCGCCACTGATAAATGGGACTCGCTTACAAACGGTTTTTTCAAACTATCAACTCTACACTTCCGGACGGGTTCCGGTGGTAACCGAGGACCGCCTGTACTAGAAACCTCTCCACGTTCCTTTTCTCTCTTCCACATTCTGTCACCCCGTTGTTATCCATCAAAAAACGGTCACCCGGATTAATGATACAAATCTTATATAGTAGATGGGCACAATGACAGCATTAAAATGTATCAAGACAGAAAAGGTGTTGCAGAAAAGAAAATAGACGCCATAATAACAGTTGTTGGGGTTTTTTTTTGCAGTATTTTTTTAGGTGTTGAATGCAGACCATGAATGAGCAGTTTGTACATGCAACCCTGCCTGGCGCTAAACACTGCTCACAGATAAACTGCAAACACAAGACAAAGCGCACACCGCTCACTCAATTGATTATTATTGATTTAGTATCATTTTTTTTTTACAAAAATGGGTGCTACCTATGTACTCAAGTATTGAATTTAAACATAGATGAAAGGTGACAAAGTCAATCTGTCACTCACAGAGAGTACATTAATGGCGCACACCACACCTCATTTTTGATTTATTTTTTATAGTGAATACTTCTAGTGAAAAAACCCGTGATTAAGTGAAAAATAAAAAACTCTTAAAATCTAACACGTGGTGCCCTCATCTATAAGATTGCTGCCTTAAGTTACCGCCATTGAAATGGCATTAATAAATGTCAGTAAAGTAATATTTGCTGACAGCAAGCAGCTTTCTATATGTGAGTTGAGCTACACGAGGGTTTCCATAGCGCTGTTATTACCTGCAATCCTGAGACGTGGCATTTATGTGATGAATTTGGGTGCAAATACAGCATATTAATTGATATTTAAGAGCTGCCAACTAACTATGTTACTTCGTTTACACTTTGTTACCTATGGCACAATAACAAATAGCCGTTAGCATGGTCTTTTGGGCAACTAACTGACTCTCTCGTATAACCACAATATAAACATCATATGGTTGCATATACATAAACAGTCAGCATCAAAAACAACGCCCGAAAGTGAAAACACAAAAATGCTTTATTACATACAGTATAACACAGGATACAATGTTACTGGGTCCAAGAGCTGACTCTCTGGGACCCTTATACACGGGCAGGGTAGGCCCAAAAAGGGCTTGACCTTTATTTAGATAGCCGGTTAACCCCCTCCCGTCACAGTCAGGCCTGATGGTTTGTCTATGGTAGAACATAGATAATAGAGCCCAGTAAGCTTCATACACATTGGTCACAGCGAGGGTATCTGACATGTATAATGAAAGCAAGGGAGAAGATACGGCTTTCCTGGCCCTTAGATAATCTACCAGATTGTGAAGGAAATGTTCACTGGGCCGAAGCGTTTATAGTGTCGGCAAACTGCGACGCGACCGATGATGTCACCCGTTCCGTCGGCCGCGACAAGGCCATGTGATGTCATTAAGGGGGCGGGCAGAGTGCAGTAGGTGCTCTGTGATTGGGGTAGAGACGTCACATGTGGCGACTGCCTCTCCCAAAATCAAATTTCAATGGCTGCAAAAAAAAATTGCAGCTCCGTCGCATTTACTATAACGCGTGCGTCGGATCCAATGTTTTGTTTTGGCCGACGTCCGTCGCCGGCATCACTATAAGCGCAGCCTTAGGGATCATCTTCCTTCCAGTTAGGATGCCACACGCATGTAGCAGGGACTTGTGAACATGTTATTATATTGTGTGTCCGAGATCCTAGAAATCCCTTCCAGACCAGAGTGACCTTGTGCCAGTGTCATGTTCGGGGTGACCGAAGCATTTATCCAAATCTGAGGCTTTAAAGTGCTGGTGCAGACCCCCTCTCTTCCCTTATATTTATGGGCTCTCTGCTCACAGAGCATGGGATCAGCATACAGAGAGCCGTTTGAACAAACACTTCCCCATCCCCGAGGCCACTAAGACATTCAACTGTTAATTCATTTCACAAATAAGTACCCAAATATTTGCTTTTTGTTTTAACATTGTTAGATTTGGTAACAAAGCCAATTAGACTGTTGAATTCTTTTAAAAGGCTGTTTTCAGGCCGGCTATGCGGGATTGCACCTTGAATTGATCATTTATTTGAAAGGGCGTCTGATTATGGCTTCGGTAATCCTTAGCCGTTCCCTTCTTAGTCCAATCACTATCACAAGTCTCCACTTTTCCTTCTCCAGGGTTTTCTCGGCTTCCCAGTCCATTACACAGATGTCTCCACATGAGCCGCTTTGCTAGCAAAGGCTTCTGGATTTCCTGAGCGTCCCTGTCATCCGTCACCTCTTTCGCCCCCCCTCAAGAATATTTTGCGTGCGTTTAAAACCCACGAGGCACACGGGACCTCAGGACGATCCCTCCCCTACCTTCCACCTTTCCCCGGCCCTACAAAGCCTCCCCAACCAAAACCCCACCCACCTCCACCACGTCCACCGGAAGATCAAGGACAAAACAAAGCTCACACACCCCCCACCTCCACCGTGAAGACCGAAGGAGCAAAACAAGAGCCTCACACCTCCACCTCCACCCCCACTCCCACCCCAGACCAAACCAGAGGTGAAAAAAGAGCATATGCCTCACACCACCACCCACCTCCACCGCGGGAAGACCCGAGGAGCAAAACAAAAGCTACGCCACCACCCCCACCCCTCCACTCCACCCTGGAACCGAAGATACAACAATCCCACATCTCCACCACTCCACCCGAGAAGACCAAGAGCAAACTTCTAATGGAAAATGAAGGGAGAACATGGGGGGAGAAGAATCAGCACAGCGCAGGAGAGCGGGACATCAGAGACCCAGCAGACACTTTTATGTCATTTCCTGTTCAATGTTACGCTTTTACCTCTTCCATCATCTACATTTCTGTCGATGATTTTTGTTTAGTGTTTTTTAACGTTTTTACGTGCATTTTTACAGGGGAAGGGAGACATTTTTATCCCCTCCAGCCCGAGGTTTTTTATGACTTGCAATCCGTGTCATTATGGTGACTTGTCCAAAATGGCCGGGCGCTTGGGATTTTAGATGTTTATTTTTATTGTCCCTTGGTGCTAAAGGGCTAAATGGTCCCAGTTTGGTTTTATGGTGTCTTTTAATATGTGTAACCCCCTCGCTGCCAGAAGAGCCTGCAATGGTTAATGCAAGATTTTCCAACGCAGAGAAACTAAAAATAAATTTTAGAACAGAATAAATGAACAATTATTTCTGTAATCGGGAGAAAGGTGTATGTGACTCTACATATATTCATTGTGTTATTTTATTGGGTCTGTGTGGCGCTAATGACACACTGATAACGATTGACTGTAAGTAGCTTGCACAGGACACCTTCTGGCACCAGAAATCATTACATTACAAACCCATGTCAGGTGAAGGTGACTTGTGCTACAGCACCACTTAGTAATACAGTGGTCCTCATATCAACGTTTCACTTACAACAACGAACGGCATATCTCCAACGCTTACAAGCCTCCCTACGGGCCATTATCCGACGCCGGAATGCGTTATCCGACGCTCACCGCCACTGATTAACATGGGACTCGCTTACAAACGGTTTCACTATCCAATCTCTACTTCCAGACGGGTTCCGGTGATAACCGAGGACCGCCTGTACTATAAAACCTTCTCACGTTCTTTTCTCTCTTCCACATTCTTCTGTCACCCAGTTGTTATCCATCACAAAAACGGTCACCCGGATTAAATGATACAAATCTTATATATAGATAGATGGCACAATGACAGCATTAAAATGTATCAACAGAAAAGGTGTTGCAGAAAGAAAATAGACGCATAATAACAGTTGTTGTGGTTTTTGTCTGAGTTTTTTAGGTTTGAATCGGACCATGAATGAAGCAGTTTGTACCTGCAACCTCTGCCTGGCGCAAACACTGCTCACGATAAACTGCAAACACAAGAGAACAGCGCACACCGCTCACTCAATTGATTATTATTGATTTAGTATCATTTTTTTTTTACAAAAATGGGTGCTACCTATTAGTACTCAAGTTATTGATTTTAAACATAGATGAAAGGTGCAAAGTCAATCTGTCACTCCAGAGAGTACATTAATGGCGCCACACCACACCTCATTTTTGTTATTTTTTATAGTGAATACATTCTAGTGAAAAAAACCCGTGATTAAGTGAAAAATAAAAAATCTTTAAAATCTAACACTGGTGCCTACACTATAAGAGTTGCTGCCTTAAGTTACCGCCATTAAATGGCATTAATAAATGTCAGTAAAGTAATATTTGCTGACAGCAACAGCTTTCTTATATGTGAGTTGAGCTACACAGGGTTTCCATAGCGCTGTTATTAACCTGCAATCCGTGAGACGTGGCATTTATGTGATGAATTTGGGTGCAAATCAGGCATATATTGATATTTGTAAAGCTGCCAACTAACTATGTTACTTCGTTCAACACTTTGTTACCTATGCACAATAACAAATAGCCGTTAGCATGGTCTTTTGGGCAACTAACTGACGCTCGTTATACCACAATATAAACATCATATGGTTGGCATAAATTCAGTTCACAGCACTACCCTCACAATTGAACTTACAGCTAAGTGAAAGTCAGTTAACCCAATGTGTATTTGTTTATTAACTCCATAAGTTATGAGGAAAGTTATAAAGTGTTATGTGACATTGTTTGTACTTTAGGGTCCATTGCATTCAGTGATCATGCCCTTAGCCAATTGTAGCCAAGTATCTGGCAATATTTACACTAGAATGTAATGGACAAATATTGCTTT
Source organism: Ascaphus truei (assembly GCA_036426205.1). NCBI lineage: Eukaryota > Metazoa > Chordata > Amphibia > Anura > Ascaphidae > Ascaphus > Ascaphus truei. Next base: position 1,951,578 of record CM071570.1, read on the forward strand.
ACTGACATTTATTAATGTCATTTTCAATGGCGGTTAACTTACTGCTGCGGCCAAGTTTATTCGAGCATTGCCCGTTCTTGGCCCATCGCATATACTCTGGCTGCGCCGGAGGGTGACGGCGCGCGCCGAAGCAGCGGAAGAGCGCCCTCTGATCGGGGCGCTCTTCCTACCTGCCGGGTCCGCCGGGTCCCCCCGGAACCCCCTGCCCCGCCGTCCCGCAATCGCACCAGCGGGCTCCCTCGCCCTGGAGCTCGCGGTAGCCAACGTCCAATTTGACCCGCCTCGGTGCGGGGGGGATCGCGGGGGGGGCCGCGCCGAGGGGTCGGCCAACTAGCAAGCCGGGAGATCTCCCGGCTTGCGGATCTGGCCGCAGAGTGATAAAGTGTGTCGTATGTAAGGCACAAACTATTATAGATGTAGGCACCACGTTTAGATTTTAAAGAGTTTTTTATATTTTTCACTTAATCACAGGTTTTTTCACTAGAATGTTTCACTATAAAAATAATCAAAAATTAGTGTGGTGTGCACCCATTAATGTACTCTCTGTGAGTGACAGATTGACTTTGTCAACATTACAGATAACTGTATGCGTATAACAGAAATACAGTATACAGTATCGTATGTATACCATATATATACACTTATGTTTATTAATCAATTTATGTGTATATTCTTGCATGTACAGTACATATAATAATTTGAGGTACATAACTTCTACATAAATAATAATATCTAGGGAAACTACATGTCCTGCCTTACCACCCGAGTGGTCAGGATGCCTGCTTTCCGCTGAAGGGAGCCTGGGGTGATTCGCTCCTAACACCCATGCCTCCCCTGAGAAGGATCCTCACACAGTAGGATACCCCTCCCAAGACAATACAGCAGTAAATCCGCACACACTTGGTACGATAAAGGATTATTTACTGAACACAAACTATGCAACACAATATAGTGTACACCCCGGGGAGTATCCCCACGTACTTGGGGCAGTGCACCAATGTCCCCATGTCCGTCCAACAATGTCAGTCCCAACCCAAAGGTGTAGGGAATGGGTTACCCCTGTGGACCAGTGGTGCACGTTACCCCCTCCCTGGGCACTCCTGTACCTAGGTACCGCTGAATAACAGAAGATCAGTCTGGTCCCCCAACGTGAGGTCTCTCAGAAGTCCTGGCTCGATCCCGTGCTCCAATCAACCCGCGGGGGTGTACTCCCGCTGGAGGGACTCATCGTAAGGGTCTCATAATCAATGGCCTGGGTCTGGTCCCAGACCGCAGGCCCGACACAACCGCGCAGCGTCGCTTCTGATGCTGCAGCTCTACAGTACAATAAAGGGGTGTCCCCTAACTGAAAAGGGCCTTCCCTACACATATACTGGTGCCTACTGGGAGTTGGGTATTACCTGCGCGCCTACAGGGTTAATCTAGGCCTAGTCCGGGATACTACTGACACCCGACACTACCTGTTCCTTCAGCTCCCTGTCTCCGACTGGCGTGGTCCCTGCAGCACGCAAATGTATCTTCTTGCCTGCCGAGATTCTCAGAGCCCTTTTGCGCTGTCCTGCAACATGTGTTTTGCTGCCCCTAAGGCTGCTGGGATGTGTAGTTCTCCTGCGAGCCTCTTACAAATGGCCGCTGCTGCTGCTGCTGTTGTGGCGTCTGCACATGCGCACCACCTAAAATGTCTGCGGGTGACCTCAGGCTCTATGCCATGCGCGAGACTTGTCTTCTGCTGCATGCGCGTGGCAACAAAGATGAATGGCACCCTTTACCACGTCCACCGCTGAGCACCGGAGCGCTCTCCCGCTACACTGCCCGCATTTTCCTGCAGTGTTTTTCCTCCTCCTGTGCTCCTGCATTTGGAGGTAAGGGCAAGGGGGGTCTGGCTAAATGTGTATTCATATATAATTAAAATACTCTATATTTGCGTAACTGTCTACTTTACCCTCTGTAATCAAGAGTTTAAATGTACACACACATACGATGTAGCAAGACTTACTGTACCCCCACCACACCCTACTCCTTGTAAATACACGTAGAGGAGGTATGGAGGTTCCACACCTGTATGACAGATCGAGAGGAGGTAGGAGGTTCCACTCCTTATACAGATCGGAGAGGAGGTATGGAGTTCCAACTCCTGTATGACAGATCGGAGAGGAGGTATTGAGGTTCCTCACTCCTTATGACAGATCAAGAGAGCTGATTGGGGTTCCACTCACTCCTGTATGAACAATAAGAGGCGGTATGGGGGGTTCCACTACTCCTGTATGACAGGTCTGAGAGGAGGTATGGGGGTTCCACTCTCTCCTGTATGACAGATCGGAGAGGAGGTATGGGGTTCCACTCACTCCTGTATGACAGATCGAGAGGAGGTATGGGGGTTCCACTCTTGTATGGCAAAATAGAGGAGGTATGGGGTTCCACTCACTCCTGTATGACAGGTCGGAGGAAGTATGGGGGTTCCACTCACTCCTGTTGGCGAGATCGTAGAGGAGGTGTGGGGGTTCCACTCACCCTGTTGACAGATCGGAGAGGAGTATGGGGTTCCACTCACTCCTGTATGACAGAGCGGAGAGAGGGTAGGGGGTCCCACTCACTCCTGTATTACAGGAGCGGTGGGGAAGGATGTATGGGGTTCCACTCACTCCTGTGTCGATGGAGAGGAGTATGTTCCACTCACTCCTGTATGACAGATCGGATGAGGAGTATGGGTTTCCACTCACTCCTGTATGACAGATGGAGAGGAGGTATGGGGGTTCCACTCACTCCTGTTACCGAGGCGGAGTGAGTATGGGATCCACTCACTCCTGTATGACAGATCGGAGAGGTGTATGGGGGTTCCACTCACCCTCCTGTATGACAGATCGAGAGGAGGTTGGGTGATCCACTCACTCCTGTATGGACAATAATAAAGGAGCCTCGACTTTCTTGACGGCAGCCAACCGCCGACAGGGCACATCGTGAGAGGAGAAAGTCTCTCGCTGTAGTGGAGTATGGGGGTTCCACTCACTCCGTATGACAGATCGGAAGGAGGTATGGGGGATCCACTCATCCTGTATGACAGATCGGAGAGGAGTATGGGGTTCCACTCACTCCTGTATATGACAGATAGGAGAGGAGGTATGGGGTTGGGGGTTCCACTCACTCCTGTATGACAGATCGGAGAGGAGGTATGGGGGTTCCACTCACTCCTGTATGACAGATCGGAGAGGAGGTATGGGGGTTCCACTCACTCCTGTATGACAGATCAGAGAGGAGGTATGGGGGTTCCACTCACTCCTGTATGACGGATCGGAGAGGAGGTATGGGGGTTCCACTCACTCCTGTATGACAGGTCTTTTAACACCTTTTAATACCAGGATCATATGATTGAGCAAAGCAACGAGATAAAATACATTGTAATTTATTTCATGAATGGACATACATACAGTGTTTCACAATTACACTCAAAATACCCTTACAGGGACGGAGGCAAGCGAAATCATTGGTTTCCAGAACGAAATCTTGAAAAACAAAGTCTTTAGGAGTAATTTCCAAGGAGCGGGAGTTAGTCGCGAAACGGCTAGGAACTGTCCTTGGTCAGCGGTGCAAGTTGCCACTGCTGTGTATTCCGACAGAGTGGCTTCCTTTGTTCTGCCACAGTGGTAATGGAACTTGGAATCTTGGTATCTTATGAAATCTTTGAAGCTTGATGAATCTTAAGATGGTTCTGATCCCCGATGGGCTGCAGGAATTCTTATAGAGGTCAGAACCCTATACTTTACCAGTGCAGCCAATCCTTCCATGGGAATAATTTTTCCCACCTATCCTGGAGTTGCCAATACTTTAGAAACCTGGCAGAGGGGGCTTCTCATTCTGCTAGGGGCATGGGCGAATGTAGCACCTTTGCTTCTTAGCATATGAGACCCAACACCTCTACCTTGCGACACTGAGTCTGGGCTGGCCACCATTTGCCGAACTGCCCGGACTTTACACTAGGATGGGGGTACTTTAGGAACCCCTCCCCAACTGACACCTTGGGGACACTGAGCCCTTTCAACTCCGGGCTTTTAAAGACATTGTGGCATCAAACCAGCAGGATGCCTTAGAAGTCCGGAGCTGCACATCCTCAGCTCATTTAGTGAGTCACTAGACACATACTAAGTGAGGGGCTACAATAAATGAGTTTCCTGGTCCCCAGTGGTCTGAAAGAAAACCCAAAAGTGCCTACTATGTTTGATACCCTATTTGAGGGGGACTTTCATTCATCAATTTGTATAAAAATTATGCTATGGTCGTTTTACATGTTCCTTCCTGAACTACGCGCACAGCAAGTTTCAGAGCGCTAGTGTAACGCTTGTGCTGCCCGTAAACCAGACAAGACCCCGGTACTGAGGTGGAACGGAAGGATACCACAGACCCACAGCAACGGAGACGTGCCCAGAGTGTGGTATTTGAGCGAAGCTGGACCGGGGGCTAGGAAGTGGGTTAATCAGGTACTTGCCAAATCCAGAGTAGAGTGGTCTTGTCCGTAAGCCAAAGGTCTGGAAGTATAGACAGCTGTGTAGTCGAATGTCCGTAAGCCTGGTCCGGGGATTAGAGAAGACAGCGTAGTTGAATGTCCATTAGCCAAGTCCGAGTGGTAGAGAAGACAGTGTAGTCGAATGTTCGTAGCCAAGGTCAAGAGCCAGAGGAGATTAGCAGAGAATCCAAGGTCAGGAAAGCAGGGGCTGAAAAAACAAGAGAAGAGCCTAGCATAGGAGCAGACAGCACCAAGGTACCAGAAGCTATGCAGAGCACTGACAGAATGGGGAGTCAGGGCTACATAGCAGGCAGGCGCCAATCAGAAGGGAGGTGGAGCGGAGGTGCGGCCCGGGGGTTAACTATGACAGGAGCCAGGGAGGAGTGTCCCTGATGCTGGGGGGCGAGCCGCGCGCTGGCGCGATAGGTAGGGGCGGAACTATCCCCTGGGTGCCGTGCACAAGCTGCACAGGTCCGCGCGCGGCCTGTAACGCTGACACGCGCGACCCGGAAGGGGAGGATCAGCAGTGTGGGAGATGTCCGCGCCCGTGGGGAGCCGACGGGGATCCGGAGCAGCGGCGGTGCCTGTAGTGGCATAAGGTAAGGGAACGCCGTGACGGGTTGATCGTGACCCGCGGCTCCTTACAGCTAGGAGTTAGCAAACGGCAGCTTTTATTTCTCAAGCGCTGAACTTATAACATGTTTTACTCCTTGTCACGGGAGACCAGGTCTTATCTACACATTAATACCCGGATTCTGGACTGAGCACACAAGATGAGTAAAATACATTGTAATTTGTTTCCTTTTAATACAAACACACAATACTTCACAATATACACTTAATAAAACACTTACTGGGATGGGGAAACGAAATCAATTGTCCTTGGAACGAAACAAAGTCTCTGGGCACCCCTGCATGCATGCAAGTGGGTGCGCACAATGATCCGTGTAGCAGTTCCTGGCTTTGGGGTGCAACTTGCCAGCCCTATATCTCAGCCAACAGGAAAAAGTTTGTTGAATCCTTACAGGGTTTGTTCGGGAACCCTTAGCAAATTCCAAATTCCAGAAGAGGGGGATGATCCGTAGTTACGATGTTATTAACCCCTCACACTCCGGAACCGTAGACGCTGGAACTTCTCGTCTGCCAGGAGTTTGTAGAATGGGCAGAAGTTGCTTCCTGGTCTGCTAAGAGCATGTGCCAAGGTGACACCTGAGCCATTTAGCATACCAGGCCAAACCTCCTACCTGGCGACAGTAAGTCTGGGATTTGGCTACCAAGTGTGACTGCCCCATACCGTGTAGCAGGATCTGATGCTCAGGGATATCCTGGCCAATTTAACACCTAGCCTCTCTGAGGCTTTTCAACTTTGGATTTCTCATAGACACACAGGCACCAACTTAGCAGGGTGCCCTTTGAAGCCCAAAGATGAAAAAGCCCTCAGTTCATGTACCCTTAACATATTTACGTTAATACATTCCTTGCCGGGCTGGCAGGAAAAGCTTCCTGCCTGTACAGTTTAAAACATAACTCAAATACAGTTTATCTAAATGTAGCCCTGTTTCCTAGTGAACACAGACCGCTACCTTATGCTGTATAATCTGTAGGCTCACAGGGCCTGAGCCTCCGCCACAGAGAGCCTGGGGCACACGAAATAATAGATAATACCTTACACTTGGTGCAGCGCCTCCAGCCGCGATGGCTCCCAACAGAGGGGGAGTGGTTCCTCGCAGGACAATTGTATAACACTCTACACAGCATGTAAAACAAACGGATGACTTTACTTATAGCATATGCAATATATATCAACAGGTGTCCCTCCCTAGAGGAGACACTAACTACTGCGTCTCGCAGAACGCTACCTCCCCCTACACCGGGTGAGCCCACCCGTGTCCAGTAACCCCACACAATATGTCCCCCACCCTCAAATGAGATAACGAATATGTATGGGTGACTGCGCAGCCACTGTGTCCTGTATGAATGATGATATAGTTGGTGCACTTGTTGGTTACCTGCCGGGCACTCCAGTACCCGGGCCTGCCAAGGATCTTCACAAAGGGTCAGATGCAAGATGACTTCCGCAATAGGAGTCCGGGGCGATCCCACCCAGACGAACTGCAGCAACAGTAGCAGGGTCTGAGCCCAGACCTCCTGCTTGATACACACTGTCTCTTAATCGCTCACTGAACGGCACAATAAGGGAACCAGAACCTATCTAGGGCCAGTACCTATCTCTGCTCCACACTACAGGAACTCAGGGCCTAACTGGGCCGGGGTATATGGCCTAGGTAGGGGCTGAATGCCTCCCTACACCTGGAGCTCCGTCTCCTTCCTCCTCCCGCTAGCTCTGAGCAACGTGCATGCCCTACGACCCCTATATCCTCCTTCCTACCACCCGATTGGTCCCCTGGATCAACCGGGGCTGCTTGGACTCGTAGTTCCCTATGCTCCACCCTATGGGAGCTACTCCTCCTTCGCGGGCTTTGGCTGCTATGCCCGCGCATGTGCGACTTCTTGCTCCACACCTGCGTTTGCGCCAACTCCCTACATGGCGGTGCCCTAATACGCGGAACCTCCAATATACCGGAGTGTTCCCTGCCCTGTTGCAACCCTCCCACCCGACAACAATGAATGTGGGTGAGGGGAGCCTGGCTACATATATATATATATACTTTCTGTATGTGTGGCGGACACCAAACAATATGTATGGGCTTAGTACATCCTTAGCTAGCTGCACTCCGAAAATTAGAGTGCTAGCTTGCTCCTTGTGTCTGAAATACAATTGGCCCAATTCGCATACATTCTATTACTGCAGGCAGGGAACAGGCTGTAAAATGGGGATAAGAAGACTGGGACAGGGGCAATTACATCAGTGCCATTCATATACTTTTAACCCCTTTACTCCCAATGCGAGTTGGGGTTAATCAGCCGGGTAATACTTTTATTAAGGCCCAATTAAACCCCCAATCGCCACACTCCCGCCACCTTATACCTTGTGGGAGAGACACCGAACCCCTGCACTGGGTTCTGGGAGTTTGGGTATATACCGGGGGACCCTGGAATGTGATTTCCCCCTGCCCGGTCTTACTGTTCTGGTCTGTGCTGAAGCAGGGAGATCTGGCAATGAGCCACTAACTGCTTCCATGGGAGGATTTTGTCTGGTGGTCTGTGTCTTCATGTCTCCAGGGATCTGGTAGGATTCCTGGGTACATGTTTTAGGGTAACCAGCAAGTCTGGCACACTTCTACCCAAACACACCTACATCTTTATTGAAATACAGTGCACATGCCATAACTGGGCAATATGGCTCAGGGGAACCCAGCCGGGCATAATACCTTTATTATTGGCCTGGGAACCCCCTCACCATCAAAAGGAGTTATGGGGGTTCCACTCACACCTGTATGACGGAGAGGAGGTATGGGGGTTCCACTCACTCCTGTATGACGGAGAGGAGGTATGGGGGTTCCACTCACTCCTGTATGACAGATCGGAGTGGAGGTATGGGGGTTCCACTCACTCCTGTATGACAGATCGGAGAGGAGGTATGGGGGATCCACTCACTCCTGTATGACAGATCGGAGAGGAGGTATGGGGGTTCCACTCACTCCTGTATGACAGATCGGAGAGGAGGTATGGGGGTTCCACTCACTCCTGTATGACAGATCGGAGAGGAGGTATGGGGGTTCCACTCACTCCTGTATGACAGATCGGAGAGGAGGTATGGGGGTTCCACTCACTCCTGTATGACAGATCGGAGAGGAGGTATGGGGGTTCCACTCACTCCTGTATGACAGAGCTCCGATCTTCACTAGCCTCAAATGCTTTCTCCTCACGTCATTGGATTGCAACCAGACAGTTGAAATCTGACGCCCTTCTGCCACCTCTGCTGTGCCACTTGCTGAAGGGGTTGAACTCTCTGTCTGGGTCCGCTGCTGGACTTGCTGGATGGCTGAATGCTACTCCTCTGTGTGTTCCAGTCTCTCGACAGTGACTGGAGTGCGTTGCCCCTGAGGGGGTTTGCGGAAACGGTTCCACTCCGGACAATCTGGCCTGATGTGCCCACTCCAGTTATATTGGTAGCACCGCTTCTCATGCCTGAAGTCTGCAGACTTGGTGGTACTTCCCTCTGCAGCTGCTTTCGGCTTCCATTATGGAGTGCCGTTGTGTGCCTGAGCCAATGTGGCTCCATTCTGGGCAGACCCTTTCTTGCCCGACAGGGCACGGCTGATGCCATACTCATCAGCCAGGCTGGCTGCATCCCGGCAATGATGGGCTTGCGATCAAACACCTAATCACTCACATCCGGCTGGGACCGCTGTAGAAACTTCTCCTTGAACATAAGTCCAGTAAGCTGTGGGACTTGGTGGCTTTACATCCTTCCACCCACTGAGTGCCATGTTGGATCAGTCGGGAGGCAGATAGCATGTGAGTTTCCCTGCTGGTCTTGTCCCCAGACCTGAACATGCCACAGTATGCCTCTGGAGTTAGGGCATAATGGCACAGTAACAAAGCCTTCACATGCTGGTAGTCGTTGCTGTCCGTTGTCGGTATCCCCTGGAAGGTCTTCAGAGAGATTCCCCGTCAATAGTGGCGACAACCACAAGACCCAGTCCCATTCGGGTACACGGAACCAGCGACACTGATCTTCAAACACTTTGAGAAATCTGCTATTCGCACAAGAGCACTTTTGAAAAGCCTGGCCGCACTTTTTGCGCTCAGAATCTCAACACGGATTGGCGTAGGGGTTTCTTATAGTATTTTGGAGTACATTCACAAAATACTACAGCCAATCAGAGTGTGGGAACTTTTTCAGTAGCCAATCAGAGTGAAGCCGGGACAGAAAGCCGGGCAGATGCCACACGCTGGGTCGGGCTCCTCCAGGTCTGGTAGGACAAATGGCAGCCCGGACGACTGCCATTCATCCCAGGACGTGGGAACTTGAGCCTTTCCCTGCTACCCAAATGGCTTTCACACCCCTGGCATCTTCTGGTGCCTTTCATCTCCGATGTCCAGCAGACTTACTGGCACCAACTGGGTAGCCCTGGCAGCCTGTCTGAACATTGGTTCCGAAAGTCCCAGCTCATATACAGTGCACACAGTATATTACAGTATTAAACACAATGTTAATCAAATATACTTTTATACTTGCCTAAGTCTCTGGGTGTGGGGAATAGAATAGAAAGCTGCACTTTATTTCCTTCTAGCCTTTATTCCCCACGCACTATCTAAGAGACTTGGACTGGACTCTGAGAGTCCCCTCACAACCTTATACTTATGGTCTGAGTGCCCATGAACCCCAATACTGGTTCTGGGCATTAACTGGATATCCTCCTTAACCTAGGGACCCTCATAGTTACAGGGACACTTTGCATCCCTTTGCCCGATTTACCTTTTTGGGCTATGCTGAAGCAGGGAACCCTACTGGTGAGTCGCACAAGCGTTTTCAAGGGGAGATATTGCCGGGACAATATGCCTACATATATCCGAGAATCAGGCATGATTTCTGGGTACATTTTTAGGGGAACCGACAACTCCGGACCCAACAACCTAGGCGCATTCTGACATCATTTTCTCTGCAACCCCCCACCCCCCTTGAAACTCATACACTTGCAATCCCTGCTCGCTGACATCCCTGGAAAGGTAAAAAGCACAACAAATCTTTATTGTCGCACATTACACATTATGCATTGACAGTTGCTGGGCACAAGAGCTGACACTCTGGAACCCTAACACAGTTCAGAGGTAACCAAAACAGGGCTTGACCTTTATTAAGAGCCTGGTTACCTCCTCACTGTCACACCCGGAATCTCCTGGAACCCAAATTAGCATAAAATTCCACACACCACCGCTACATTCTCTTCTGAGAACTAGGTCTCTCCTGACCGTGAGTTTCTCCAAATCTCCTGGAACTTAAATCGGCATAAAATCCCAGCCGCGTCCGCTACGATCTTTTCTGAGAACTTGGGCGCAAAAGTTGGGACTTAGACTCTGACGGGCAGGCCTTTCAGGATTGAAATCAAAGCCGGTTGCTCTGCTAGTTGCGCGGAAGCAGCTTTGAAAAGTCCGCCCGCCCTCTTACTACCGGAGGACTACAATCTGATTGGCTCACAGATTCTTATAGTATTCTGAGTTTCATTCACAAAACTCAGCAGCCAATCAACGCGTGGGAAAATTCCCAAACAACCAATCAGAGCCAAGCCAGCTAGAAAAGCCAGGTCAGTGGGAATTCTGAAATAGCCAAGAGACATGCGCACGCCTGCCACCTCTCCCCCTGGCTATCCCAATGCCACCCGCTGGGACAGGCTCCACCAGGTCTGGCAGAGCAAGTGGTATCCCGGAGGGCTGCCATTGATCTCCCGACCTGGTACTCTGCCTTTCCCCGCTGACCAAATGCTAATCTCACCTCTGGGCATCCTCTGGCTGCTTTGAACTCCGATGTCCAGCAGACATACCGGCGCCTATGGGTTTGCTCGGGCAGCCTGTTTGAACATCGGTTCTCAATGTAAAGAACACATTACATTTAATAAAGTATATTTTCACTGTACTCCTGAGTCTTGGGGAACAGGGGACAGAAAGGGAAATATTTTATAGTTTTATTTCTATCTGCCTTATTCCTCACACAATTTCCTTTGGACTCAGTCTGGACTCTTAGAGTCCCCCCTCAACCTTATACTGCACCGACACACTTTATTCGAGCAAATACCCAGTATGTACCTGGCAGATACGGATGCGCCGCTTCCTGACTATACAAGCCCCGTTGCGTTTGCCTTCCCAGCCTGGGTTCATGCCTGGCTGACGGGCGGCTGATCTGTTAAATGATAATGGCTCCGTCTCAGCCTCTCAGCAAACACGCGCAGGATGACCTGTCGTGACCTCTACGCGTTTCGCACCACGTGCTTCGTTTGCTGAGAGGCTGAGACGGAGCCTGCCTGAGGCTCTAGTGGTGGCTGTTTCATCTTCCCTGGTGCCGCGATCCGGATCCTGTGCGGTCATCTGTGGACCCCCACCTTTGCCTTAGTGTAAGTGTTCGTCTCCCCCTGTCAGCGGTTATATAGTCCTCTATGGCGGTTTTCATTTAAATCCCCTTGGGCTGTTAGTACTTTCTTTGTTTATTTTTACACTGATTGTCTTTTGTTGTATGTGATGTATTTTCCCTAGACTTTTTATGTTAAGAGACCATATGTATGGCTTTAGTTTCTGGGCATTTTACTTCTTGAGCTGAGAAGGGGTTGGATCCTCTCAGCTATTTATGTGTTTGTTTTATTAAAATACTGTTATTAATTCCATCTCTTGTGCGCTTCTGTGCAATTTTCTTTCTACATTAAGGATTCACCCAGATAATTTGTGTTTGGCCATTCCAGGGGAAGTCATAAATAAAATGAATGTCCGGGCTTCTAAGAAACCCTAGGGAGAGGTCACCCGAATGTCTATAGAAGTCCGGAGCTTTAAAGATTTAACCCGACAGAAGTGTGAAGGGCCGGTAATTGAATTAAAACCATTTGCCTAGCAAATGGTGAGGTATCTCAAGGCAAGTAGACTTTCTGTCACCGGGGCAAGGGGGTTTGGTCAGGTATGCTAAGCGGGTCAAGTGAGAAGTTAGCTCATGACCCTTAGCCTGCCGTGACACCCTTTGCCCAGTTACAGAGACCACTGGCAGCCTTGCAATAGGGTAGAATTTGGCTCCCATGCCAAAGATCGGTTGCCCATTGCCCAGAAAGGCTTGTGAGGGTATTATAAGCCCGTGCACGGCGTCAGGAGGGTGTTCTCTGCTTTTACATCAGAAAGGATAGCGTGCGGTACCAAGAGATGTTTTCATCATCGCCACAGATTTGTACCCCGCTCAGGATTTCATTAGATCTAAGGACTTGGAAACGAATTCTGCAAGGGCAGAACAAAATTATTTCATTTGTCAAAGATATAGGGGCGGCAAGTTGCGCCCCTAGCCAAAAGACTGCTTCGCGTCTTCTGCTGTGTATTAACCCGCTCCTGGGAATTGATACCTACAGACGTGATGGTGTGGACTTACGTTCCAGAAGCAATTTGTTTCATTTTTGCCTAACCCAGTAAGTGCTTATTTGTGATTATTTTGTAATTCAAGCTGTGTTTGTTCTTTATGTGAATAAACACATAAAACACAAAAAAAGGGCGCAGGAGGGAATACAAAGGAAAAAAGCAAAATTAGTGATAATGCAAAATATTTTAATAATGACACATAAAATAGAGAAAGCGGAAGGATCACAAGATCAGTAATTCCTCTTCTCAAAAGCACCCATCAACACGGTGGAAGATACCCCATACAGACACCCCAAAAAACCTCCCCACTGGAAAAAGCAAGCTTATCTTAGGAGGTATATGATGGAGTCCTCGTGGAGTTGGGAACAGCAACTTCCTGGTATCGTCGTCACGATCCTGAGTTGACCTCAACCTGTTTTGCGCCCAAATGGCAGTTCTTCAGGGGGTTTCACACCTGTTCCCAACTCCACGAGGACTCCATCATATACCTCCTAAGATAAGCTTGCTTTTTCCATCCTATGCTGCTAAGGCTGTGTGTTATTGTTTAGCCAAATCATCTGTGCTACTGAGCAGCTTTTGTCCTGTCCATGTCTGCCTTCCTTTTTCTTTTGGAGTGACAGAAAGTGGGGAGGTTTTTTGGGGTGTCTGTATGGGGTATTTGCCCCCCGTGTTGATGGGTGCTTTTGAGAAGAGGAATTACTGATCTTGTGATCCTTCCGCTTTCTCTATTTTTATGTGTCATGTTTTTGTGTCATTATTAAATTATTTTGCTTTTCTCCTTGTATTCCCTCCTGCGCCCTTTTTTGTTTTATGTTTCTAAGTGACCCCGTTGATAGCGGGAGAATAGGAGCAGCGGGGGGCCCTTACAACACCTTTGGGAAGTCTTTGGGGATAGCGCGCATTGACCCTTCTATCTGTGACTAAATACAATTTATTTTATTTCATGCTTTGTTCAATCAAAGGATCCAGATGGTAAAGTGTTAATAAGCTTGGTCTCCCATGACAGTCACCTGGGCACTAGCTGGGGTACCCCCCTTAACTTAGGGATTGCCTCAGTTACAGGAATAGATGTTTTATCCCTGTGCCTCATTCTCCTTGCTGGGCTGTGCTGAAGCAGAGTACCATCGTGGCGAGTCGTGCTTGCGTTTTCAAGGGGAGGTAAAACCCCCCTGGAAACTCATACCCTAGCAATCCCTGCTCGATAGCATGCCCGGAAAGGGGAAAAAATACTTTTATTGCGTACAGTACAACAGAATGGTACATCATTACTGAGCCCAAGAGCTAACTCTTTTGGACCCTTATACATGGATCAGGGGTAACCAAACAGGCTTGATATTTGAGAGCCCGGTTACCTCCTCCCATCACACATATGTACTAAGCAGTACTATTCCATAAGACCTCGGTCTTCATCGGAAGACACCTGCCAGCCTTTCCTGAATGGTCCAAAAGGTGCCTTCCGGCGCTGGACAGCATCTTATAGAATGGCACGGCTTAGTCAATATGGCTTATAATGTATTTGTGATGGACATGGAGTGTAGTCACATTCCTGTGGTCATCCACACGGTGTGTGAGAGATGGAGAGGGAGTTGGGGAGAGAGGAGGGAAGAGAGAGGGAGAGATGAAGACAAGAGAAGGAAGAGGGAAGAAACTGGAGACAGTCATGAGAGAGATTGATGAAAGAGGGAAAAGAATAGTTACGTGTGGGTGTTGAGGACCGTGTTAGCTTTGTAAAGAGGAAGCTTGTGGGGAACATTTGCAGACCCATCAATCCTTTGATACATTCCCAGAAATCCTGTTGGTTTATCTTCCCGCAGACACCAACCTCATGTTCAGAGAAAGAGTAGAGGATGTTTGCTTGAAGTTCTTCCTCTATCCAGGATGCTCCTTCCTTGCATTCTGGCGGCGCCATCATTACGGTCAAAGCCAGAGAACCAAATGACTGAAATCTCAGGAGCCCGAGCCCACTTAACCCTTTCATTACATGGGGGATGGGCTCTAATCCATCGCAGGTACAATGCAATGCAGGCCCCGACAGTAAAATGGTTAATAACAATGATGCCTTCACTGTCTCTGAATAATTTGAGCCACCCCCCTCCGACCTGCTCACTTGCAGAAACTAGGAGCACATGTATCATAATCTTCCAGCTGCCCCAAACTGGGGCAAAAAAATCTTTACCGTATTTATCAAAGCAAAGAAAATCCTATTGTATCCTTGGGACTTTTCGCCTTAATACATCCGATACGGAAGGTTTCCCACCAGTTTTGCAGCCGGGAGTCTTTGATATAGCACCTCGTAATTAAGTATATTTACTAAAATCTCCCGGCTACAGCAGCACCAGACTTCCCAAAGGAAAGGAGTCGCATAGAAAACGATTGGCATTTTTACTTTGCCAAATCTGGTGCAATCCGTTTGCACCGGTTTTGCCGCTGGACGGAGGCTGTGAGAGGGCGGGTGTATATCTCACCAATACAAAACTGCAGTAAGGCGGCCCCCCAATAGAAAATGGTTTAGAAATATGACTCATGGTCAATGTTTCGCCCAAATAACGGTCCGCACTTCAGACTGAAATGCTGCCCGTGCCTCATTAAATGGGTACACCATTTCTTTCTATCTGGACATTTAGCATGGATTTCTCCTTTAACATGTCTGTTAATTGTACTTTGTATAAACAAATTCTGTTTCCTGTAATATGCTGTGAAGCCCCTTCCCAGGGCTGGAGAAGAGATTAGCTCTATTCCAATGGGACTCAAATCTTCTCCAGCACAAGGAAGACGGCTTCACAGCATTCTGCCGAGGCCAGATACTCGTCACCAATATTAGGGACTGGAACTTTACAGCAAGTTGTCTAGCTCTAATTTAAACCCATAAAGACAATCAGACACTTACTGTAGACAATCAAACCAGCATTTGTTTTTGTGCAGAATCGGAACATTTACAGGTGTTTTCCAGCACATGTGCAGTAGAAAAGAGATTTCAAATGTTTTTATTTCTCTTTATTTTTCTGGGCACCAAAATAAAAATTTAAAAAATGAGGCGAACGTACAGACTGGGTCCATCTGCTGCAGACAGGGACCCCTCATATTTCATATACAGCTATGCCACGAGCATCAATTACACAGAGATACAACAGAATGCCAGTATAAAGAGGGGGCTTGGTTTTCTAGGTATCTCCTCTTCCCCAAAAAACAAAACCCCACTGATTTCATTTAACCTCTCCCTTCTCCACCTGCACCCCTCCTTCCAGCAACCATAATGTGAAATGTACATTATTATTATTATTGTCAATAAATATTGAAGCCTAATAGGGAAGCAGAGGTAACCCCTTGCGGGCTAAACAGTACCCTGGAGTAAAGCAGTCGTGCAAGGGAGTGACACAGGTTACTCGCCACTGTCACATCATATCTATATATACTTGTCACCCAACTCTGAAATGTCAACTGTTTGGTCCATTCATGGTTTTAAATCCTGACCATAAGCCTTGTGGATTTGCAATTCTGGCCTTTGTTAAAAACCAGGAGTGTACCACAATCTGTAGTTAGTTTACATGTATACAGACATGTTGTGCAGTAACAATATATTGACGACATTTTGAGTTAGTGCTGTGCAAAGAGATTTGAGGAGCACAGGACGGTGCTTTTGTTTCATAGACACATTAACATAGAGGTGTTGTAAATGTGAGTCAGTGGTCACTATCATATGTCAAACCCAGGTTTACTCTGCAAATACTTGAGGTGGCATAATAATCAAAATAACTCCTGACCGTGGCAGTCTGGCTGTACTGGACCAGAGGTGTCAACCTTCAAGGACAGAAATCAGTGATATTTGGGGACTCTAGAACTATTTTTTTTGTATTGTGATGGAAAAAAAGCTCTTTTATCAGTCAGACTCCATTGCAGCATCTGAGACTGCTGATGCTATAAATCAGTGAAAGTTGACGTCTGCTATAATGACTCAGGCCCTCTAAATTTTGTGCTAGGAGCACCCCACAGATTCTAACCCCAACTGCTATTAGGAAACTTTTTTTGGCCTGTGTTCATGTGGTCTGGAGTTAGGACCCAATCAGCAAGAGATAACAGACAGGTTTGCTCCCCCAGTCGGATTGCCACGGTCAGGCGCCTTTTTTACAGCACAACCTAATAATATAGTGGAAGAGTACGCGGTAAAGTTGCTAGGACAAGCCACACCGTTTCTTAAAGGAGGCAAAAATATGAGCAGGGGTACAGGGAAAAACACGGGAATAAAAGGAAACATTTATCATCATGTGATAAAAGAAAAAAAAGACTCATACACATAGCTTTCTCTGCATGGAATGTGGGGTATAAAAAAACCCAAAACAACCCAATTTCTAACATGGATAAAACATGATACAGTCGTCATATGTAACAGTAAAAGTTATCAAATGTTCTACATAGTTTCATTTTCCATTCGGAATACATAATTGTCACAAAGAGTTAAAGCACCAACTAGTTAAATTTCTAGGCTAAAACACATAAAATCTTTCACTTGCTGTTTTTTTTTGTGTGTTTTTTTTTTTTTTGTATTTATTTTCAAGTACAAAGTTAAAATGCCTTTTTTTTTTTAATTAATTTGTTTTCATAATAATAATAATATAGGAGTAAAATAACAGTGCTTCCTTTGAATAGCACCACAAGAAAACCAAAATAACAAAGATAAAAATAAAGTAAAACAAGATAAAGAAAAACAATCGACCAAATAGATTTAATTTAACAATATATATTTTTCATAAAATGTTTAGCACCTTTTTAAATCACCTACCACCTTCTTCGTGTTTTAAGGAATTCAGGCATTTTTTTTTTGTTTTATTTTTTTGTTGTTGAGTTTTTGTGTTATGCTTTCAGTTCACCCAGGGCTGTGCCAAAGGAAATGAAGAATGTGAAAATATGTCATTAAAAAGGTAAATGTCCCAGCGGCCCCTGATGAATCCGCCCTAAATACTTCATTAAAAAAAGATAAAAATTGTATGTCAACTTATTTTTTTGAATCCTCCTTGAAAAGTAACTGGTCAGGGTGTATTGCAGAGTAATAACATTCACACATGTAGGCTCATATTTACTATGTATCCTGTTCTAAGGCAGCTTCTTGTGCTGGACGACCCCTTGCAGACCATGACCCACCCCACTCAGAGAGAGCACCGGCAGGGGTGAAACGCGTAGGTTTCCTGTGCTTTTTGGATGTGTTTATTATATGACTAATACATGCCTGTTTTTACTGATCAGAGTCCATCTCCCTTGGATCCGAGTTGGGGGGGTTTTGTTGCATGACCCACCATTGACTATGGTACACCTTGCACTGTAAGACGCATTCCACTTAAACGAACGGTAAGTTGTCATACAGCCAAGCACCCCAGTAAATCTGGCCGCGTGTGATGTTTAATAGACTAGAGCCGGCTTGTGCGAGACATTTTAAATGCCTTCAAGTGGTAAATTAACACTGACAATGTCCATTTATTAAGGTCTCTCGGTTACAAAAGTTTGGCAAAAAAACAAACAAACAGATTTATTATTGAAAACCAATAGAATTTTCTTCTTTGATAAATCAGGTAGTGTTTTTGCACCAGTTTTGCAGCCAGGAGACTTTGATAAATGACTCCAAAAGAATCTTGTCCTTTTTAAGTATTACCAAAGTATCGACTCTTGTTTTACCTATTTCAGCATTTAAAATGTTCGTTTAAAAATCATTCATTAACCTTCTTGCTGGTAGAGCCCAGTAAGACATTACCCAGTGCCGGGCCAGCAAGGCATTACCCAGTGCCGGGCCAGCAATTACTCAGTGATGGACCAGCAAGGTATTACTCAGTGATGGACCAGCCAGTAGAAGTGTATAAATCATGATTTTTTTTTCTTTTTAAGTTCACACAAGAAAAGTTTAAACCCATTGCTAAGCCTCCCCTCCCCCCCTTAGGCTGGTACAAAACAAAAAAATGTATATAATAATTACAATAACCACCTTCAGTAAACTCTTCACTCCCATTGGGCCTTACAATGCATTCCAGGAAATGATATATCATCTCAATTTCCAGGCATGCAAAGAAAATAGTGGGATTGTTAGCACCATCAGAAGGGTGTATCCAAAGAACCTGCCAGTCCAAGCTGTTAACCCTTCATCTTCTACAATACTGAAACTCTCTCCACTCTCAATTCTAATTCTCGCCAAGACCGCCCCACATCACTACAATTGGACTGACATCCCTGTATGTTACAGCACCGTAGAGGACGCCCAGCCGACCTGTTTGTGTGCACGGTGTTTAGTCCTTGTATAAAAAATATATTTGCAGTATATAAAGGGCGAAGCACCTTTCTGGAGGTGTTGCTGATGCCTGTCGGTTGTGAGGGTGGCTGCTCACGGGCCCTATAATAACCAGGATCTTACCTATGCAATCAAGACACACATTGGAGGTTGTATAAAATTCTCCCAGTTGGTGCAAAATGACTTGCAATTGGGTTCATTTCTTTGACCAAACTAATGATATTGCTTCAGTAGTTTTGCAGTTCATAAAAGCCCCTCGTTGCATTAACTTCCATCTACAGTACTAAAGGCGAAAAAGTCTATTGGGAAAAGTCCTGGAATTTGGCTTCAATCTCACACCGGTGTTACGGATAAGTGGAAGTTTGGCTGCAGTATAGCGAGGAGCCCAATAAATGTGTTTGGAACACTGGGTCAGATTTTGGGATGTTTACTATACAGAGTAACACGAGTTTGCAGACTCATTGGTTAACCTAAAACCCGTGTCTAGCTGAGGATAGATTGGGCACCTCTGCCTACAGAAAGACCCCTGCAAAAACGTACAAATGTGCCAATAAAGCGCTATTTCACCCCGGACACGGGAGAGCTCATGTAAAGACTACGTTCTGTGAGGGCTATTTACTACAGTCTCCCGATTGCAAAACGTGGGCAAAAAGGACTGCAGCAGATTTATCTAAAGTAACATTTCAATGGGATTCCTTTTACGCAATAAATCTGGTGCACCCGTTTTGGAATTGGGAGACCTGTGTTAAACAGACACCTATATGTGTGTAACCGTATATCACGTTGTCTCCAGTACTCCTGCTGTTAGAAGTATTATTGTACTATATAAAAACATTACACAATAATCACGTTGGAAATACAGATCGACTTTTGAGGAGTTTAAGAATTATGCATAACCATGCTGCACACGTGTATGTGTGTACGTGTGTACGTGTGTTAATGTAGGTGTTTGTTTTTGGGGGTTTTGAAAAAAATAAGTTCTGAAATATACTTTTCTGTGCAAATGCAATAAATGCCACAGTTATACAGCATGCATCAATATAACTGTATTCTAAATAAATGCATGAATATTTATGTGTGCGTCCTCGTTTCATGTTTCCGGCTGGGCTGAAATAGCCCCATTTTATAAGGTTTGGATATTTATTATCTTTTTAAGGTGCCTAATCTGTTAGTTTGTAACCATACAATAGGCATACACAAAAGTCACCACTGGGTGGTGCTGTGGGGAGTAGCAATAGAAAGGCCAGTCACACAGCACCATCTAGTGACCCATTGTGAAACTGCATGTGGCAAAAAGAAGTAGGGTTCTCAGCATAGAGAAAGCTGTAATCCAGTCCAGCCTGTACTACCTTCCCCCAGCATCAGGAGACCTGGAGACCTTTTTGCCTAATAGGAAAATAAGACTAAAAACCCGGACTGCAAACGGCAGTGTTCAGACAAAGCCACAGGGAAGAGAAACACACGAGGGCCAGGGAAACCTTCCCACCTCGGGGTCCTATAAAAAGCACTGGGTGCCCTGGGGAACGTTAGGGGGTTACATTAATAGAAATAACAATGCAATAGATTTGCTCTACACATGGAAACTCGTTTCCCTTTATATTCCCGGAGGGTTCTGATGTGTAACTGGGTTATAATACCAGCATCATTCAGAGAAACACTGTATACAGTATGTCCTATATATATATCAGATCACTGCTAATCTCTTCCCGTAAAAATACTCCAATTCTTAGATTTTTGCGTATACAGTATATCTCCTGCCCCATCTTGTATTTCCTGTAAAACATTATTCTTTACCGGTCTCATTTTGCCTTTCATGTAAAAAAGAATCGGTTCTTTGTTCGCCTATCTGCCGCCTCTTGCCTGGAAACTTCATTTCCTCCTCATAGGGACATTGCCGCCTCGTATGAATAGCTGCACAGGAAGTAACCTTACTGGCCAACTCTGCCATGCTGACTGCCAGATATGTAGCTTAACCCTTTGAATGCCACGGCCCCTCTGGCACTCGCCAAAACGTGGTCGCTCATTCAGTATCGACGGAACGGAAGTCATCCTCTTCCCGTGAGATTGGGTTCTAGGGTGGACGCCAATCTCCTCTACAAAAATGAGCCATTAGATTATGATGTAGCTATGACATTATGAGGCCCCCATGCAGTGCCAGACACGATGACATAGTAGCTACGTCCTTGGGTACCCAAAGGGTTAAATATATATTATTCTGAAAGTCAATGGAAACATCTCTGTCCCGTTCTTCCCACAATTCCCTGGTGGGATGTTCTGCATGTTGGCCAGACGGGCAGGAAAGAGCTGCTGTGACCTTGTGTTCAGTGATCAAGGTCAGGTAAATAAGACTGTTATGCATTGCAGTCCGCACTGGCGGGAAAGGGTTAAGTTCACTGGGACCCATGAACCAATATCGTGTTAAATACAGAAAACAAGATGCCAGAAACAGAATGCTGGGATCGCACACACTTGTGATGTTTTCACGAGACTGTATACTACGTACAGTACATACACAATCACACAGACCTTGGGTTACGACACGTCCCCATTGTTAAAAGGCAAGGACATGACTCCAACTAAAAATATAAGAGGGATATTCACTAAACGGTGCTGATTAGGGCAGATAAAATCCTATTGACTTCAAGTACCCCTATCACTATCACAGTGTAATGGATAACTCCGTGGATGCCAGCTGTTAAATACATCCCAGCTATTGATTCATTTTGATACCATGACGGACTGCGCTTAAAAGGAGAATGGCGTGTTCCAGCTGACGCACGAAGAGGCAGCCAGGAGACTGATACAGTATGTGACCTGCAAAATATACCGGATGCTTTCCAGTAGTAATGAGTCAGCCGATATCCAGGCATCCCATATATATGTCTCACGATCACATTTCCTATAGGCGAGGGGCATTTCCACAACGAATGGCACATACGTAGCAGGTGAATGACAGCACTCTGCTTCTATCTGGCCTACGTGCATCCTTCAGGTGGTGCAGTCTCTGTTTGTATGCTGTTAATAAGATGACATTTGGGGGTACAGAGGTACTCATACCTTACCTACAACCCGTTACATGCTTTAATCGCCTGGATATCCCTCCTCCTCTGCTGGGAAGCTCTTCTCTGCAGATAGAGCCTGGTGGACACGCCGTGAGCAAAGACACCACGTATCACGGAGTCTATTTATCAAAGCCTACTGCAGGGGTGGCCAACTCCCGTCCTCAAGAGCTACCGTCAGGTTTACACGATATCCCTGCTTCAGCACAGGTGACCCAATCAGTGGGGTATCCAAAAAACCTAACCTGGTGGTTGCTCTTGAGGACTAGAGTTGGCCACTAGTTCGCCGGTGTCTAAAGACGCAGTTCCACTCACCCGAGTCTAGAAACTATTTTCCGTACGATTAGGCACCCGCAGTGCTTTTCTGATGTGTGTAAATAACGACGCACAATACGCCTGCCTTGCGCTTCGCAATGTGTCGCTAACCTCGCTGATGTTCTCTCCCTCGATGAGTCACGAAATCCCGATGAGCATCGAGTTCAAATGTATTAACCAGCGCTGTGGCATAAAACGGCTTCTAGCACCGCTTAGTAAACACGCCCCTCTACAGCCCGTTCAAAGGAACGCGCTGCAAAGTATCTTCCAGTGAGGGAGGTGTCTGGCGTAACACTGCTTAGGCAATCAGGCCCTATGTGATATGTTGTGCTTTTCAGAATACAGTTTGGGGGGCTAAGAGCCACTTTGCATGGAGAGTTACAAAGTAATGGAAAGGAGATCCATGAGATCACAGGGATCCTGCGTCACTTTGCACCAATGTACCGTGGCGTTTGGCTGCCGTTGTGGGTTGTGGTGACGGAGGAGTCGGGAGAAGAGTCTCTGTAATATAATAATAAAAGGAAGCAGAATCTCTCTCTGCATCAGTTAAATGTGCCGGGTCCAGGTGGCGTACCCCGCTCTCCGGAGAGATCGGCACCAAATCTAACAGCAATGCTCAGAAGCAAATTGCCCCATGTTGATATATATCCCCTACAGCAGATATGTGGGAAGCTGCAGCCCCAACAGCTGCCAGAGATTCTCTATGCACGTGTACTAGTAAAACGCACCTTGGGTTATACAGCATACAAAGTGGCGTCACATGGCTAAGTGCTTCACTTTATTGCAACTCAAGCCTATGTGAGTGCGACTGCAGCTATAAACAACAGTACAATATATATGGGGTTATTCTATACTGTCCCAAGTGGCCTTTTGACCTCAATAGGAATTTCCGGTCGAAAACGGCTACAAGAACCTCTGGTGAATATATAGAATAACGCCCAGAGAGCAGCGGCCACTCACTGCAGGAAGCAGCGGCCACTCACTGCAGGAAGCAGCGGCCACTCACTGCAGGAAGCAGCGGCCACTCACTGCAGGAAGCAGCCGCCACTCACTGCAGGAAGCAGCCACCACTCACGACATGAAAAGCGAGCCCGCCACTCACTGCAGGAAGCAGCCGCCACTCACTGCAGGAAGCAGCCGCCACTCACTGGGCAACAGGAAGGCAGCTGCCACTCACTGCAGTTACTCAGCCGGACGCTGGCAGGAAGCAGCCAACACTCACTGCAGGAAGCACTGCCACTCATGCAGGTTATCAGCCGGAGATGGCAGGAAGCAGAAAACACTACTGCAGGAAGCAGCTGCCACTCACTGGCAGAAGTGCTTCCACTCACTGCAGGAAGCAACCACCACTCACAGCAGGAAGTAGCTTCCACTCATGCAGGATGCTAAGTCGAAGATGACATGAAGCAGCCGCCACTCAGCAGGACAGCAGCAGCCACTCACTGCGGAAGCAGCTTCCACTCACTGCAGGAAGCAACCACCACTCACGCAGGAAGCAGCAGCCACTCACTGCAGGAAGCAGCTTCCACTCACTGCAGGAAACAGCCACCACTCACTGCAGGAAGCGCTGGCCACTCACAGCAGGAAAGCATTTCCACTACTGCAGGAAACCTCCACCACTCACTGCAAGATGCCAAGTAGAGATGGCGTGAACAGCCGCCACTCACTGCAGGATGCTGAGCCGGAGAGGCAGGAAGTAGCCGCCATCACTGCAGGATGTGAGCGGAGATGGCAGGAGGAATAGGCGCCACTCACTGCAGGATGCTGAGCCTGAGATGTGTGGAAGCAGCCGCAACTCACAGCAGATGCTGAGCTGGAGATGGCAGAAGCAGGCGCCACTCAGCAGGAAGCTGCCGCAACTCACAGCAGGATGCTAAGCCAGAGATGGCGTGAAGCAGCCGCTCACTAGCAGGATACTGAGCCTGAGATGGTGTGAAGCAGCGCCACTCACTGCAGGATTGGAGCCGGAGATGGCAGGAAGCAGCCGCCACTCACTGCAGGATACTGAGCCTGAGATGGTGTGAAGCAGCCGCCACTCACTGCAGGAGTGCTGGCCGGAGATGGCAGAAGCAGTCGCCACTCACTGCAGGATGCTGAGCCTGAGATGGTGTGAAGCAGCCGCAACTCACCGCAGTACTGAGCTGGAGATGGCAGGAAGCAGGCGCCATCAGCAGGAAGCTGCCGCAACTACAGCAGGAGCTGGCTGGAGAGGGCGTGAAGCAGCCGCTCCTTGAGCTTAAGGGAGTAAAGCAGCCGCAACTCACAGCAGGATGCTAAGCGGAGATGGCCGGATAGCAACCAACACTCACTGCAGGAAGCAGCCGCCACTCACTGCAGGAAGCAGCCACCACTCACTGCAGGAAGCAGTCGCCACTCCCTGCAGGAAGCAGCCGCCACTCACTGCAGGAAGCAGCCGCAGACTCACAGCAATCTCCCCGTTTAGCCTATCATCAGGCACTCCTCAAAAGAACTGCGCCTGCAGCCTCTCTGAGGTACGGTAACCTGTCCTATCCCACAGGGGGCCGACTCCAGTCCTCAAGGGCCACCAACAGGTCCGGTTTCCAGGTTATATTCCTGCTTCAGCATACGTGGTGCTGATTGAGCCACCTGTGCTGAATCAGGGATATCCTAAAAACCTGACCTGTTGGTGGCCCTTGAGGACTGGAGTTGGCCACCCCTGTCCTATCCTCATTATGTACCCGTGTCGAGCCGGCTCCGCTCCTGGATTTATATACGGCATCTACTCTCAGCCTACGCTGCGGAGTCATCTCACTGCAGACCTTAAACAGAAACCCCTTCCTCCCTCTCCCCCCTCCTCTGACACGCTCTCCTCCCCGTTTTCCTTGTCTTCCTCAGACACGCTCCCCTCCCCCTTCCTCCCTCTCCCTTCTCCTCCTCTGACACGCTCCCTTCCCCATTTTCCTCGTCGTCCTCAGACACGCTCCCCTCCCCCTTCCTCCCTCTCCTCATCCTCCTCAGACACGCTCTTCTCCCCCTTCTCCTCAGACACGCTCCTCTCCCCCTTCCTCCCTCTCCCCCCTCAGACACGCTCCTCTCCCCCTTCCTCCCTCTCCCCTTTTCCTCAGACACGCTCCTCTCCTCAGCACATATCGTTCTGTAAGCAGCCTTTAGGTTACTGCAGTGGGAAGGCCAGAGGTGTTTCAATCAGTATATTAGGGGATTGAATATTTGGTCACCCGATCACTACAAAGACAGAATGTATTACCGTTTTCCTGCACAGCCGGACGATTAAAACCGGGATACAGAGGGACCGACAAATCATTCTTCCAAACACAGAATCACTACGAATACAGCAAAGATCGGAGGCAAAAGGGATATATCATGTCTATATGAAGGAAGGCAATACTGGATAATGTACTGCCCAGTATAGCATCTAGTACTAGTGATGTAGTTTAATACACAAAACCGGTACTGTTTTGGAATGAAGCCTCAGCCACGTGCCACGTGAACCTTCATCAGGATCTCTTCCCCGAACATCTTACTCAGGGGGCACACGTCTCCCATACAGATATAGCCCGACTCGCCTTCCCAGAGCAGCAGGAAATAAAGCCTGCTCTCTGGGAGGGTGACTGCCGCTCCCCAGCATATTAACCAACGGACTGCTCGCGGCGGACTTCCCCGTAGCGAGAGATTCCCGTGATCCATATCCCTTCGGTAATCCCAGTCTGCGGGAACCCTAACCTGGGCGATACCTGTATGTCTGAAAAGGTGTTGCCGAGTTTTGGGAAATGTGACGCGCGTCACCTGGAGTTTTACTTCACGCAATACTTACAGGGCTAAGAATGTGTCTGTACTTTAAAAAAACAAACAAAATGTCACCCCACCTGCAGGTACAGACAAAGTCCCTCCTATTTACCCCGTAGCTGGGAATTGCTGGGGGCAGCTGCAGGCAGCGCACCGACAGACGTGAGCTGCGGTCCTGCCACCGTCCCCGGGGCCGCAGGGAAATGTTCTCTCCCCCGCGGCTCAGAGGAAAGACATTAAGTGATCTCACTCAAAATGACAGTAAAGAGTTCCCCCCGGACCTCCGACATAACCGAGGGATCCTCTGCACATACCAGTCCTCAACGTCCCACTGATATCAGTATTTCCTCTCGCTAGAGATAAGGGAATATGTTCTGCGTGGTGTGTTTGTACTCTGAGATATCTTATTCTTATAAATATGGATGTCTGTGTTTGGTTTATTAACTCCCTTTCTGCAGAAACCCCACACAGCACATTGCTATATATTACAGAGCAAAGGGGTTATCTCCATTTGCCATTTAGCTAAAAAGACTAAGTAAGGGGTTCATTTTTTAGGGTCTCCCGGCTGCTAAACTGACGCAAAACCCAGCGCTAAAATATGCACCGGGGGCATCAAGGAATAAAACCTAATGGCTTGTAATGGGATTCAGGTAAGAGATTTATATAACCAGCTGCCTAAGGGGATTATTTCCCAAACTCTCTCGCTGCAACAACAAGAACACCATGCAAAGAACAGCCCCAGATTTAGCACCGGAACAGCCCCAGATTTAGCACAGGAACACCCCCAGATTTAGCACAGGAACAGCCCCAGATTTAGCACAGGAACAGCCCCAGATTTAGCACCGGAACAGCCCCACCCCCAGAAATAGAGAGATCTGCTGCTGTTTTGCAGCTAAAAACTACAAAAGTATATGGAAAGGAAATGATCCTGTTTCCTTCTGCTCTCTAACCAGAGTTACAGACTGGAAGGAGAGAGCGGAGTTACACAAGAAGGGGACGATATACTGCCAGTTATTATACAGGTTATATTTCTCTCTGGTCTCGCTGGGGGACATAGCACAGCCCGAGTGTGATCAAGTACTAGGAGACACAAAATAAACATGTTCACATCATATACACAGGAGGAAACAGAGGAGCAATGCCCACCCATTTACACAGCAAAACCCCAGTCCAAATCAGGGTCACCCAAAGCAGAGACCTTTAGGAGACATCCAGGAGGTTATGAGCACCCAGCCCTGGCATGTGGCCGAGTTATCACAACATGTATTAACATACAAGGAAATATAAAACATATCAGGGGAGAGAAGAGTTTTGGACACAGAATGGAAATAGCCATACACAGATAGTAAAAAGGGTCACCTTTCTCTCCCCCGCTCCCTACCAATCCGAGTGTAAAACTGCAGAATAATGAATAACTAGCCCCTCCCGCGCCAGGGGTCGGAGGAAACAGAATTGCCAGACGATCCCGTGTATAAATAGAAGTAGAAATCGCAGCTTACGTTGTTTTAATGTTAGGGATGACTAAAAACATCGCTGCTCCTCCCTCCGCGGGGGGCTGTTCTTATCCGAGTTGCCCTGTTGGAAGAACCCCTGTATATTTTAGCACGAGGTGGGGTCACAGCCCCAGTAATACAGTAACTTTGAGAGTAAAGGCCACGTAAGCCTAGACATTAAGCACCAGTGTTGTTCCTATATAGCTTATGGGACTTGGGGGAGCTGAACCTAAAGCACCAGAACCCCCAAAATGAACGATGAGTGGTTATTGCACATTCTCCGAGCAGAGCAGATGTAACAGGCTATGGGGGGGGGGGGCAAAATTGCAAGCCCCTCTGTAAGCAAAGGGGTGAAGGTGGAGAATTGGTTAAACTTGCCCCATTTCCAGCCTCCCTCAGAATCCTTCCCCAACTAGAACTAGAATAACTGGGGGCAAACGCTGACATGTGCTGCTCTTATAGCATAGGTCTGTGACATACTACATACCGTACACGGCACAGCGCAGGGAGGCCACGCGTTGCACTGGATGGACTCACAATGAAATGAGCCCGTATCACTACCTACATACGCCTATTCATTGCATGGTCTCGGCAGTCTCCATCCAGAGGAAAGTCAGCAGATATCTGTGTCCTTCCCACCATGGAGACAACATTGTGAAGCGACGGAAAGAACGTCTACAATGGTGCCAGCTTTGGAAGTGTCACATGCAGACGGGATCGCAGTAAGGCACCACAAAAAGGCTACGTCACATCATCTTTCAGAGCTCTACAAAGGCATAAGTGTGATGGCGATGGGATATTAAGTCTACCATACATGGGGATAAAAGGTTTATGGTCCATTTAGGCCATACAGTCTAATGTGGGATAGCACCACTTAGTGAAAATGGGCGTATATTCCTAAGACATTTGCAGGTCGTTGTGTCTTGTTGAGGAGCGTGAGGACCAAACTACATTGAGCTCTGAAGACAACAACGTTTTATCTTCTGATGATAAGGTATCACAGCCAGCAAAATATCATGTGCTTTCTAGGGTCAATAGGGCTACTACAATTTCACAATGCCTAGTGCCTCATCCTATTGGACTAGACTGGTAAGACTGAATCCCACGATAGATCCATCCACGATACAGAACATTCCCACGATATCCCCTGAATGTTTCTGGTGGGGAGTTCCTATCATCCTGTCAATAGACTGTTACCAGTTCTTGCTCCTTTCATCCTTAATATCTCCACCTCACCCTTCTGACTCATTACCTGCAATACGACACGAGGCCCCTGTGCTCCAAGCAATAAGGCACTCCCAAGAGATTGTGAATAACCGATGGAGAGATACAACAGCATCCCAAGAATTGGAGGTTCTCATCCTAATACAGTACCGAGTGATATTCCGATGGTTTGGGTTTCTAAAAAGGAAACATTTCCCCCATTGTCTAGAAGACCGGATTAAGAGGTGGACACCCAAAAAGATCCTACGAGGCAGTGCATGGAGTGACGGAGGGTACCAGACAGTGGGAGGACCTTCAGAGATGTTCAGATCTGGAGATCTGCATGCCCTAGCAAACACGTGTTTGGAAAAGCCTGCTGCTCCCTCAGTATCGGTGAGAGGCACATATACCCACATGTTTATACACTAGTGGGACTATTTAGCACTGTTAATGTAGGCACGTTTTTAAAAAGAATAAAATAAAGCACCTGATCGCTGTTGAACACAGCGATCTTTAAATAACCACCATAAGAAAATTCTCGTGTCTCCAGGAAGCCCCAAATATCCTACAATTTGGTTGCATCTCACCTCTGATCTGTAGGAGCAGACAAAGTCCGCAGAGACTGAAACACAGCACCATTAATAAGGCAACAAGAAAGCTGATGTTTTTAGTCATCCCGCTGCTGATAAGCACCATATGAAGATGTTATACAGTAGTACCATGATACATATACATTATGTCTATAAGTGTGTGCCTATGTACAGCATGGGTGTACATATAACCTCTCATTGCAGAGGGTAAATATACACAAAGTAACACAAATATATTTTAATTATATATGAATATGAAGATTGTGTGTATGAATGGTATCATACTATATTTATATATATATATATATTATATATATATAATATATATATATATATATATAGATATATGATTATCTTCACATTATTATAGGTCTATAATCGAATACATCTGAATCCAGATGCATTCACACAAAAAGAATGTATTTCTTGAAAATATATGCATGGATATATATATATATAATATATATATATATATAGATATATTATCGATATATTTATATATCTTAACCCTTCTAATTGTAAGTGCTACCTTTTGTTAAAAAAATCAATGGAAAGAATATTGCTGCAGCACTCTCTGGCACAGCTTTTTTTTGCTCTGGCACTTAAGGGGTTACACATCACCAGCTGGATTTGAAATGACAATAAGCACCTTGAAATATTCCTCGATGCACAGACAATTCAGCAGCACCTTCCAGGGTGTGCACCTTAATCACCAGCAGCAAACACCGCGGCCTGGGCTAAGATCGCAATGCATGGACAAAAAGTACATCCCGGGTCTGTTACACAAGATAAATATATATATAGAGACACACACAATATATATCTCGCTCTATATATAGGTACAAAGTGTCTTAATTGTAGCTCACCCCTGTATACACTGTGTGTGCACACAAGCAATCTACAACTGTGGATGTACACACAGACAGATGTAGCAGGCGTTATTACGCGCGATGCGTTATTACCGCAGTATTCCGCTTTAACAGGGCCACTAACACATGCTACATCTGTATATACACAAAAGCATATAATATACGGTATATACACACACACACACACACCTATATATCTGTATATACTGACATATGCACACACTTATGAAGCTGTATTTTCTGTCATTACACATACAGTTTATCTGTAAACAGTGTTTGGAGGTCAGAGCTGTTTGCACGAGCTGCTTAATTCAAGGTCTCATGAGGCATCTAAAAATACTGTAAAATAAACAAAGAAAAGAAATCACTTGTGTTATGTGCGACGCGTCTACTCTCCTGCCCTGTAACATGTTCCTGTCCGATGCATCGGAACGGCCGTACTGTTTGTTGTTGGTCTCTATATATCTGATTTTTAACATGTATTCCCATGGCCGCACCTGTAACACCCCGGTAACAGAACGTAGCAGAGAGAAACGGGCACTTTCACCGGTTTCAGGGCCTTATTCACTAAACGCTGCTGTTCCACAAGTCCCAACGTGAACGGGTGTTTGTGGCCCCAGAAGGCGTCCTGAGGAGTAGCAGCCGTTAGTAAATATGGTCAGCAGTGTATAGCGAAGCCGCACAGGCCCAATACAAGGAGAACATGGGTATACGTGCGCGCTTGGCTGCAGATTCACAGATATTTCTCGCTCTTATTTTGAAGTATTTTGTTACAGTTTTGCTTGCGTTGCAAATATCTCGCCGTTACCCCGGTCCATGCCGGAGAGGCCTGCGTCTGGCAGCAAAGGGATTAGGCAAACTGACAAATACCATAAAACTAAACTGGAACATGTAACCCTTCAGCACCAAGAGGCGATAATCTCCGTACTGCCCCAAAATCGCAAATCCAAAAGCGCCTGAGCATTTTGCAAAACGTCCCCTTAATGACGCTGTTTTGCAAGACCCCGCAGACGGACGTATGTTTAAAAAACCTGGGCTGGAGGGGGTAAAATGTCTCCCCTCCCCCTGTAAAATAGCACATAAAAACATCTAAAAAAAAAAACACCATCGACAGAAATGTAGATGATGTAGAAGAGGATAAAAGCGTAACATTGAACAGGAAATGACATAAAAGTGTCTGCTCGGGTCTCTGATGTCCCCGCCTCTCCTGCGCGCTGCTGATTCTTCTCCCCCGTGTTCTCCCTACATTTTCCATTGGAAGTTTTGCTCCTCTTGGTCTTCCCGCGGTGGAGGTGGGTGGAGGTGTGAAGCTTTTGTTTTGCTCCTCTCCGTTTTCCTGCGGTGGAAGTGGGTGGTGGTGTGAGGCTCTTGTTTTGCACCTCTTGGTTTTCCCGCGGTGGAGGCGGGTGGTGGTATGAAGCTCTTGTTTTGCACCTCTTGGTCTTCCCGCGGTGGAGGTGGGTGGTAGTGTGGAGCTCTTCTTTTGCTCCTCTCGGTCTTCCCGCGGTGGAGGTGGGTGGTGGTGTGAAGCTCTTGTTTTGCACCTCTTGGTCTTCCCGCGGTGGAGGTGGTGGTTAGTGTGTGGAGCTCTCTTTTGCTCCTTGTCTTCCGCGGTGGAGGTGGGGGGTGGTGTGTGATGAAGTCTTGTTTTGCTCTTCGTTTCCCGCGGTGGGGTGGGTGGTGCGAGGAGTGATGAAGCTCTTGTTTGCCTTATCGTCTTCCCGCGGTGGAGGTGGGTGGTGGTGTGAAGCTATTCTTTTGCTCTTCTCCGTCTTCCCGCGGTAGAGGTGGGTGGTGGTGTGAAGCTCTTGTTTTGCTCCTCTCGGTTTTCCCGCGGTGGAGGTGGGTGGTGGTGTGAAGCTCTTGTTTTGCTCCTCTCGGTCTTCCCGCGGTGGAGGTGGGTGGTGGTGTGAGGCTCTTGTAGGGCCGGGAAAGGTGGAAGGTTGGGGATCGGCCTCAGGTCCCTGTGCCTCGTGGGTTAAACACACGCAAAATATTCCTTGAGGGGGGCAAAGAGGTGACGGATGACAGGGACGCTCCAGGACCTTCCCAGAAGCCTTTGCCTGGCCAAGCGGCTCATGTTGGAGACATCTGTGTAATGGACTGGGAAGCCGAAAACCCTAGAGAGGGAGAGGAAGAGGAGGAGACTTGGTGATAGTGATTGGATACGGAAGGGAACGACCCTGTTGGTACCAGCTTACTGCACAAGTCACTTGGGCTAAGATTTACCAACAGGGCTAAGCCATAAGTCGCACAAATAAATGGGTCATTAAAGGTGCAATGATACAAAGCCTGCAGAACCCAACCTTTTGTAAATGATTTACCAATCTAATTGATTATATGTTCACATGATGGGGTTGATGAGGATGACGTTGTTACGTGATAACAGGAGACTCACAAGGGAAAGATGCAGGGGTGAGGTGTGGGAAAGGAGGCATCATGGTCTTACCTTTCCATCTCAGTGCACCAGAGGATGTCCTCCTTCTCGTTCATAAACACCGGGAAATGCTGGTCTTTGCCCTGCTTGATGGAGTTAGACCTAGTGGTTATGGTGCGGACTTTGCTGAACTGGAGGAGACAAGGGATTCACACGCTGTGAATGCAGCCATGGTACCCAAAATCTATTCATTCTACAACGATGATCAACACATTCTTTGAACATCACTGACACATTTCTTGGTGCTCTGCTGCAACGGCAAAATATCTTATCTACACAACGCGTTGCTGGCAGTGAAGGGGTTAAATACATAATAATAAACCATAAAACAAAACTGTAGCTGATAATCTCCAAACTGCCTATAAAGGCTCAAATCAAAGGCATCTATGCCCTAAGTGGCTTGAAATTGCTACACGTTTGGATTGATGCATAGAGGAATATTTACTGAAGTCTCTCGGCTGAATAACCAGTGCACAATCAGCACCATATTTATAGGAGAAAAAGGAATCCTATAGAAGGCAACGGGATTTTTTTCTTTGATAAATGTTCAATTCTTTTGCACAGTTTTTGCCCTACTGTAGTTTTGCTGACAGGATACTTTAGTTACATAGTTGATGAAGTTGAAAAAAGACATATCTCCATCGAATTCAACCTACTGTATGTTAAATTTAGACGACAGAAACATATCCTATATCTCTATTTACAGTATTTTGATCCAGAAAAAGGCAAACAAAAAACATCCTATGCGGTCTCATAAGGGGAAAATATTACTCAAATATTGCCAATCAGATTACTCCCTGGATCAACATCCTGCCCATGTATACTTATTTGGTATATCCCTGTATACCTTTCCTTTCTTAAAAGAGGTACAACCTTTTTTGAAGATATCTATTGTATCTGCCATCACAGTCTCCATGGGTAATGAATCCCACACTGTAACTGCCCTTACTGTAAAGAACCCTTTCCTTTGTTGCGGGTGAAATCTCCTTTCCTCCAACTTTATGGGATGACCCTGTATAATTTGTACTGCCCGTGGGGTGAATAATTCTTTTGAAAACTAATTATATTTGACCCTGAATATATTTGTATTTAGTTACCATATCCCCTCTTAGATGCCTCTTTTCTAATGTAAACAAATCCTGTCCTCATAAGTCAGCTGTTATATCCCCTTTATTCTATCCCCTTTATTCATTTGGTGGCTCTTCTCTGCACTTTTTCTTGTTCCATAATGTATTTTTTATGGAGTGGTCCCCAAATGTGTACTCTATGTTGATGGTGTGGTCTTACTAAGGATTTAATACAGTGGAAAATCATGCCGCCTTCTCCTCCATCCCTACCCCATTGTTTAATGCAAGAAAGATCTTATTTGCCTTTGCAGCTACTGCCTGACATTGGGCACTATCCTAAGCCTGCTCTCAACAAGCACTACTAAATTCTTCTCCATCAAGGATCGACCACCTATAGATAAATTACATCCTGCTCTGATTTTACTACGTAACATAATTTAGTGTCATCAGCAAAGATGGAGACTTTTGCCCACTATACCAATCTCAAGGTCACTAATAAACAAGTTGAAAAGCAGGGGTCCCAGTACCGATCCTTGAGGTACTCCACTCCCGACTTTAGACAAACCAGAAAAGGTTAATTTTACGGCAACCCTCTGTTGTCTATCCTTCCTCCAGTTTTCAATCCAGGTGCAAATATTTTTACCCAGACTAATTTGCTTTATTTTGTACACTAACCTCTTGTGTGGAACAGTATAAAAAGTCTTTACAAAATCTAAGTAAGCCACATCAACTTCATTACCCTGGTCAAAATTCCTACTTATTTTCTCAAAGAAACTAATAAGGTTAGTTAGGCATGTCCTAACCTTCATAAATCTATGTTGACTATTTACCAATATTTTCTTCTCCATTAGGTATCCCTGAATATTATTCTGTACTAAACCGTCAAGTAGTTTCCCCACTATTGAAGTCAGGCTTACAGGTCTGTAATTCTCTGGTTGTGATCTAGCTCCCTTTTTAAAAATACAGTAGGCACCACATCTGCTTTACACCAATCTTGTGGTACTGAGCCTGTGGAAATGGAGTCCTTGAATATTAAATATAATGGTTTTGACTATTATGGAACTTAACGTCTTAAGAACCTTTGGGTGAATGCCATTGGGGCAAGGTGATTTATTTACCTTAATTATATCAAGCCGCCTTTGCACTTCGTCCTCTGTTAACCAATTGTTTGTTAATATTGAGGTTGTGGCTTCCTCCTGTTGCAATATTTTTGCAATTGACTCCTCCTTGGTAAATACAGAGGCAAAGAATGTATTTAATACCTCTGCCTTTTCTTTATTGCCAATAATTTGCCTGCCAATCTCACACTGAAAGGGTTCTATATTCTCTTTCCTCATTTTTTTTGTTATTAAGGTACTTAAAGAACTTTTCAGGGTTGATCTTACTTTCTAGTGCAACCCTTCTTTCATTATCCATTTTTTGCTAATTTGATTGCCCTTTTGCAATTTTTGTTACATTCCTTATAATTCTGATACGATGTCTCCGTCCCTTTTGACTTAAAGAACCTAAACGCTTTCCTCTTCTTGTCCATTTCCTCCCCTACCTGTATATTTAGCCACATTAGTTTAGACATGTTTCTTTCATATTTATTACCCAAGGGTATACACTGATAAGTGTGCTTATCTAACAATATGTTAAAGACTGCCCATTTATCTACTACATTTTTCCTGCAAAAACATAATCCCATTGTATTCCTTGTAGATTAGACCTAAATTTATTAAAATCTGCCTTTCTAAAATTGAAAGTATTTGTTGAACCCAAGTAATCTGTTTTTTCAATAATGTATTTCTAATGAGACCATGTTATGATCACCAATTCCCAAATGTTCCCGGACGAGAATATTTGTTATTACTTCCACATTGTTTGATATGACCAAATCCAGTACTGCCCCTCTCCTGGTCAGTTCCTCAATAATTTGGGTCATTATTTTTTAGCACCTCCAAAAACCTGTTAATTTTTGTTGTAATGATAATCTCATTGCCCCTGTCTATGTCTGGATAATTAAAATCCCCCATTGCAAAAGTATTTTAACTTCCTCAATCTCACAGATATTTGGTGGTTTATAGCATATTCCCACAAACATTTTCTTTGTACTTTTACCTCCACTGCTAATTTCTATCCTCAAAGTGTCTACATTTTCATCATTCCCTTCGTAAACATCATCCCTTATAATAGGTTTTAGATCCGGTTTAACATATAAACACACTCCACCTCCCCTTCTATTTGCTCGATCCCCCGGAAAAAGAGAATAACCCTCTACATTAACTGTCCAGTCATGAGTTTCATCCCACCATGTTTCAGTAATGCCTATGATATCATACTGCTCCCTTGCAGCTATTAATTCAAGCTCCCCCATTTTATCTGTCAGGCTTCCTCCATTAGCAAGCATGCATTTAAGTTTTTGAACCAGTCTGTGCTATTATCTTATCTGCTCCTTCCTTTCTGCACCAATTGAATTTAGTCTTTAGAAGTTTACTAGTATTATCTGTATCTCATATGGATGCCTCCCTGCCTTCCAAACTCCCACTGCACCCCCATGTCCCATAGCTATTTCCCCTATGAATCAAGGCAAGTTTGGAGTAAAAACATTAGGGATTTTTACTCATCACCTATGTATCAAAGCAATTAGCTCCAATCTTCCCCAGTCTGCCCCAGCTTGCACCTTGGGGAGAGTCAGTAGGAGGAGTTGGGGGAGAGTTACATGGTGCACAGATTATAATGGGATGTATCACATTCTGCGTCTCTCTGCCCCAGCTTGCACCTTGGGGAGAGTCAGTAGGAGGAGTTGGGGGGAGTTACATGGTGCACAGATTATAATGAGATGTATAACATTCTGCGTCTCTGCCCCAGCTTGCACCTTGGGGAGAGTCAGTAGGAGGAGTTTAGGGGGAATTACATGGTGCACAGGTTATAATGAGATGTATCACATTCTGCGTCTCTGCCCCAGCTTGCACCTTGGGGAGAGTCAGTAGGAGGAGTTAGGGGGAGTTACATTGTGCACAGATTATAATGAGATGTATAACATTCTGTCTCTGCCCCAGCTTGCACCTTGGGGAGAGTCAGTAGGAGGAGTTGGGAGGAGTTACATGGTGCAGATTATAATGAGATGTATCACATTCTGCATCTCTGCCCCAGCTTGCACCTTGGGGAGAGTCAGTAGGAGGAGTTAGGCGGGAGGTACATTGTGACAATTAAATGAGATGTATAACATTTGTTTGCCCCAGCTTGCACCTTGGGGAGAGTCAGTAGGAGGAGTTAGGGGGAGTTACATTGTGCACAGATTATAATGAGATGTGTCATAGTCTGTGTATCTGCGCCATTCGTTTTGAGAAAGGACAGGTTCACTATGCTTCACAAACACAGCAGTGATGGAATATTAAGTCCTCCACTACCAGCAGGGCCACCGAAAGGGGGGGACAGCCGGCCCAGTGAACCCAACGTGTAGTGCCCAATCCGTGGGCCTCTAAAGGCTTCCCTTCCACCGGCTGCCGCCACTCCACAGGCCTCTAGCAGGGTTCTCTGTGGCCCCCGCTGGCAGACCCGTCCGAGGCTGCAGGTTAGCACACTCTGCTCCCCCTCTGCGGAGTCCTTCACTAAACCCATGACCATCCCTCTCCCCCCCAGGTCCATATGACCTTTCCCCCCCCGGCCAATACCTCCTTCTGCCCCCCCGCCCAACATGCCCATACCTCCTCCTTCCCCTCCCCCCCTGCATGCCCATACCTCCCTCTTCCCCTCCCCCCTGCATGCCCATACCTCCTACTACTCCTGCATGCCCATAACCCCTTCTCTCTCCCTTGCATGCCCATACCCCCTTCTCCTCCCCCCTGCAAGCCCATACCTCCTCCCCCCAGACCTCCTTCCCAACCCCCGCCAGGCCCATAGCTCCTTCTCCTCCTCCCCCAGGTTCAAACCTTATTTTCCACACCACCTCCCAGGTTCATGCCTACTTCTCCCCCTCCCTCGCCCCGGAGGCCCATACAGTGCACCTCCTTCTGCAATCTCTGCCCCCCCCCCGTGTCCCCCCAGGCCCATATCTCCTTTGAGTTATTTTAATTGTTTTTATGTAATAAGTGTAATATATATATTATTTTTTTTAACTGTTAAAAAAAATAATTGCAGAGAAACAATATATATATATATATATAATCAAAACATAAATAGATGATAACGTTCTGTGGCTAACGAAATGCTTTTATTTGTGCGAGCTTTCGAGATACACTGATCTCTTCTTCCGGCGATGTTACAATGAATGAAGCAAGCAAAAGCTATACTATAAACAGTGTCTATTGGAATGTTATCTGTGCTGGTCCTTCCCCCGGTGTGGATGTGTTTTATGGCTGGAGGTGTCAAAAGGTTCCTGAAAGCAAGTGATGAAAGAGTGTGTATGTGTATCAGTGTGAATTAACATGAATGGAGAGCCCACAGTATATACAGTGCTTTACAAAAGGTGTGTGTGGAGTGGGAGCGGATATACATGGTGTGGGTGGGTGTGGAAATGTGAGAGTTAGTAGCATTTCGTTAGCCACAGAACGGTATCATCTATTTATTTTTTGATTATTGAAGCTCGGCTAACACGGGTACTGATCCTATACTGTACGATGATATACTAGATGATAAGAGTTATCAGATTATATATATATATAAAATATATATATATAGTATATGAGACATGACACACAGATTACAATCACACACACACACCACACACACACCACACACACATTATATATAAATATATATATACACACAGTAAACTACCACACACACACACACATATATATATATATATATATACGTACACACACACACACACACACACACACACACACACACACACACACACACACACACACACACACATATATATATACACCTTCACGTGTGCCCATTGACTGAAAGAGTATTCCCACCTATTAATTTATACTCCAGTAGTGTTACTCACCTTCGCTATCCTGCCGTGTTCCAGACAGTCCTGCAGTTCCAGCCTATCATTCATTGTAGACACCAGTGGCCTGTGAGAGACAGGGAATTATGGGTATTTGAATGACCTTTATATAGTGAGCCACCATTGTTCCATTGCCCTGTCTCTACTATACTATACTGTGTGGCATAGTGGTTAAAGAAGCTGTCACACTTACAGCAGAGACATGTTAGGTTTGGAATACAGTAACAGCACTTGGCCATGCATTACCGTCCCTATAATTGATAATGATTACAATTGTGTAAAGTGTTACAAATTTAGACCAATTATAGGGGAAGCCCTATAATATATAATATAACAGGACATGCAATGTGCGCTGCTTTTGGAAACACGTACAGGCAGCAACATTGCAACAGCTCAATATACAGTCTCTGCATTAGCTCTGATGGAGGTTCCTGTGATGGTTGAAACGTTGGCTTAGAACATTGGAAATGTGGCAGATGGAAATGTTATGCTTATATGAGCACCCAGACAGAATTCCCCATGACTATTGTAAGATCCTTGAGTGTTTATTCAACATGCAGTGAAGCCGTCTCAAATAGGGCAACAAAAGTTCCCTAACACGGGGAAAACGGCTCCACAGCATATTGAGTAGGGGCTGTAAAAGGCGTGGGGCGTGTGTCTGAGCTCATAGTCCGAGTTACTCTGGAGATGGAGCAGGTTGTGCTCCCAAGGCTCTAGGTTCCATTACATCAGGGGTGGACAACTTCAGAACCCGGGCCACCAACAGTTCAGGTTTGCCGCTATCCTTGCTTCAGCACAGTGGTGCTCAGTCGAAGACTGAGACGCCGTGCTGATTACAGGGATAGCCGGAAAAACCTGACCTATGGATCACCCCTGCATTATATGTTCTGATCCTTAGTAATCATAGCACGCTGCAAAGACTCCGTGGTCTTGTTATAGGTTTCTGGGGCCTAGCAATCATAGCAAGCTTGCACAGACTCCGGGTCTTGTATAGGTTCTGGCCTAGCAATCATAGCACACACTGCACCAGACTCCGGGTCTGTTATAGGTTCTGGGCCTAGCAATCATAGCACCGTGCACCAGACTCCGGGTCTTATTATAGGTTCCGGGCCTAGTAATCATAGCACCACTGCACCAGACTCCGGGTCTTGTTATAGGTTCTGGGCCTAGCAATCATAGCACCGTTGCACCAGACTCCGGGTCTATTATAGGTTCCGGGCCTAGTAATCATAGCACCACTGCACCAGACTCCGGGTTCTGTTATAGGTTCTGGCCTAGTAATCATTGCACCGCTGCACCAGACTCGGTCTTATTTAAGTTCTGCGCCTAGCAATCATAGCACCACTGCACCAGACTCCGGGTCGTTATAGTTCTGGGCCTAGTAATCATAGCACCACTGCACCAGACTCCGGGTCTTGTTAAGGTTTGGGCTAGTAATCATAGCACCGCCTGCACCAGACTCCGGGTTTATTATAGGTTCCGGGCCTAGTAATCATAGCCCACTGCACCGACTCCGGGCTTATGTATTAGGCTGGGCCTAGCAATATAGCCCGTTGCACCAGACTCCGGGTCTTATTATAGGTTACGGGCCTAGTAATCATGCACGTTATGGCACCAGACTCGGGTTCTTATTATAGGTCGGCGCATAGTAATAATAGCACCACGGACACCGCTCAGGGTAGGTTATAGTTTATTGGGCCTAGTAATCATAGCACCACTGCACCAGACTCCGGGTCTTGTTATAGGTTCTGGGCCTAGTAATCATAGCACCGCTGCACCAGACTCCGGGTCTTATTATAGGTTCTGGGCCTAGCAATCATAGCACCGCTGCACCAGACTCTGGTCCTTCTCACCATGCGCTCACCAACCTGTTCATACCGGGAAGGTTACCCCAGAAGTAACGGGCTCTGTGTGCAGCCGACACCTCTCTAGCATCGATCATCACCGGGTTTGACTGGAAAAGACAAGGTAGAGTGAAATGTTGGGAGAAAAATGTAGGGTTAAATTCTTCCTTCATATAATGAGACCAAGGCCTTTTGTGTGTGCCGGTTAGGAGACTTTCCGGCTGCGTATACTGTACAGTACATGTCACTGGGCCTCAGGGACACTCCCAGTTGGTGCTAAAGGTTCAAATACTGAACATTATTGCCAGCAAATATTTCAAAATATGGACATTATTAGTAGGGTGACCAAATGTCCCGGTTTTTCTCCCTAATGCGCGGGGGAGTCGGCGACGATGCGCGGGGGGAACGAGTGGCGGCGCCGAGGAGGAGGATGCGGCAGCCGGGTAGTATTTTTTCCATTTTAGAATGCCAGGGGGAGGCTGGGCTTTAGGGAGTAGAACCAGGGGATTGGTTGGAGGTCAAAGTATGTCGGGGGTGGGGCTTGGTACCGGGGCCGGATGGAGTGAGCTGCTTCTCAGTGAGCTGCGTGTGTGTGTGTCCTGTCTGTGTGTGTGTCATAGGAGGAGAGGAGGGAGAGGTATGAGGAGGGAGAGACATGAGGAGCTGAGGGGATGGTCTAAGGAGGAAGAGATATGAGGAGCTGAGGGGAAGGTATGGGGAGGGGGAGATATGAGGAGCTGAGGGGAAGGTATGGGGAGGGGGAGATGTGAGGAGCTGGGAGGAAGGCATGTGGAGGGGGAGGTATGAGGATCGAAGGGGAAGGTATGGGGAGGGGAATGTATGGGGAGGGGGAGATATGAGAAGCTGAGGGGGAAATATGAGGAGCTGAGGGGAAGGTATGAGGAGGGGAGATATGAGGAGCTGAGGGGAAGGTATGTGGAGGGGGAGGTATGAGGAGCTGAGGGGAAGGTATGGGGAGGGGAAGGGATGGGGTAGATATGAGGAGGGGAAGGTATGTGGGGGGGTATGAGGAGGGGAGGGGGAGGGATGAGGGAGATATAAGAGGAGGGCAGGAGGAGATATGAGGAGGGCGGGGGAGATATTAGGAGATATGAGGAGGGGGGGAGATATTAGGAGATATGAGGAGGGGTGGGGGAGATATTAGGAGATATGAGGAGGGGCTGGGGAGATATGGGGTGAGGAGGGGGAGATATGGGGTGAGGAGGGGGAGATATGAGGAGGGGAGGAGGATATGAGGGGAGGGGGAAATATGAGGACGGAGAGGAGGGGAGAAATGAGGAGGGGAGGGGGAGGTATTAGGAGATATGAGACAGGGAGGGGGAGATAAGGGGGCAGGAGGAGATATGAGATGTGGCGGGGGAGATATTGGGAGATATGAGGAGGGGAGTTATGAGGCGGTGAGGGGGAGATATGATATGAGGAGGGGAGGATGAGATATGAGGAGGGGAGGAGGAGGTATGAGGAAGGATGGGGAGATATGGGGAGGGGGAAATATGAGGGGGGGAGAGGGTAGGTATGAGGAGAGGAGGAGAGGAGTGGAGGTATATGGAGAGGTGGGGGAGGTATGAGGGGAGAAGAGGGGCAGGTATAAGGAGAGGATAAGTATGAAGAGGGGGAAGTATGAGGGGGCAGGTATGAGGAGAGGAGGGGGAAGTATGAGGAGGGGAGGGGCTGTGTGTGTTTGTCACTGTGTGTGTGTGTGTGTGTGTGTGTGTGTGTCACTGTGTGCACGTATATTGGGGAGGGAGGTTGAGTGTGGGGAGGGGAGAAAAATACATTGGGGTGGGGGAGTAAGAGAGAGGGGGGGAGGAATGGGTG
Organism: Ascaphus truei; assembly: GCA_036426205.1. Classification (NCBI taxonomy): domain Eukaryota; kingdom Metazoa; phylum Chordata; class Amphibia; order Anura; family Ascaphidae; genus Ascaphus; species Ascaphus truei. The sequence goes on from CM071570.1 coordinate 1,993,783, forward strand.
ACTGGGGAGTGTGAGGTGAGGTGAGAGTGAGGAGGTGTGTGAGAAGGGGGGGTTCTCGCAAGGCCGCCGAAACATGGGTAGGGGGCCCCGGTGGAAACGTTGTTCCTGGGCCCCAGGAAAGCTGTCTGTGGCCCTGCATGGCAGTGATGTCACTGACGTGACAGTGACTGCCACGAGGAGAGCAAGAGACCCTATTTTGCAAAGTGTAATATACACACAAGGTGAGGAATGTCACATTTTTAAAAGTCTTAATTTTAATTAATGCCTACATTTTTTAATTTAATTTTAATTTGTCAATTATTTTTTTAATTTGAATTTGTTAATTATTTTAATTTGAATTAATGTCTTCATTATTTATATACACACAAACACACTGCAGGGCCCACCTACCATACACACAAACACACACTGCAGCCCCCACCAACGGGACGCATTATGGTGCCGAGGCATCACATGATGCCACATTGTCATGGCAACATGTCACCGACTGACGTCAGTGTCTCGTTGTCATGGCAACGGGGTGCGTCACGTGATGTAATTTGTTTTATAAATAATTTTTTATTGTGTCCCGGTTTTTCATTTTTAAAATCTGGTCACCCTAATTATTAGGCATTTTACATAATAATGTATATGCAGCAATCAATGAAGGAAATCAGAGCACAGTAATCACAAGTACATTAACTAACCTTACATAATAATAATAATAGTAGCAAAGTTCTCAGCCCACCGGCTCTGTGTCTTTTCTTGCTCCCAACTTAAGAACAATTCAGTAGCAAATTGGGCAAAGTTGATAACCAGATCTAGCTCATGAAACTGTGTGCAATCCCTGCATGTTATTGTGGTGGATGGGTTTGGAACAGGGGTTCTCTACGTTTTTGAGCAGGGACACCCCTGAAGGATATTATAAATCTCAGGGCACCAGATCTTCAGACCTCACACATCCTCTCTTCACTTACACACACCGACAAATCCCACTGACATTCCATATGCATTCAATGATTACTTTGTGGGGTGTGCTGCAACTTATTAGCGAAACGCAGCACAAAACATAAACCTCATTCTGAGGGTACCCCTACAGCCCCACCCTCTCCAACACTGCTCACAATTTTCCATTAGAATTTGTCTCAGTATCTGAAGAGGAGATTACACAAGCGCTACTCAAATTAAAACTAAGGATGCGCTTATAGTGACGGTGACGCAACGTCGCTCCAAAAAAATGTATTTCCGCCGTCGCGTGCGCTTATAGGAAGCGCGACGCAGCGACGGGAGCGACGCTGGGGGCACGAATTTTTGAAGCTGGTCAAATTTGATTTTTCAGTGGCTGTCGCCACATGTGACAGCCTCTGAACCAATCAAAGACCTGGTCGCCGGCGACGTCGCCAGAAAGTAAATTACAACTTTCGCTAGAGGCGACGGGTGATGTCACCGGTCGCGTTGCCAGCACTATAAGCTCGGCCTAAGCAGCCAATGTGGACCCGACTTGTTTCTAAGACTTGGTGCCCCAGTCATTGCCAAACCAATTGCTTCCATAGTCAACTCTATCCTGTCTGCAGGCCATATCCCTAAGACCTGGAAACCTGCCAGAGTTGTCCCATTCTTCAAAAGTGGGGACAAAAACACTGTCTCAAACTACAGGCCAATCTCTCTTCTCCCAATTCTATCCAAAGTCATGGAAAAATGTGTCCACTCCCATTTAAGCGATTACTATACCAAGTCTAACTCCAAAAGAGTATTCATGGTCCCAAGGTTCAGCAAAGTATCCGGCCGCTCCTCCTTCTCTTACCGTGCACCCCAAAACTGGAACAATCTACCGGAGACTCTCACAGCCACCACCAGTTTAAGTTCTTTCATAACTAAAGCTGTCTCACATTTTAATCTGGTCTGTAACTGTTACGTACGCTTATAATATATATTATCTCTAACTGTGCATGCAATGTCTTGTATGTAATGTATACCCTGCTCATTTATGTAACTGTGTATTTGTAACATACAGTATGTCTGTTATCATAACTCTGTGCCCGGGACATACATGAAAACGAGAGGTAACTCTCAATGTATTACTTCCTGGTAACACATTTTATAAATAAATAAATAACCCTTTTACTCCCACTCCACATGTATCCCCCCCATCTCAGACAGCACACTCACCCCCTTTCTTAATCATAAACACCCCATTCACCCTCTCCCCTCTTACTTACACCACATACATTCCCCCACCAGCAAAAAAAAGCACTAGTGTTCCTCAGCCTCCCCTCACACAGCCATCACACCCTCCACACAAATCAATCACACTCTCCTCCCCACACAAACCAATCACCGGTGTCGGGCTGAGAGAGGAGAGGCTGCTCTCTCTCCTCTGTGCCGAGCTGAGAGAGGAGAGGCTGCTCTCTCTCCTCTGTGCCGGGCTGAGAGAGGAGAGGCTGCTGTCTCGCCTCTGTGCTGGGCTGAGAGAGGAGAGGCTGCTGTCTCGCCTCTGTGTTGGGCTGAGAGAGGAGAGGCTGCTCTCTCGCCTCTGTGCCGGGCTGAGAGAGGAGAGGCTGCTCTCTCTCCTCTGTGCCGGGCTGAGAGAGGAGAGGCTGCATTTCCTCACCTCTGTGCCGGCTGAGAGAGGAAAGGATCTCTGCTCCTCTTTTGCCTGAGGGAAGGTCGCACTTGTGCCGGAGCTGAGAGGAGAGGCCTCTCTCTCTCCTCTGGTGGGCTGGAGAGAGGAGGAGCTGCGTCTCGCCTCTGGGGGCTGAAGAGCGAGAGGCTGATCCTCTCTCCTGTTGCCGACTGAGAGAGTAGGCTTCTCTCTCTCTCTCTCCTCTGTGGCCGGGCTGAGAGAGAGAGGCTGCTCTCTCTCTCTGTGCTGGGCTGAGAGAGGAGAGGTGCTCTCCTCCCTCTGTGCGTGGGCTGAGAGAGGAAGAGGCTGCTCTCTCTCCTCTTGTGTCGGGCTGAGAGAGGAGAGGCTGCCTCTCTCCTCTGTGCCGGGCTGAGAGAGGAGAGGCTGCCTATCTCTCCACTGTGCCGGGCTGAGAGAGGAGAGGCTGCTCTCTCTCCTCTGTGCCGGGCTTGAGAGAGAGAGGCTGCTTCTCTCGCCTCTGTGTTGGGCTGAGAGAGGAGAGGCTGCTCTCTCTCCTCTGTGCCGGGCTGAGAGGAGAGGCTGCCTCTCTCCTCTGTGACGGGCTGAGAGAGAAGGTGGATCGCAGCCTCTGTGCCGGGCTGAGAGAGGAGGGGCTGCTCTCTCTCCTCTGTGTCGGGCTGAGAGAGGAGAGGCTGCTCTCTCTCCTCTGTTTTGGGCTGAGAGAGGAGAGGTGGATCGCAGCCTCTGTGCCGGGCTGGAGAGGAGAGGTGCCTATCTCTCCACTGTGCCGGGCTGAGAGAGGAGAGGCTGCTCTCTCTCCTCTGTGCCGGGCTTGAGAGAGAGAGGCTGCTTCTCTCGCCTCTGTGTTGGGCTGAGAGAGGAGAGGCTGCTCTCTCTCCTCTGTGCTGGCTGAGAGAGGAGAGGCTGCCTCTCTCCTCTGTGTTGGGCTGAGAGAGAAGGTGGATCGCAGCCTCTGTGCCGGGCTGAGAGAGGAAGGCGCTCTCTCTCCTCTGTGTGGCTGAGAGAGGAGAGGGTGATCCAGCCTCTGTCCGGCTGAGAGAGGAGAGGCTGCTCTCTCTCCTCTGTGTTGGGCTGAGAGAGGAGAGGGTGATCGCAGCCTCTGGTGCGGCTGAGAGAGAGAGGCTGCTCTCTCTCCTCTGTGCCGGGCTGAGAAAGGAGAGGCTGCTCTCTCCTCTGTGTTCAGGCTGAGAGAGGAGAGGCTGCTCTCTCTCCTCTGTGCCGGGCTGAGAGAGAAGAGGCTGCTCTGCTCTTCTCCTCTGTGCGGCTGAGAGAGGAGAGGGTGCTCTCTCTCTCTTGTGCCGGGCTGAGAGAGGAGAGGCTGCTCTCTCGCCTCTGTTTTGGGCTGAGAGAGGAGAGTGCTGTCTCGCCTCTGTTTGGGCTGAGAGAGGAGAGGTGTGATCGCATCCTCTGTGCCGGCTAGAGAGGAGGGGCTGCTCTCTCTCCTCTGTGTCGGGCTGAGAGAGGAGTGATGCACTTGTCTAGGAGTCTCTCCTCTCCTCTGTTTTGGGCTGAGAGAGGAGAGGTGGATCGCAGCCTCTGTGCCGGGCTGAGAGAGGAGAGGCTGCTCTCTCTCCTCTGTGCCGGGCTGAGAGAGGAGAGGCTGCTCTCTCGCCTCTGTTTTGGGCTGAGAGAGGAGAGGCTGCTGTCTCGCCTCTGTGTTGGGCTGAGAGAGGAGAGGTGGATCGCAGCCTCTGTGCCGGGCTGAATTGCCCGGTCTCTACTATAACTATAACTTGTGTGTCTCGTGGTTAAAGAACTTGTCACACTTACAGCACGAGACATGTTAGGTTTGGAATACAGTCAGACAGCACTTGGCATGCATTACCGTCCCTATTAATTGATAATGTACTTGTGTACAAAGGTGTTACCAGATTTAGACCAATTATAAGGGGCAGCCCTATAAAAATATAAATTACAGTGACATGCAATTTGCGCTGCTTTTGGAAACACGTACAGGCAGCAACATTGCAACAGCACTCATATACAGTCTCTGCATTAGCTCTGATGGAGGTCCTGTGATGGTTGCAAAACTTGGCTTAGAACATTGGAAATGTGGCATGGAAATGTTATGCTATATGAGCACCCAGACAGAATTCCCCATGACTATTGTAAGATCCTTGAGTGTTTATTCAACATGCAGTGAAGCCGTCTCAAATAGGGCAACAAAAGTTCCCTAACACGGGGAAAACGGCTCCACAGCATATTGAGTAGGGGCTGTAAAAGGCGTGGGGCGTGTGTCTGAGCTCATAGTCCGAGTTACTCTGGAGATGGAGCAGGTTGTGCCTCCCAAGGCTCTAGGTTCCATTACATCAGGGGTGGACAACTTCAGACCCCAAGGGCCACCACCAGTTCAGGGTTTGCAGCTATCCCTGCTTCAGCACAGGTGGCTCAGTCGAAGACTGAGACGCCTGTGCTGATACAGGGATAGCCGGAAAACCTGACCTATGGATCACCCCTGCATTATATGTTCTGATCCTAGTAATCATAGCACCGCTGCACCAGACTCCGGGTCTTGTTATAGGTTCTGGGCCTAGCAATCATAGCACCGCTGCACCAGACTCGGGTCTTGTTATAGGTTCTGGGCCTAGCATCATACACCACTGCACCAGACTCCCGGGTCTTGTTTAGAGGTTCTGCTAGCAATCATAGCACCCGTTGCACACCAGACTCGGGTTCTTATTATAGGTTCCGGGGCACTAGTAATCATAGCACCACTGCACCAGAACTCGCGGTCTTGTTATAGGTTCTGGGCACTAGCAATCATAGCACCGTTGACACCAGACTCCGGGTCTTATTATAGGTTCCGGGCCTAGTAAATCATAGCACCACTGCACAGCACCAGACGTGGTCTGTTTATAGTGTTCGGGCCTAGTATAGTCGATACACCGCTGCACCAGACTCCGGGGGTCTATTATAGTTCTGGGCCTAGCAATCATAGCACCACTGCACACCGAGACTCTCCGGTCTTGGTTTATCTCTGTCTAGTAATATAGCAACCCTGCACCAGACTCGGGTCTTGTTATAGGTTCGGCCCTAGTAATCAGACACCCGCTGCACCAGGACTCCGGGTCTTATTATAGGTTCCGGGCCTATGCAATCATAGCAACCACTCACAACGCCGGTCTTTTATAGGTATGGGGCACTAGCAACATAGCACGTTGCACACAGACTCCGGGTCTTATTATAGGTTCTGGGCCTAGTAATCATAGCACCGTTGCACCAGACTCCGGGTCTTATTATAGGTTCCGGGCCTAGTAATCATAGCACCACTGCACCAGACTCCGGGTCTTGTTATAGGTTCTGGGCCTAGTAATCATAGCACCGCTGCACCAGACTCCGGTCTTGTTAATGGTCGGGCCTAGTAATCATAGCGAACCCTGCACCAGACTCCGGCTTATTATAGGTTCTGGGCATAGCAATCATAGCACGCCGCTGCACCAGACTCTGGTCCTTTCTCACCATGCGCTCACCAACCTGTTCATACCGGGAAGGTTACCCCAGAAGTAACGGGCTCTGTGTGCAGCCGCCACCTCTCTAGCATCGATCATCACCACCGGGTTTGACTGGAAAAGACAAGGTAGAGTGAAATGTTGGGAAAAAATGTAGGGTTTAAATTCTTCCTTCATATAATGAGACCAAGGACCTTTTGTGTGTGCGTTAGGAGACTTTCCGGCTGCGTATATGTACAGTACATGTCACTGGGCCTCAGGGACACTCCCAGTTGGTGCTAAAGTTCAAAATACTGAACATTATTGCCAAATATTTCAAAAATATGGACATTTTAGTAGGGTGACCAATGTCCCGGTTTTTCTCCCTAATGCGAGCGGGGGAGTCGGAGACGATGCCGGGGAGGAACGAGAGTGGCGGCGCGGAGAGAGATGCGGGAGACGGGTGTATTTTTTCCATTTTAGAATCCAGGGGGAGGCTGGGCTTTAGGGAGTAGAAACAGGGGATTGGTTGGAGGTCAAAGTATGTACGGGGGTGGGGATTGTACCGGGGCCGGAATGGTAGTGATCTTTTCAGTGAGCTGCGTGTGTGTGTGTCCTGTCTGTGTGTGTGTCCATAGGAGGAGAGGAGGGAGAGGTATGAGGAGGGAGAGACTGGGGTCTGAGGGGATGGTCTAAGGAGGAAGAGATATGAGGAGCTGAGGGAAGGTCAGGGGAGGGGGAGATAGGAGGAGTGAGGGGAAGGTATGGGGAGGGGGAGATATGAGGGAGCGGGAGGAAGGCTGTGGAGGGGGAGGTATGAGGATCGACAGGGAAGGTATGGGGAGGGGAATGTATGGGGAGGGGGGAGATATGAGAAGCTGAGGGGGAAATAGAGGAGTGAGGGAAGGTATGAGGAGGGGAGATATGGAGGTAGCGGAGGGGAAGGCTATGTGGAGGGGGAGTATGAGGAGTGAGGGGAAGGTAATGGGGAGGGGAAGGGATGGGGTAGATATGAGGAGGGAAGGTATGTGGGGTTATGAGGAGGGGAGTGGAGGAGAGAGGGGGATTAGAGGAGGCAGGAAGGAGATATGAGGAGGGGGGGAGGATATTAGAATATGAGGAGGGGGGAGAATTAGGAGATATGAGGAGGGGTGGGGGAGATATTAGGAGATATAGAGGAGGGGCTGTGTGGAGATATGGGGTGAGGAGGGGGAGATAGGGGTTGAGGGAGGGGAGATATAGGAGGGGAGGAGGATATAGGGGAGGGGGAAGTATGAGGACGGAGAGGGGGAGAAATGAGGAGGGAGGGGGAGGTATTAGGAGATATTGAGACAGGGGAGGGGAGATAAGGGGGCAGGAGGAGATATAGATGTGGCGGGGGAGATATTGGGAGATATGAGGAGGGGAGTTTATGAGGCGGTGAGGGGGAGAGATATGATTGAGGGGGAGGATGAGATATGAGGAGGGGCGAGGAGGTAATGGAGGAGGGTGGGGAGATTGGAGGAGGGGGAAATATGAGAGGGGGGAGAGGGTAGGTATGAGGAGAGGAGGAGAGGAGTGGAGGTATATGGACAGTGGGGGAGGTATGAGGGGGAGAAGAGGGGCAGGTATAAGGAGAGGATAGTATGAAGAGGGGGGAAGTATGAGGGGGCAGGTATGAGGAGGAGGAGGGGGAAGTATGAGGAGGAGGGCTGTGTGTGTTTTGTCACTGTGTGTGTGTGTGTGTTGTTGTGTGCTGTTGTCACGATGTGTGCAGCAGTTATTTGGGGAGGGGTTGAGTGTGGGAGGGGAGGGAGAGAAAAATACATTGGGGTGGGGGAGTAAGAGAGAAGGGGGGGAGGAATGGGTGACTGGGAGTGTGAGTGTGAGGTGAGGTGAGGAGGTGTGTGAGAAGGGGGTTCTCGCAAGGCCGCCGAAACAAGTGGGGTAGGGGGGCCCCGTTGGAAACGTTGTTCCTGGGCCCCAGGAAAGCTGTCTGTGCCCTGCATGGCAGTGATGGTCACTGACGTGACAGTGACGTGCCACGAGGAGAGCAAGAGACCCTATTTTGCAAAGTGTAATATACACACAAGGTGCGGAATGTCACATTTTAAAAGTCTTAATTTTAATTAATGCTACATTTTTAATTTTTTAATTTGTCAATTATTTTTTAATTTGAATTTTTAATTATTGTTTATTTGAATTAATGTCTTCATTATTATATACACACACCACACTGCAGGGCCCACTACCATACACACAAACACACCTGCAGCCCCCACCAACGGGACGCTTATGGTGCCGAGGCATCAATGATGCCACATTGTCATGGAACATGTCACCGACTGACGTCAGTGTCTCGTTGTATGGCAACGGGGTGCGTCCGTCTGATGTAATTTGTTTTATAAATAATTTTTTATTGTGTCCCGGTTTTTTTTCTTTATAAATATTGTCACCCTAATTATTAGCATTTTACATAATAATGTATATGCGCAAATCAATGAAGGAAAATCAGAGCACAGTAATTCACAAGTACATTAACTAACTTACATAATAATAATATAGTAGCAAGTCTCAGCCCGTCTGTGTCTTTTCGTTGCTCCCACTTAAAACAATTCAGTAGCAAATTGGGCAAAGTTGATAACCAGATCTAGCTCATGAAACTGTGTGCAATCCTGCATGTTATTGTGGGGGATGGGTTTGAACAGGGTTCTCTACGTTTTTGAGCAGGGACACCCTGAAGGATATTATAAATCTCAGGGCACCAGATCTTCAGTCGACCTCACACATCCTCTCTTCACTTACACACACCGACAAATCCACTGACATTCCATATGCATTCAATGATTACTTTGTGGGGTTTGCTGCAACTTATTAGCGAAACGCAGCACAAAACATAAACTCATTCTGAGGGTACCCTACAGCCCCACCCTCTCCAACACTGCTCACAATTTCCATTAGAATTTGTCTCAGTATCTGAAGAGGAGATTACACAAGCGCTACTCAAATTAAAACTAAGGATGCGCTTATAGTGACGGTGACGCAACGTCGCTCCAAAAAAATGTATTTCCCGTCGCGCGTGCGCTTATAGGAAGCGCGACGCAGCGACGGGAGCGACGCTGGGGGCACGAATTTTTGAAGCTGTTCAAATTGTGTTTTCAGTGGCTGTCGCCACATGTGACAGCCTCTGAACCAATCAAAGACCTGGTCGCCGGCGACGTCGCAGAAGTAAATTACAACTTTCGCTAGAGGGCCGGGTGATGTCACCGGTCGCGTTGCCAGCACTATAAGCTCGGCCTAAGCAGCCAATGTGGACCCGACTTGTTTCTAAGACTGGTGCCCAGTCATTGCCAAACCTTGCTTCCATAGTCAACTCTATCCTGTCTGCAGCCATATCCCTAAGACCTGGAAACCTGCCAGAGTTGTCCCATTCTTCAAAAGTGGGGACAAAAACACTGTCTCAAACTACAGGCCATCTCTCTCTCCCAATTCTATCCAAATCATGGAAAAAATGTGTCCACTCCCATTTAAGCGATTACTATACCAAGTCTAACTCCAAAAGAGTATTCATGGTCCAAGGTTCAGCAAAGTATCCGGCACGCTCCTCCTTCTCTTACCGTGCACCCCAAAACTGGAACAATCTACCGGAGACTCTCCAGCCCACCACCGATTTAAGTTCTTTCATAACTAAAGCTGTCTCACATTTAATCTGGTCTGTAACTGTTAGTACGCTTATAATATATATTATCTCTAACTGTGCATGCAATGTCTTGTATGTAAGTTACCTGCTCATTTATGTAACTGTGTATTTGTAACATACGTATGTCTGTTTATCATAAACTCTGTGCCGGGACACTACATGAAAACGAGAGGTAACTCTCAATGTATTACTTCCTGGTAACACATTTTATAAATAAATAAATACCCTTTTAACTCCACTCCACATGTATCCCCCCCCATCTCAGACAGCACACTCACCCCTTCTTAATCATAAACACCCCATTCACCCTCTCCCCTGCTTACTTAACCACATACATTCCCCCACCAGCAAAAAAAGCACTAGTGTTCCTCAGCCTCCCCTCACACAGCCATCACACCCTCCACACAAATCAATCACATCTCTCCTCCACACACAAACCAATCCCGTGTCGGGCTGAGAGGGAAGGCTGCTCTCTCTCTGTGCCGAGCTGAGAGCGAGAGGCTGCTCTCTCTCCTCTGTGGCGGGCTGAGAGAGGAGAGGCTCTGTCTCGCTCTGTGCTGGGCTGACGAGAGGAGAGGCTGCTGTCTCGCCTCTGTGTTGGCTGAGAGAGAGAGGCTGCTCTCGCCTCTGTGTTCCGGCTGAGAGAGGAGAGGCTGCTCTCTCGCCTCTGTGCCGGGCGAGAGAGGACAGGCTGCATTTCTCACCTCTGTGCGGGCTGAGAGAGGAACTGGCTCCTCTTGCCTTCTTGCCGGGCTGAGAGGAGAGGCTGCTCTCTCTCCTCTGTGCCGGGCGAGAGAGAGGAGGAGCTGCTGTCTCGCCTCTGTGCGGGCTGAAGAGCAGGGCTGTTCCTCCTCCTCGTGCCGCTGAGAGAGAGGTTTCTCTCTCTCCTCTGTGCCGGGCTGAGAGAGGAGAGGCTGCTCTCTCTCTCTGTGCGGGTGAGAGAGGAGAGGCTGCTCTCTCGCTCTGGGTTGGGCTGAGAGAGGAGAGGCTGCTCTTCTCCTCTGTGCGGGCTGAGAGAGAGAGGCTGCCTCTCTCCTCTGTGCCGGGCTGGAGAGGAGAGGCTGCCTATCTCTCCACTGTGCCGGGCTGAGAGAGGAGAGGCTGCTCTCTCTCCTTGTGCCGGGCTGAGAGAGGAGAGGCTGCTTCTCTCGCCTCTGTGTTGGGCTGAGAGAGGAGAGGCTGCTCTCTCTCCTCTGTGCTGGCTGAGAGAGGAGAGGCTGCCTCTCTCCTCTGTGTTGGGCTGAGAGAGAAGGTGGATCGCAGCCTCTGTGCCGGGCTGAGAGAGGAGAGGGCTCTCTCTCCTCTGTGTTGGCTGAGAGAGGAGAGGGGATCGCAGCCTCTGTGCCGGCTGAGAGAGGAGAGGCGCTCTCTCTCCTCTGTGTTGGGCTGAGAGAGGAGAGGTGGATCGCAGCCTCTGTGCGGCTGAGAGAGAGAGGCTGCTCTCTCTCCTCTGTGCCGGGCTGAGAAAGGAGAGGCTGCTCTCTCCTCTGTGTCAGGCTGAGAGAGGAGAGGCTGCTCTCTCTCCTCGTGCCGGGCTGAGAGAGAAGAGGCTGCTCTCTCTCTCTCTCTGTGCTGGGCTGAGAGAGGAGAGGGTGCTCTCCTCTCCTTGTGCGGGCTGAGAGAGGAGAGGCTGCTCTCTCGCCTCTGTTTTGGGCTGAGAGAGGAGAGGATGCTGTCTCGCCTCTGTTTTGGGCTGAGAGAGAGAGTGGATCGCAGCCTCTGTGCCGCGTGCTAGAGAGGAGGGGCTGCTCTCTCTCCTCTGTGTCGGGCTGAGAGAGGAGAGGCTGCTCTCTCTCCTCTGTTTTGGGCTGAGAGAGGAGAGGTGGATCGCAGCCTCTTGCCGGGCTGAGGAGGAGAGGCTGCTCTCTCTCCTCTGTGCCGGGTCTGAGAGAGGAGAGGCTGCTCTCTCGCCTCTGTTTTGGGCTGAGAGAGGAGGGCTGCTGTCTCGCCTCTTGTGTTGGGCTGAGAGAGGAGAGGTGGATCGCAGCCTCTGTGCCGGGCTGAGTGGACAGGCAGATCGCAGCCCCTACGTCTCCAGGTGGCGCGGTACGTGCCCGCTGAGCAGTCACTTGAGTTTTTCCCCTGGGGGGAGCGTCACCCTTGGCAGATACGGTATAAATATATTTTCCTAGCAGCTGTACAAGTCTCGTAGGAGTGTACAGTTGTGATACCTTCCATTGTACCACAGGAAAGTGTATAGAGCTTTTGAAACCTCAGAGATATGTATTGACTTTACAGTTAATCTTCTACAAAGAACACTCATCTTCATGAATACGGTCAGTACTTAATAAAGCACAAACAGGAGATTTCAAAAGCTACGTTACAATTTCCTCTACAGATCTAGTCTGATTAAAATGTTTCCATGACCACGTTCAGTCGCGGTCCTTCTGTCCAGGTAAGGTGTGTATTTGCAGCACTGAGATCACAGGACCTCGGCATGGGCTACATATGAAGAACTGTAACTAGCCCAAGAAAAGGTCTGGGAAATGATTGTGAAGCAGTGTATTCCGGCATCCAGACACCTGCCTCAGTGTATGCTGATAAATCCTCGTCTACCTGCCTCTCATTCCTGAGATATTACTATCCGTACTTCCATAGGACATCTTCTTAATGCCCATCTCCTTATCATCAGTGAGAAGTCCCTTACCTCTAGGAAGCGGGAGATGTCCCTCTTGTCACTGACGCCCATGGCCACCACATTCTCAAAGAGCCAGAAGAATGGCCGTTCGTCACCATTCTTGGGTCGAGCTTCATGGAGAAGACGGTAAAATTCAAAAAAGAGGCGCCCGGTGCCCTCTGCGGGAGGAACAGAGAAGCACTGTCACTTGATGGAGTGGCCACATACAGAGAGGACGAGAGCTGCCAGTGTACGGCTGTGATGGGCAAGACGTGGCTTACATCCGGCATGTGAGGTCATTAAGCCAACATTACACCAGTGTGAAGAAACGCTATTATTGTTACTTCTTATTATTTGGAGCTTCATTATAACCTCCCGGACATTTATACTTCAACCGCGTGTACCCTGAACAAACGATCAGATTGTTCCAATAAAAACAGCGTTGGAAAGGGCAAGAGGACATCTCCTAAAATAAATGCACCCAGAAAATAGCGATCAGTGTGGGGGGCTGCCGCAAAAAGGGGCTAAGAAACGTTAACAATGTTATAAAAATGTATGCAGTATTTATGCTAAAAATAAAATATAAAACTAGAGAGTATCTAAAATAAATCCTCTTTTCTCTGAAAAGAAAAAGGAACGGTGTGTACATAAAAGCGGAATAGTGGACAGGGTGTTTAAATGAAAAGGCAGTGGTTGTTCCATCACCCTGACCCCGGTGTGTGGGAGCCAGGAGAGGCTCTCAGTCTCCCCTACTCAGCAGGATAATCTTCTGCAGCTGGATCCCGGCGTACTGAATATAAGCCACATTTTTCAGCCTGGTTTCTTGTCGAAGTAGAAACAACCACCCACCCTCCCTCCTTCTCCGGCACCCTGCTCTCCTACGTATGGCTCTTGATGTTCTCAGCCCTACGTATACTGTACTACACTGGTGGGTGAGGGAAAAGCTGAGCGTATCGAAGCGTATAAACTGCTACCAAACCTTCTACAGCAGGGGTGGCCAACTCCAGTTGTCAAGGGACAAGTATAGCTCTGCTTCAGCACAGGAGGCTGTCATTGAATGAGCCACCTGTGCTGAAGCAGGGACATCCTGAAAACCTGACCTGGTGGTTGCTCCTGAGGACAGGCGTTGGCCAGCTGTTCGCCGGTGTCTAAAGACGCAGTTCCACTCACCCGAGTCAGGAAACTATTGTACGTACAATTACGTTCTATGTACATCCGCAGCAGTAACGGAACTCACGTACCGAAGAGACCTTTCCGAGCTGGGTTCACGATGGAAAGATCGTTACACGGGCTCCCCCCAATCACCAGGTCAAACGGACCCCATTGCTGAATCTGCGAGAGGAGGATTGAAAAGGACGTCTCTTATTAATGGTATCAATATCGGTGATTGCTACCGAAGCGATCATATGGCCGTAAATCCGTCCAATGGCACACTGGGTCCTTTCAGCGTCCTGCACTGCTCTATAATTACATAGGAATTAATACTTAGAAACAGAGGACTAGGTGAACGTCTCCGAGGGTCCTGGCGTATTGAAGACGGGTGGGCACTTTTACAGGGGTTTTGGTTCTAAAATAAATAAATCAGTGTTTTCTTTTTCGTAGAACCCAATTGCTTCTGGATTTGTCGAAAGAATTATGGGAAATGATCCAGGAAGTTTATTTTCTGAAGTTCACACTGTTGTGTAAAATTTTGCTGATTTTTATTTCCAAACCCCAAAGTTTTTTCTAGCAATCTTACTGCATAGATCGTTCTTAATGAATACGGAGAAAACCTCCCGATTTTTACCGCGTCCCGTTTTGGGGCAATTTCACGTGGTAATTCTCGCCCTAGGCCCCATCTTTGTATTGTTAATGCATGACGTGGTTCTGTTTCCATTCAGCTCCGTGGGCACCAGTGAGAAATTTGGAGGCGTCACGAGAGTTACCTACTGTAGTTACTAAATAATGTTTTAACCGGATTTATCAATGTTTCTGTCACTCATCAAAAATGCTTAATTTGCGAGGATTAAATGTGGCAAAGTGAGAAACAATATTAGTAACTTTGTATCACTTAATGTGGAAAAAGAGGAAACAAGAGGAGATTTCTGCACCCCACGGAGGCTCAGATACTCGCTGTTGAAAGCAGTAATACTACCACATCCCCATTATTATTTCCTTATTTGTATATGTAAACATGTGACGATGTATAATTCTACATTCCTACCTAAACTGGCAATCGGTTGGTGCTCCTGTTACAAATTTGTCAAAATCCTGATTGTGTGACTAACATAATGGCTGCTTCAGTCAGTGAGTGTAACTCAGCAGCTATAATGTATCATATTACTAAGGTAACATTGTCTATTGTTACAGTTTGCAGCTCAAACTGCTGGGAATATTGGCAACAAATTATCACAAACAGAAAGGTGTTGCAAAGCTCTTGCACTGCTGGGGAGGTGGGCTAAACCTGCTATAGAGATCACAGGATGCTCAGTATATTATAACTCATTCAAATGGCATTAAGATTAGAATGATCATTTAAAAAACAATTATTTAAACAAAAGCCCATATAAGATTTCACATGTTTTGCTGCTTGAATAAACAGTCCTCTCAGCAGAAGAAACACATGCAGGGTCACCACTCAGTACCCCTTGTGGCTTCACTCTGGTAGTAATGTGACTGCTTTGCCCCTGTTGCTCCCCCGTTGCTCTTTACTCACGTGCTTGTGCGTGACGTTGCGCACGTCTCCCACGTACATGATCTTGCCCTGGTGTCGCACCATTCCCACAGTGATAGAGTCTTCACAAACCTCGGAGGCAATGTAACGGTCTATCTGGATCCCAAGATCCTTTAGCACCAACAGACCTGTCCCGGGGAAAAGCCCAGCACTGTGTTACAAACATGGACATCTTCAGCAAATAAGGACCTCCAAGTCCGTCTGTTTTCCTGCGTGCTGTAAATCCTCCAGCTCCTCCTTTCCATGTCTATGATGTGTTCGTGTCTGTCCTAAAGTGGTTTTACATTTCTTTACACCTCAGCTAGGATGCTATTGCATTATTATGCATTATTATAGTGAAAAAACACTGTCCCATATTTCCCATAAACCTCCCAAGCTCCTACGAATGACCTCTTGTTCCAACACCTCCTTAATACCATGCTAATGTTCTTGATGTAGTTGACAGTTTCTATCACATTCCCCGTCTCTCTTTCCGCCCATGCTGTGCTGTGTATGCTGACAATACTTAGTCTTTCCTGACACGCCTTCTGATGAAAACTTTGCACCATTTAAGTTGCTCTTCCTTCTGTCGACATGGCCTCCAAAACTGAACGTACCCACAAAAGGGTGCTAAGCTTTACGGCTAAATCTTCGCACCCTTTTCTGGATCTGGGCCTGGATAAGGTCTTGCCAATGGTCTATTCAAATGGTGCTCAACTCCAATCCTCAAGACCCCCCAACAGGTCTGGATATCCCTGCTTAGGCACAAGTGGCTCAATCAGTGGCTCAGTCAAAGACCCCCCTGTTGGGGTGGGGGGGTCTTGAGGACTGGAGTGCGCGCCTCCGCATGGCTGAAGTCACTATGGACTCAGCCTAAGTCGGCAGATACGATGGCTCCGGGGCCTTCTCATCTCTTGCAGTACTAGTTGGAGGACTGACATATCTCCTATTGAGAATGAATGATTTTGCTTCTAACCCCTTCCCTGATGGAAGAGCCTGTAAAACATTGGCTCTGCACAGACTTCTCCTGCTGACTCTAGTGCTCACCACCACTGCCCTCCAATTCCCAGCAAACACCAAGAGCAGCTGTGAGGAAGAGTGTGAGTTGGTGTTAGAGCTAATATGTTATTTGTAGCATGTGCGTTAAATATAAAAAGGCTGTTAGCCATTCATGTAGAGGAGGTGTTAGTTGTGCTGGGAGTAGTGTGGGAAGGGGGTGTGATGGGGAAGGTTTCCCAGGGAGGTAGATACAGTAAGGCCCCTGGGAGGGGGCAGTTAACCCCTTGCTTGCAGTTCCTTTCTAGGCTCTTGGGTAGGAGAGGGAAGAAGATTGTTTTGTGTTTTCTGCCATGAGGTTTGTAATAACTCTTATTGCATAACCCTATGATAGAAGTGTGACGGTAGGGGTAAATATGGCTGCCATTATCCCTACCTGGCAGTAATACATTGGTATTGTATTATATAATAATAATAATAACAACAACAACAACATGTTCATGTATAGCACTGCTAGTTTATGTAGCGCTTTACAGAGACATTTTGCAGACACAGGTCCCTGCCCTGTGGAGCTTACAGTCTATGTTTGTTTGGTGCCTGAGGCACAGGGAGATAAAGTGACTTGCCCAAGGTCACAAGGAACTGACACCAGGATTGAACCAGGTTCCTCTGCAACAATCTCAGTGCCAGTCATTGTATTTCTCACTGAGCCGCTCCTTCTCCCATATATGTTAGGTATATGTTAGGTATATGTGTATGTCTTTGCTTGGTTCCAGCACCTCAGGAATCAGGGGTTAATATGTTTGCAGGAGAATTGTTACAACTAGGTCTGTGATCTTTCCCTGTATCCTTGTTATGTTGTAAATGTTATGTTGCAGTTCTACCCACCAATCAGCGCCTGGGCATGTAGGCAGCACCTTCCTACCCACTAATCAGGGCCTGGGCATGTAGGCAGCACCTTCCTACCCACCAATCAGGGCCTGGGCATGTAGGCAGCGCCTGGCCCTGAGTGTTGCAATATTATGTTTTAAGAGTATAAAAAGGTGGGGGTGGAGACTCCTAGCAGACAGAGAGGGAGACCCCTAGCAGACAGGGAGGGAGACCCCTAGCAGACAGGGAGGGCTGTGACAGGGAGAAACTGCAGTGTCCACTCTAGTGCTGGTCTCAGGCCTGAAAACCAGTCCTGTAGGCACTGGGTAAGAAGAGAGAACAGGGGAAATCTCTGCAAGGCGGTCCCTGCAACTAGGTATGCAGGGTATCCCCAGTTGGGTGTGTCTTATGTGAGATGCTCAGCATCATTATGGAATACTGCCCACATTTTAAAAGATGGCAGCATTTTCTTTAAAAACAAGCACTGCACATTAACTGGTGCTGTAATGAGTGTTCCCTACGTACGAGTGTGAATGTGAACTCACCTGTTGCAATGCCATCAAAGAGAGACAGTACTCGGATAGGCTTCCGCTTATCAGCTATTACTGGCGGGTAAAGCTTTGGTGGGTCCTTGAGGAAGCAAAAAGTGAACAGTATGAGGGAAACTTAATTGGAATACTGTGTGACTGCCATGGACCACACTTCAGAGGGATGTGAGGTGAAACGAGGGGGTGAAGGGCACAAAGCTCGGGAAGACAACAGACACGAGAGGAGAGTGAGACAAGGAAGTGAGGTAAAGATGGACATGAAAGAGATAAAGACGTATGGTACACAGCAAGGAGAGAAAGAAGGGAAGGATGCAGAACATAAACAAGATACAGATGAGTTACGATGCAGAGACACGAGATGGAACGTAGAGTGACAATGCAGAGACACGAGATGGAACGTAGAGTGACAATGCAGAGACAGGAGATGGAAAGTAGAGTGACAATGCAGAGACAGCAGATGGAAAGTAGAGTGACAATGCAGAGAGAAAAGATGGAAAGTAGAATGACAATGCAGAGACATGAAATGGAACGTAGAGTGACAATGCAGAGACACGAGATGGAAAGTAGAGCGACAATGCAGAGACAGGAGATGGAAAGTAGAGTGACAATGCAGAGACATGAGATGGAAAGTAGAGTGACAATGCAGAGACACAAGATGGAAAGTAGAGCGACAATGCAGAGACAGGAGATGAAAAGTAGAGTGACAATGTAGACACACAAGATGGAAAGTAGAGTGACAATGCAGAAACAAGAGACTCAGAAGAGTGTGAGAGAAAAGGCAAGTGACAGAAAGACATACAGTAAGCGATAAGCAAAAGATAAATTACTAATTTTCCTCTGCACTCCCCAACCATGCACTGCCACTGGAAATCCGGAAATACTGCAGCATGTCGCAATAGGTCTTGATAACATTTGTAAGCCTTGAACAGCCTGTTCTGCATTTGCAGGCAGACACGGGGCGTGAGAGCTACTTACAAATTCTTGGTCGTGGTTATTGGCGAAAAAGAGCTGCAGGCGGGGGGGCCAGTCATCCCGTCTTCTCAGCAGCCCATAGATTCCCTTGTGGCCGCACATGTAGCAGTTCCAGGGGTCTTCTTTTATAGCTAACTGAGCCGCGCCTGGTCCCACCAGCAAGTCAACACATTCCACACAGAAGCACCTAAGGTAACACAGGCAGGGTCAGCAGATCAGGACCCCGGACAGCGCTTATCAGACAGCCATGCAGGGCCTGGCTCAGCTGCTGTACTTTATCCCAAGAGGCTCCTTGTCTGCCATGGGAAATAGGGCCTCAATAACCAAGTACACCAAGCCATAAAGTACCTTACAGCCCAGTTACATGAATATCCTGTAAGGCAATGGTGCGCAAACTGGGGGGCGTGCAAGATTTTCTAGGGGGGGGGGGGGCGCGGCGGTTGCAGAGCCCCTGCTCTCTTCCCCAAGGCATTTAAATTAAATGGCGGGGAAGGTGCAAGGCCTCTGTAACTCCCTTACCTGCTCTCTGCCGGCTCTACAGCGACACATCGCCATGACAACACGGCGTCAAGTGACGCAGCGCCATGGCAACGCGCGTCAAATGATGCGGCAGGTCACATGACGTCACATAACCCGCGGCGTCATTTGACGCCGGGTCCTAGGAGAGGGGGAGGGGCGCGAGCGCTGGGGCTGCCAGGCAGGGGGACGCAGCTCAGGAACTTTGCGCACCCCTGCTGCAAGATACCTTGCTATAGCACTGTTTAGTAAATATGGCCCATAGTTTCCTGCATGTTTCCTGTTACAGTCTTTTTTTATGTTTATTCAGGAAAGAAGGATCCAACGCTCCACGTTTTTTAAAATAAAGTAAATTTATTGTGCCACACAACGTTTCGACCAATAGGTCTTTCTCAAGTGACTAGGCACTTGAGAAACCCCTATTAGTCGAAACGTTGTGTGGCACAATGAATTTACTTTATTTAAAAAAACGTGGAGCGCTGGATCCTTCTTTCCTGAGTATCACTTTGGAACATACCTGACAGGTACTTCCTTGAACCAGCAGCACCGGTAAACTGTATACTTTATTCATTTATTCTGTGGAGTGCAGCATAACCCCCTTTAAATTTTTTTATGTTTATCACATATTCCCTGATGACACCCTCCACCCTACAGCAGTTTTACTGCTGATGTGAAAATATGCCATAGAAAGAGCACACATTTATACGCACATCCATTCCTCATCATCAAACACAGCACTCCCTTATCTACTTCCTTCTCTCATCTGCATGTCACTCATCTCCACACATTACTCTCACTTACATACCGCACTCTCTCATTTACACACACACCGCACTCTCTCATTTACACACACACAGCACTCTTTCACTCCGGGAACTATGTACAAAGAGTAAAGTTATGTACACAGCACTCTCTGACCTGTACATACAATGCCCCTTTAAACACACAGCATTCTACATCTTTTCAATACTATGAAATGTTTTGCTACAGGTGTAACAGGTATATTTTTATCTGCTATTGAGACCTTATATTGGAACCCACTCCCAGGAATTGTCACCAGCTCAGGGAAGTCGGATTTGTATTCCCTACAGACAGGTACCAGACAAGGCTGCCCTTTGTCTCCTCTCCTGTTTGATATAGCTCTGGAACCACTAGCCATAGCATTAAGAAATGCAATAACTGGTCTGCATATAGTCTCCGAAATGCTTAAACTGGCCCTCTATAAGGACGATTTGATACTGTTCATTACCAACCCTTCTAAAAGTCCCAGAGATTCTGAATTTAATATCGCAATTTCATTCTCTCTCAGGCTATAAAATACATTTTCAGAAATCTTGAGATTTTTTGGCTAAAAGGAGAAGAGGCTGATTCGGGGGCTGGGGGTGTACCAATCAGAGTAGCAAAAGTAGCAAAAGACTCAAATACCTAGGTATTGTTATTCCCTGTAACCTCTTGAAACTCTATATGGTACATTTTAAACCTATTATTGAAAAGATCTATTTGACATGATTGCCTTACTAAAAATAAACTATTTTCCTAAATTAATCAATCCATTACAGATGCTTCCTCTATTAATAAAGCAGTGAGATATAGCTCTCATCAATAAGATATTTACAGATTTTGTTTGGAGAGAATCTAGATTGAGAAACTCTGGCTCTAGGCAGATAAGGATATGGGAGGGACCACATTTCTCAATTTAGGAGACTTTAACTTAGCCTGTTTAGTTTGATATGTAAGGGACTGATTATACAATATCTCAATATATTAAAATAACAGTCTTGAGTCTCCCATGGTACGCAAGGAGGGATATGCAGGCACTCAATATAGTAACACTTACCGGATTCAGACGTGTCTCCGTGGCATTTGACGCTGCGGGGTAATGTGACGTAACCGGCGCCAAATGACGTCACGTGACCCCGGAGCATCATTTGACGCAGCTGGCAGGTAGAAGATAGGGTGCGAGACCGGGGGAGGCCAGGCAGGGGGGCGCAGCTTCAAAAGTTTACGCTCCCCTGCCCTAATGTACAAATGCAGCTCCCCTGCTAATCACACGTGGATCCCTTGTACATCCGCTAGTTATTACGTGAGCACGTTCCGTCTCTCACCTGCAGCAATTATTATTTCCACACATTAGCACCTCCCTCCCGCCGCAGCATATAGTGCAGTAGGACTGGTATCCATCGTCATCATACTGATACGCACACTCCAGAAAGCAGTTCTGCAAACAGACACAAGAGAGTGGGTGAGGGATCCGTCTGCAGGGTGTGAAATGACTCCTCGTGAAGAAAACCTACAGTATATTGGCGTGAAAAGGGGTTCTAATTTTTGGGATCATCCATGCCCCATTTTTTAATGTGCGTGTGATGCTTTTTTATTTTTATTTTTTGTACATTATCATGATTTGGCTATCTGGGTCTTGATTATGTGGCTGTGCGGTGTTTATTTCGATCTTTCTACGTTTACATACAAGCTCAGTAGTATGCCATCGTCATTTGTAACATATTCAAACGACCAGGGATGCATGAAGAGCCAAACATTGTGGACCTCGGTTGTGAAATTGGCCACAAGATTACTGAAATTTATGGCGGTTGACATACACCCATTACACCCTCATTCTCAGAGTACCCCTATAGTCCCACCCTCTCCAAACACTGCCCACAGTTTTCAATTTGTCCCAGTATCCGAAGAGGAGATTACACAAACGCTCCTCAAATTAAAACTAAGCAGCCAATGGGGACCTGACTTACTGCAATCTAAGTTCCTAAGACTTGGTGCCCCAGCCATTGCCAAACCAATTGCTTTCCTAGTCAACTCCATCCTGTCTGCAGGCCATATCCCTAAGACCTGGAAAACTGCCAGAGTTGTCCCAATCTTCAAAAGTGGGGACAAAAACATTGTCTCAAACTACAGGCCACTCTCTCTTCTCCCAATACTATCCAAAGTCATGGAAAAATGTGTTCACTCCCAATTAAGTGATTACTATACAAAGACAAATTACCCTAGCCAATTCAAATCTGGCTTTCGCCCCAAACACTAACTACCCTGCTAAAAGTTTGCAATGAAATCCAGTGTGGAATGGAACAGGGACAACTCACTGGTGCAATATTCCTAGATTTTGCAAAGGCTTTTGATACTGTTGATCATGTTATCCTGCTTTACAAACACTGGTGCTCTGGCATAGGGGAGCATGCTTTAAACTGGTTTTATTCCTACCTATCAGGTAGACACATGTTGGGAGCTATCTCGCGCACTAACTCCAAACCCCTTGGATATCACCAGCGGTGTCTCACAAGGCTCTGTTCTGGGACCCATACTCTTCTCTGTGTTCATTAAAGATCTCACATGTACGTATGCGGATGACACAATCTTATATGCACACAGTCCTAACCTCTCTGACCTTCAATCTGACTTTTTGAGACTTGAAAATTGGATTCCCCAAAACAAACTGTTTTTAAATACTGACAAGACTGTAACAATGGAGGCTACATTTCTAAAGCTTCCAATGAAGGAACTACAGATCAGAACCAACTCTAACACTATCCTAGCCCCTATTACTAGTTTCAAATATTTGGGCTTATGGTTTGACTCCCATTTAACATTTGGGTTTACATTGATACCCTGATATCCAAAACCTATGCCAAACTAGGTTTATTATATACTGTAAAAACAAATCCTCCTTAAGTCTCCTGGTCAGAAAGCGTATTGCACAGCAGATGCTAATGCCAATTATTGACTATGGAGACATAGTAAATGGCTCGGCACCTCAAACCCACCTTAGCAAACATGATACCCTCTTCAATTCAATATGCCGCTTTGTTCCCCAATGCAACTACAACACACATCACTGCGAAATGCTCAAAGAACTCGAGTCTAGGCGCAAAGTTCACCTTTCCTGTCTTGCCTTTAAATTCTTTCTGGGCAAGCTACCCAGCTACCTGAACAAGCTCCTCACCCCTACCACATGCAGCACCTATCATCTGAGATCTGACTCCAAAAGACTGTTCATGGTCCCAAGGCTCAAAAAAGTATCCAGCCGCTCCTCCTCCTCTTACCGTGCACCCCAAAACTGGAACAACCTACCAGAGACTCTCACATCCACCACCAGTTTAAGTTCTTTGAAATCTAAGGCTGTCTCACATTTTAATCTGGTCTGTAACTGTTTCATACGCCCATAATATATATTTTCTTTTAATGTACACCCTGTTCATTTATGTAACTGTATTTGTAACCATGTATTATTTGTCTTAACTCTGTGCCCAGGACATACTTGAAAACGAGAGGTATTGTATTGTATGTCTTTATTTATATAGCGCCATTAATGTACATAGCGCTTCACAGTAGTAATACATGGGGTAATCAAATAAATAACAGATAATATAAATAACAGATCATGGGAATAAGTGCTTTAGACATAAAAGCAACATTTCGGAAGAGGAGTCCCTGCCCCGAGGAGCTTACAATCTAATTGGTAGGTAGGGAGAACGTACAGAGACAGTAGGAGGGAGTTCTGGTAAGTGCGTCTGCAGGGGGCCAAGCTTATGTATCATGTGTTCAGAATATCCACAGTGCTATTCATATGCTTCTTTAAGCAAGTGTGTCTTAAGGTGGGTCTTAAAGGTGGATAGAGAGGGTGCAAGTCGGGTACTGAGGGGAAGGGCATTCCAGAGGTGTGGGGCAGTCAGTGAAAAAGGTTTAAAGCTGCAGTTCAGTCTTTTTTTTCTTTTAATTTATTTTTTTACTTCAATAGTTTCATGTGTGCAATCTCTAATTACCTAAATAACTGTATAGCTGCAGGTCAATTCGTTCTCCATGTATTGATCGGCGAAATTTGGTGACATAATTAGTGAAGGGATCTGTTTTTCTTCTGCTTCTGTGTCTCAGTGGAAGCTCATGCATATTCATGAGCACTCCTGCACTGACATGTGCTAGAGGGAGGGCAGGGCTGACAAAGGGGTGTGCCAGGGCTTGTGACAGGACATGAAGGGGCAGTGTCTTAGCAAATGGCTGTTAAAATAGAATACAAGAAAATTGGTCTTTCAAAGTTGTTTTTTTAAAAACAGAAAATGCTAAAAGTATTTTTTCTTACTACAGAACTGATTTATTAAAAAAAGCACACGTGCAGGATATTGACTGAATTGCAGCTTTGAGGCGGGAGAGGGCTTTAGATACAAAGGGGGTAAAAAGAAGACATCCTTGAGAAGAACACAAGAGTCTGGATGGTGCATAACGAGAAATTAGGGCAGAGATGTAAGGAGGGGCAGAAGAGTGCAAAGCTTTAAAAGTGAGGAGAAGAATGGAGTGTGAGATGCGGGATTTGATCGGAAGCCAGGAGAGGGATTTCATGAGGGGAGATGCTGAGAGAGATCTAGGAAAGAGTAGAGTGATTCTGGCAGCAGCGTTTAGGATAGATTGTAGGGGAGACAGGTGAGAGGCAGGAAGGCCGGACAGCAGGAGGTTACAGTAATCAAGACGGGAGAGAATGAGGGCCTGAGTCAGAGTTTTAGCAGTCGAGCAACAGAGGAAAGGGCGTATCTTAGTTGTATTGCGGAGGAAAAAGCAACAGGTTTTAGAAATGTTTTGAATGTGAGGGGCGAATGTGAGAGAGGAGTCGAGTGTGACCCCTAGGCAGCGTGCTTGGGCTACTTGGTGAATGATCGTAGTTCCAACAGTAATGTGGAAGGATGTAAAAGGGCCAGGTTTGGGAGGAAGTATGAGGAGCTCTGTTTTAGCCATGTTGAGTTTAAGGCGGCGGAGGGCCATCCAGGATGATATAGCAGAGAGACATTCAGAAACTTTGGTTTGTACAGCAGGTGTAAGGTCGGGTGTTGAAAAGTATATTTGTGTGTCGTCAGCATAGAGGTGATAATTAAACCCAAAAGATGTTATTAGGTCACCTAGAGAGAGTGTGTACAGAGAAAAGAGAAGAGGTCCCAGGACAGAGCCCTGGGGTACCCCCACAGAGAGATCAATAGAGGAGGAGGAGGTGTTAGCAGAAGAGACACTGAGGTAACTCAATGTATTAGTTCCTGGTAAAATATTTTATAAATAAATAAATGTTTCCATGTGTTGTGTCTTGTTCTGCAGCCACATTATTGATGTAATCAGTGAGCTGATCGCTCTGATCTCATGTTTTTAATGTAACCTTCCGCTGAAATCTGTGCCCCTGTTTTCCCTTAAGAACATCACAGGCGGAGCACAGAGACTGAAATAAACAGCAAATAAATATATTTTCTCCTTGTATTGTGTTACAGATTAATATCCATCTGATGGCTATAAAACTTCTTACAGTTACTGAAAAGTAACACATTTTGCCCATATTTATTCCATTGTGTTGTAAATCCACAAGACTTCTCCCGGCCCATGAATGGTAATGTGTATTCCAGTGTCGGGAGGTGTCTTATGGAACCGCACTTAGTAAACATGGGCCAATATGTATAATACATTTTAGTTCTCCGTTTGGCAGCAGCTTTCCTACCCATTCTCTCTCCTTCCCCAAACCCTTCCCCCTTCTCCCCTCTGGTGACATTACCTTGCAGTTTTGGCACATCCCCCCGATAAACAGCGGGTGCTCTAAGGTGGCGTTCAAACTTCCACAGGAGATGCAGATATCTGGGGGGGAAAGAGAGAGAAAATAATAGGGGCGGTTCCTGCTTTCGGATTCAACAAGAAACACACCTCAGCTTTACAGCCCAACTATTCCGCTAACCCAAAGCAGCGCACACTACACGCGTCTCAGGAGCCGGCGGGCAGAGAGTGGGGGCGCAGGCTTTAAAGGCCGGGGGCAGCGGATCAGCTTATGAAGAGACCCCCACCGGACTCAGCTAATCTTAAAAGAAACAATTGACTTGGAGATTGCAGCTTTAATTGATGTGCAGGCGATGCAGCTTTAATTGATGTGCAGGTGATGCAGCTTTAATTGATGTG
>CM071570.1:2019690-2052819 GCA_036426205.1 Ascaphus truei
TAAAGCTGCATCACCTATACATAAATTAAACTGCTATCACCTATGCATCAATTAAAGCGGCATCACTATACGTCAATTAAAGCTCGCATCGCCTATACATTAATTAAAACTGCATCACCCATGCAAAATAAAGTGGCATCTATTCATAGCTAAGATCACTAATTAAAGCTGCATCACCGGCAGCTTTAATTGATGTGCAGGTGATGCAGCTTTAATTGATGTATAGATGATGCCACTTTAATTTATGCATGGGTGATGCAGTTTTAATTAATGTATAGGCGATGCAGCTTTAATTGACGTATAGGTGATGCCGCTTTAATTGATGCATAGGTGATGCAGTTTTAATTTATGTATAGGTGATGCAGCTTTAATTGACGTATAGGTGATGCCGCTTTAATTGATGTGCAGGTGATGCAGCTTTAATTGATGTGCAGGTGATGCAGCTTTAATTGATGTGCAGGTGATGCAGCTTTAATTGATGTGCAGGTGATGCAGCTTTAATTGAGTATGAGGTGATGCAGCTTTAATTGATGTGCAGGTGATGCAGCTTTAATTGATGTGCAGGTGATGCAGCTTTAATTGATGTGCAGGTGATGCAGCTTTAATTGATGTGCAGGTGATGCAGCTGTAATTGATGTATAGGTGATGCAGCTTTAATTGATGTGCAGGTGATGCAGCTTTAGTTTATGTGCAGGGGTTGATGCAGCTTTAATTGATGTGCAGGTGATGCAGCTTTAATTGATGTGAGGTGATGCAGCGTTATGATGTTGAGGGTGATGCAGCTGTAATTGATGTAGGTGATGCAGCTTTAATTGATGTGCAGGTGATGCAGCTTTAAATGATGTGCAGAGTGATGCAGCTTTAATTGATGTGCAGGTGATGCAGCTTAATTGATGGCGGTGATGCAGCGTAATTTATGTAAGGTGATGCAGCTTTATTGAATGTGCAGGTGATGCAGCTTAATTGATGTGCAGGTGTGCAGCTTTAATTGATGTGGTGATGAGCGTTAATGATGTGCAGGTGATGCAGCTTTAATGATGTGCAGGTGATGCAGCTTAATGATGTGGCAGGTGATGCAGCTTAATTGATGTAGTGTGCAGCTTTAATGATGTGCAGGTGATGCAGCTTTAATTGATGTTGCAGGTGATGCAGCTTTAATTGATGTGCAGGTGAGCTTGCCGCTTTAATGAGTGTCAGGTGATGCAGCTTTAATTGATGTGCAGGTGATGCAGCTTTAATTGATGTGCAGGTGATGCAGCTTTAATTTATGTATAGGTGATGCAGCTTTAATTGATGTGCAGGTGATGCAGCTTTAATTTGCTGTCAGTGGCTGCAAGCTGGACTTGATGTATAGGTTGTGAGCACGTTAATTGATGTGCAGGTGATGCAGCTTTAATTGATGTGCAGGTGATGCAGCTTTAATTGATGTGCAGGTGATGCAGCTTTAATTGATGTGCAGGTGATGCAGCTTTAATTGATGTGCAAGGTGATGCAGCTGTAATTGATGTATAGGTGATGCAGCTTTAATTGATGTGCAGGTGATGCAGCTTTAATTGATGTGCAGGTGATGCAGCTTTAATTGATGTGCAGGTGATGCAGCTTTAATTGATGTGTCATGGTGATGCAGCGTTAATTTGATGTATAGGTGATGCAGCTTTAATTGATGTGCAGGTGATGCAGCTTTAATTGATGTGCAGGTGATGCAGCTTTAATTGATGTGCAGGTGATGCAGCTTTAATTGATGTGCAGGTGGATTGTCAGCTTTAATGTGATGTGCCGTGATGCAGCTTTAATTGATATGTGCAGGTGATGCAGCTGTAATTGATGTATAGGTGATGCAGCTTTAATGATGGACATTGTGATCAGTTAATTGATGTGCAGTGTGATGCAGCTTACTTTAATTGATGTCAGGTGATCAGCTTTAATTGATGTGCAGGTGATGTCAGCTTAATTGATGTGCAGTGATGCAGCTTTAATTGATGTGCAGGTGATGCAGCTTTAATTTATGTATAGGTGATGCAGCTTTAATTGATGTGCAGGTGATGCAGCTTTAATTGATGTGCAGGTGATGCAGCTTTAATTGATGTGTAGGTGATGCAGCTTTAATTGATGTGTAGGTGATGCAGCTTTAATTGATGTGTAGGTGATGCACAATGGTTGGGATTCACTAAGCTTCGATACAAGGTTTGCAAATAGTTTTTCTGAGCTCAGTACCTAAACAGAACGTTTAATGTGAAATGTTACATGAGACCTATATATACAGATCACGACTCCCAGGTCCGTGTGCGGTTTATCTACAATCTAAAGAACGAGAACGTCAAGAAATTCTCAAGCTGATGGAGAATTTATGGGCAACTTTAAACCAACAAAAAGAGACAGATGTGCGCGATTCCACATTCAGCATTGGTGTGATTTGTACCTTTCTATTATATGGCTTTCATTTGCATGTCACTACCCAGAATCCTGTCTGCAGCGTAACCACTGTAGGACGTGGGACCGTGGGGTGAATGAAGCAGGTCATGTGGAAGACCTGTAGATACACTCAGAGGTTCTCTACTTTGTCAGTACTTTGTATTGTGGAGGGTATTTGTTCCTTTTTTTACCCACTGTGAGGATCAGACGCAGGCTCCGCCCCCATCAAGCTCCGGTCACCTGATTGGCTCCTGTTTGATTCCTGCCTGCTGAATATTACTGCGCCTGATTCGCAGGTCCTGCTATTTAGGCTCAGCCTCTTCCACCAGGAAGTTAGCTGAGCATAAACCTTGTGCCGGTTGCTGGTCACAAGCACCAAGGCTTGTCTCACCGTGCCTCGCTTCACCTTGCCTTGCCTCGCTTACATTGGACTTCGCTGCTGTCTCCTACCCTCGACCCCGGCATACTCTCAACCTTTCTGCTCTCTCCTACTCTCGACCCGGTTAACGTGACCCCTACGATCCGTATCTCTCCAACCCACGACTACGAGTCCCGCATCCGGACGCGGCTTCAGGTCGGTGTATTAATATCCCCACCTCGGCCTCGCAATCCAGTCCTGTTTGTGGCGAGCATCCGTTACACCAACCATAACTTGTGTGTCTGGTCTACAGGTGGTGAATGTCCAAAATTCCCCAAACTTGCAAACGTCTCTTAAAAACCAGCTCAGCCTCGTCTTTCTGGGTTTTCTTTGTGGCAGTTCAATAACTGGCGTACTCCAGCTACTTTCAGATATGTGCAAAATGATGGTAGCACAGAACTTGATTGTCTTTCTTGTTTTGGTGATTCTGAATATATATATATAGGTTGGGATCCATGGAGTTATAACATCCAAACCCAGAATCCAATCTGCTCCCATCCAATCATCTCCCAGCACAGTCGCCCAGCTGATGAGTTACTCACCTTCAATGTTTCTGCACTTCTCCCTTACTTCAAACACCAGCCTCTCTGCCAAAGACAAACACAACCAAAAATTAGGAGCTCGAAAAACTGCACCATGTGTATCGATGGAATTAAGCTGATTTCCTTTGATACGTATGGTGATGATGTTTTGCCCCAGAATGGCAGCACTCCTGCCCTGGCACACACTGCATGGCTCATAGCTTATGTAGCAGTGCAAGTTCCACCAGTTGTGCTTCTTCCAAGCAGCTGTGCCACATACTTGCTGATTACTAGATAAGTATGTGGTGTTAGATAAGGATGAGGCTGCTGAAGGGGTGATTATCTGCTCCCCAATACTGACCAGGCTGTGGTTATCTCTGGGGGCTATTCATTAAAGTCTCTTGGCTGCAAAACGGAGGCAAAAACAAGTTTATCAAAGCAAAAGAACCAGATTTATCACAGGGAAAATTCCAATTGATGGGGATTCCTGTTCTTTCATAGATTTGGGGCTGTTTTTGCCCCAGTTTTGCACCTGGAGGCCTTTAGCAAATAGACCTCTGTGTATCAGGGCAATTTGTTTTTATATTTCCTGCATGTGTTAGCATCAAATGTAAGAGCCAAGTTATCACGGATCTCACTAACCAGAAACTTTTACGCCTCCTCTGATCTGGCTGAGTTTGTTAACTCTAATACACGGGGAAAATAGGACAGAGATACAAAATATCACACATCCCATTATAACATGTGCGTTCCCCCTACATCACACAGAGACTCGGACAGAGACAAACAGATGCAGAGAACCGCAATATGGGTGGGATCTAGCAACGTAAGGAAAGTGTCACACAAGTGTGTTCCACTGATGCAAATTGTTATCTAAAAGTGTTTCCGCCACGACAGACCTGGTGGAAGGTTTTCATGCAAATGTGACACACAGATTTGTAGTTATAATCTGTGCGCCAGGTAACGTCTCCTTTGATGGCCTGACGAAAAATCTGTCCGCGTAGTTCAATATACTAAGAGAAGGTCTCCCTCGATACCCCGTGAGTCTGAGTGGACGTACCTCGAGTGCGCTCGTCAATGATCTCCTTGACCTTGGGTTTCTCTGTGCTTTTGCGGGGTTTCTTGGTGGGAGGGGGCGGGGCATACGCAGCGGCTTCAGGCTCCACCCACATCTCCGTGTAAACTTCTTTGTACGGGTTGCGTTCCTCTGAGAGAGCAAAGGAAGGAATAAATAATAATAATAATAATAATGTCAATGCAGTTAGTAATATTAACATATATACTGTACATTATGAAGGTTGGTGGAAACCCTCTCTTATGCCAACAAGAAGCGGCCGCATGCACACACACACACACACACACACACACACACACAAACACACACACACAAACACACCCCACACACACACACACACACACACACACACACACACACACACGATCCCTGGAATTCAGATGGCATTGCACATTATTATCCTTTATTTATCATGCACAAACATGGGACCCCATAACGCAGTAGCTACGTCTGTAAACACCGAGGGGTTAAAAGAACATGCTGCTTTTGCTGAGGATCTCAGCTGTGATTATCATGCGGGAACAGTTTCAAAGCTGCAGATCCCGGTCCAGTTAGGCAGTTTATAGAAAATCACGGTGGCGGCCATCTTTTATTGACCCTGGAGGAAACTGTTCGATAAAACAGACATTTTTTGAATGTTTTTACGATGCACAGGTAAGAGAGGGAAAGGCCATTCAAATGTGATTTTAGGCCGTTTAATTGGACCCTTTCAATGCTTCAGAGGCCCCTCTGGCAGTGTGATGGTTAAGGAGGACCTGTGACGGTAGGGGTAAATATGGCTGCTGTTAATTAAGGTTAAGCCCTGCATTACCCCTACTTGTCAGTAATACAGTTATATTATGTTATATATGTATTGTATATATCTGTCTTGTAACCAGCACTTCAGGGACCAGGGGTTACATTTATGTTCAGCTGGAAAGTTGCAAAGCTCTCTGCGACCTTTCCATGTAACTCTTTTAATGTTGCATTCTTACCCACCCATCAGGGGCTGGGCAAGTAGCCACACCTGGCCCTGAATGTTGCAACATGGTGGGTTAAGGGTATAAACAGCTGGGGAGGGAGACTCCAGTACAATTCAGCTCAGCTCAGAGCAGAAGTTTGCTGTAACTAAGGGAAGCTGCAGTGTCCAATTCCTATACTGGTGCCAGGCCTGGAGTCCTGTTCAGAAGATATTGCAAGGGAACATCAGGGAAAATCTCTATAGGGAGGTCCCTGCACCTAGGACTATAGGTTACCCCAGGATTCCCCAGTTGGGTATGTTGTCTGTGTATATGTATTGTTGGGGATTACTGTTTTCCAATAAATTAATTTTTATAAACTCTTGTGTTCTGTCTGGCGATATTGATCCCTGGTATTAGTCCTTGTCGCCCGTTTCCTGCCCTCACCTTCTGGGGGCTCTAGGCCCTCGGGTCCGGATGGCTGAAACCCTCCCAGTGCCCACTCTATCATCTGCTTGTTCTGGATCTCCACCGCTTTGGAAGTGTCTGACTCGTCATTCTCCGGGCATGTTGGAAAAACCTTCCCGGCTCGGGTGCTAGCCACCTGTAGGACAGAATGATGTGTTAGGTGTTAGAGATATATATATATATATATGTAGAGGTATCAGTACCGTGTTAGCCGAGCTTCAATAATCAAAAAATAAATAGATGATACCGTTCTGTGGCTAACGAAATGCTTTTATTTGTGCGAGCTTTCGAGATACGAAGATCTCTTCTTCCGGCGATGTTACAATGAATGAAGCAAGCAAAAGGTATACTTAAAAACAGTGTCTCTTGGAACGTTATCAGATAACATTCCAATAGACACTGTTGTTAAGTACAGGCATACCCCGCTTTAAGTACACTCACTTTAAGTACACTCGCGAGTAAGTACATATCGCCCAATAGGCAAACGGCAGCTCACGCATGCGCCTGTCATCACGTCCTGAACAGCAATAGCGGTTCCCTACCTGTACCGAAGCTGTGCGCAAGCGGGGAGACTATAGAGCCTGTTACAAATGCGTTATTTACATCAGTTATGCACGTATATAACGATTGCAGTACAGAACATGCATCGATAAGTGGGAAAAGGTAGTGCTTCACTTTAAGTACATTTTCGCTTTACATACTTGCTCCGGTCCCATTGCGTACGTTAATGCGGGGTATGCCTGTATACCTTTTGCTTGCTTCATTCATTGTAACATCGCCGGAAGAAGAGATCAGTGTATCTCGAAAGCTCGCACAAATAAAAGCATTTCGTTAGCCACAGAACGGTATTGTCTATTAGTTTTTGATTATTACGCTCGGCTAACTGGTACAGATATATATATATATACACATATACATACACACAGCAAACAAGTAGAAAGGCGCAAGCATAATGTAATTTTGAATACATTTAAATCTTGCTAATGATTATATTTCAACCCTGCAAACATTTACAGTATAAGACCTGTTGCATATATATTTACATTACCCCAACTTACAAGTGACTTTCTGTGTGTAAAAACTGCACTTTTTTGCCTAAACAACTAATATGAAATTAGCAGGACCAGAGTCCAAGAGTCACATCAAGGCCCAGCGCCAGGCGCCACTTCAGACCCCACACCGGGCGCCACATCAGGGTCACTTGTCGGGCGCCAGTTGATGTTTAAAATATATATATATCTAATATTAAAAAAGACATTAATGTAACGAAGGCAATTTGTGTAAAAAGCAGAAGATCTCTCCTAAACCCTTTGCAATGTGATGTTGCCGCTCTGGCAGCAAAGGGGAGACTTCCATTTTAAATCCCCCTTGTTTAATGTATGAGTCCCTCTCCCCGAGCAGAAGGTCACATTGCCCCGTACCTGCAGGACCTCATAGATGGCCTTTCTATACATGGGCTGCTTGCTGTAGGTGGCCTGGTGGAAGGTGTTAGCAAAAGAGCTGAGGGCCGTCAGTTTCTCCACACACACCTACCAAGGAAAGGATGGAGAGGGGAAGAACATGAGACCGATCAAATGTCAAATAATATATATATATATATACACACACACCTACCAAGGAAAGGATGGAGCGGGGAAGAACATGAGACCGATCAAACGTCAAATAATATATATATATATACACACACACCTACCAGGGAAAGGATGGAGAGGGGAAGAACATGAGACCGATCAAATGTCAAATAATATATATATATATATATATATATACACACACACACACCTACCTACATGGAAAAGGATGGAGAGGGGAAGAACATGAGACCGATCAAACGTCAAATAATATATATATATATACACACACACACACACCTACCTACCAAGGAAAAGATGGAGAGGTGAAGAACATGAGACCGATCAAACGTCAAATCATATATATATATATATATATACACACACACACACCTACCAAGGAAAGGATAGAGAAGGAAAGAACATGAGACTGATCAAACGTCAAATAATATATACTGTATACACACACACACCTACCAAGGAAAGGATGGAGAGGGGAAGAACATGAGACCAAGGAAACATCAAATCATATATATACACACACACACACACACCTACCAAGGAAAGGATGGAGAGGGGAAGAACATTAGACGATCAAACGTCAAATAATATATATATACACACACAACACACACCTACCAAGGAAAGGATGGAGAGGGGAAGAACATGGGACCGATTAAACGTCAAATAATATATATTAAAAAAAAATATATATGTATAGACACATGGAACTGGATATGAATATACATATGCTTTATTCAATGTACCATCGCCGGAAGAAGAGATCTTCATATCTCGAAAACTCGCACAAATAAAAGCATTTCGTTAGCCACAGAACGCTATCGTCTATTTATTTTTGATTATTAAAGCTCAGCGAACACGGTACCGATACCTCTACATATACATCTATATATATCTATAGACCATACGATACCGGTTGCAACACGACATCAAGGGACAGCACGCAGGTAAGTAAATCATAAATTTTCTATATTTGATAGAAGACACAAAAACGGTTTTTGTGTCTTCTATTAAATATAGAAAATGTATGATTTACTTACCTGCGTGCTGTCCCTTGATGTCGTGTTGCAAACGGTATCGTATGGTCTGTTATTGCTTTATGGGATAAGCACCAAAACTTATTTACTTGCAAATGGTGTGCCGGCTGTGCATTGGATTCTATATATATCTATCTATCTATATATATGCAAATATAGCTGTTTGCTCATCTGCATGTCCTAGGCAGGTCTGCAACCCCGCCTTTCCCCATTATCACCCAGCATACAGCACTTCCACTGCAGCAAGGGATTCTGGGAAATGACATGCAAATGAGCACACAGTGTCACTTTTTGCCTCAATAACCATTTTTAACATGGTTCCCTATAGGCTTAAGCTTGCTGCATGGTCACAGCTTTGAGCACAGCCAGGGTTGATATATATATATATATCACACATATAACAAATGCATATGTCACTCCTATAACTAATGATAGATCACACCTAAGACTAATACATAAATCACACACATAACTGATACATATACAGTATCACACATATAACGCATAGGTGGTGAAGCCACAACGAAGAAACATATGTTGGGCAGGCTAAGCGTCACCACCTAGTGTGCTATATCGGAGAGGTCTGTTGCCTTTTCTCAGTTAGAGTGTTTCGGAGCCTTCTAAAGGAAGCACAACACTCTGACTACTCTCCTATTGTTATGGTTCCGAGTACAAGACACATACTTTGTGATCTTGAAATAGCTGTTTGCTAATCATGACAGACCTCTAGGTTCATTTACCTTTGAACCTGTTGGTCTGGTATATATGTGTGTGTATATATCCGTATACTAGCATTAGCTGGCTCAACAAATATACCACATTATTTTGAGCGCACACACTATATTAAGCTATACTCTCCATTTAGGTGTAGTCCTCAAACTACATAGAACTGTATTGGTATAACTACCACTGTTAGTATAATCATATAGCAGTGGGACACTCTGATTCAAAATAGTTATTCCTAGCATACACTGTTAGTTTGAACTAGGCATATAGTTACCTCCTCCGTTTTTTAATTTATTTTAATCACTTTGGTTCACGTTAGTTTTTTGCTGCAATAAATATATTTTAATCATTTATTAATAAACAGTCATTTTTAATATAGGTATAGGTGTTCTCTTGTGCGGCTAATAGGGAGCTTTCTTTCTTTTCTTTGCTCATCATTAACCCCATCCCTGCCAGCACCACCTCCGCACCCTTTATTGCAGTTTTTGTTCCGTCACCACACATTCACAATTTATTGGTTCCCCTTATCTTCATTGGTGTAGTGCAAGGCGCACAACTTGACCTTTTTAGGCCATTCTACCTTCCTCTATCCCAGCGGTGCGCAAACTGTGGGGCGCGACCCCCAGGGGGGGCGCGACACTGCCGACGGGGGGCGCGGGGTTTACAGAGGCCCCGCGCGCTTCCCGAAGGCACTTGAATTAAGTGCCGGGGGAGCTGCAGGGCCTCTGTAAACCTAACTTACCGTGGCTCCGGCGGCTTCCTCCCTGTGTCGCCATGGCAACGCGGCGTCAAAATGACGCTGCGAGGTCATGTGACGTCACGTTGCTGTGGCAACGTGACGTCATTACGCCGGAGCGCGGGTAAGTTGGGGTTGGGAGGGGGGCGCGGGAGTGAGGGGACAGCCGGCAGGGGGGCGCAGGGAAAAAAGTTTGCGCCCCCCTGCTCTATCCCATATAACTAATGCATATATCACACCTATAACTAATGCATATATCACACACATAATTAATGCATATACTGTATCACACCTATAACTAATACATATATCACATATATAACTAATATCACCACTATAACTGATACATATATCACACACATATAACACATATATAATTAAGCATATATCACATCTATAACTAATAGATATATCACACCTACAGTATAACTAATATATATATCACACACATAACTAATCCATATATCACATACATAACTGATACATATATCACACATAACTAATGCATACACCGTATCACACAAATATAACTAATGCATATCGCACCTACTGTATAACTAATACAGCTCAACCCTGTTATAGCGTGATCCGCTACAACGCAAATCCGCATATAACGTGGTCTGATTGTGGCTCCCGAATTTAAAACATGTCCATTTTTTTTTGTGTGAAATAGCTGTCGCGCGAGGACTTACACGGCATCTGCAGCTCTCTCCTCTCTCCTCTCCCTGCTTCATCAGGCTACCCATGTGCGCGGGGCACATCTCCAAGGTTTAAAATAACATTCAATACTTTATTGCTAACACACACACTTCCCCCCTACACCAATAATTTGGGTACTAAAAGATCCGATCGGATACATTTGAAATTGCCACTAAATCCACTATCCGTCCAATGGCTTCTAGATTTAACATATCCACAGAACGGATTCACAATCCGTGGTCTGATTTGTAAGAACCTGAACTCAGATTGAATCCATATACCGGAAATATAGTTTTAGGGGAGGAACAGGAGGAGAACTACTTCCATTTTAGTAGTGTTTCCAGTTGTAGATATATGAAGAAGGGAGAAGGAGTGGCTCAGTGAGTAAAGACACTGGCTGGCAGTGAGTGAACTGGAAGCACGGGAACCTGGTTCAATTCCCAGTGTTGGCGCCTTGTGACTTTATTTCCCTGTGCCTCAGGCACCAAAAACATAGATTGTAAGCTCCACGGGGCAGGGACCTGTGTCTGCAAAATGTCTTTGTACAGCGCTATTTAAAACTAGCAGCGCTTTACAAGAACATCCTAATGGCTCTGCAAAGTATATTTAAAGAGTATAAGGGTCCAAGAGAGTTAGCTCGTGGGCCCAGTACCATTTCAATGTGTTACCTGTATTAAAAGTATTTTTTGTGTTTTTCCCTTTCCGGGCATGCAGTCAAGCAGAGATTGCTAGGGTATGAGTTTCTAGGGGGGTTTTACATTCGGAACCGATATCCAAACAGGCTGCCCGAGCTAACCCATAGGTGCCGGTAAGTCTGCTCGACATCGGAGTGCAAAGCAGCCAGATGATGCCCAGAGGTGTGAACGGCATTTGGTCTGCGGGGAAAGGCCGAGCACCAGGTCCGGAGATCAATGGCAGTCCTCCGGGATGCCACATGTTCTGCCAGACCTGTGGAGCCTGCCCAGCGGGTGGCATTGAGATAGCCAGGGAGAGAGTTGGCAGGCGTGCGCATGTCTCTTGGCTATTTTGGATTTCCCACTGACCCGGCTTTTCTAGCCGGGTTGGCTGATTGGTTGCTTGGGAAAATTCCCATGATTGGATTGGCTGCTCACCTCTGCGAATGAAGCTGAGAATACTATAAGAATCGATAAGACAATCAGATTCTTAGTCAACGGTAGAAAGAGAGCGGACAGGCTTTTCAAAGTTGCTTCTGTGCGAATAGCAGAACAACTGGCTTTGATTTCAAGCCAGAAAAGCCTGCCCGCCAGAGTCTAAGTCCCGACTTTTGCACCCATATTCTCAGAAACGATCGTAGCGGACGCAGCTGGAATTTTATGTCAATTTGAGTCCCAGGAGATTTGGAGTTACTCACGGTCAGGAGGGACCAAGTTCTCAGAAGGGAACGTAGCGGCGGCGTGTGGAACTTTATGCCGATTTGGGTTCCAGGAGATTCTGGACTAAGTCCTGGTCAGAGTAAAACTCTCATAGTACATGAGTGTGTAAATAAGAGAACTTGCACTAGTTCCCTCTCACAACTTCACTCAGGTGTAAATTAAATCTTATCAGACTGTATATGTCTAGAATCCAAATATTCTGAATGTAGCAGCTAAATGAATAATGCTATAATAGCAACAATCTAAGGAAAACCAACTAAAAAGAAAACTAAATCATGTATTACATTATAAGAAAAATAATTAAAAATGTATTCATTACTATTCAACGACACATGTGAATTATTATATTACAGTGATTGTTATAAAGCCCCAGGATAGGCGACTAGGAGATTCACGATTGGATAATCAAATGGGTAAATATAATACCAAACAATGTCTCCAGATAGTAGCTCTGATAGGGTAACCAGAGATACAACTACATGGCAGCAGGATATAGCCACACATGAAATCAGTAGGAGTGGTGTTGGAAAAATAGAGAAGCCAATACCCTCTCTATTAGAAGCAACTAATGGTTTCATATGGAACACTTATTCGTATATATAAGGTTGTATAGGCATAGCAGTAACTAATATAGCTGTTACAAGTAGGTAGCAGATATAGTCAGACCTGCTACAGGGTATCAGATAGAATTGTATCCTCTATAGCAGCAAATTGAAGTAAAAGCTGCTACAATACCCACCATGTACTGTAAGCATGGAAAATTGACTGTGCGGACTTTATTAAATCAACTAGCAAATAAACAACCTATACGTGATCACTTGTTGGTATATAACAGATTGTACAAGTATGGTGATTACTAATGTAGCTGTTGCCTAATGGCAATGAAGGAGGCTGCTACCGGATGCAGGTCAGAATTGTCACTCCTTAGGCAAAATAGAGTGCTACTGTAACCACGGTGCAAGCATAGAATGTTAAATAACTTACTTCACACCGCTAACAAGCTGACCAAGGTGATAGCCTAATATGTTGTCTCATGTCCTAGATATAATGTATCCTTGTACCCATTGTAGCATAGGTGGATAGTGCCTCTCTATCAAGGTACAGTGTGGAGTGCAATCGCTATATGTCACTGTTGCCATGCGTCATGCATCAGCATTATACGACCGTATATTCTTAGTTGCTGTAGGCTGCTTCAAGGTATGAGTCGCCTCCCGCATCGACACCACCGTCGTGGCGTCACTTGAAACCCACTCCCATAGAGTTCCCTGCACCTTGGAAAGTCTAGTTTTCGACCCCAGTCCTACAGTAAGTGTGTCTGTATTTTGTATATCATTGTGTATAAGCGAATCTATGCCGAATAAATTACAATTAATTACCTTGTTTGCTCAATGAATGATCCTGGTAAAAAGGTGTAAATAACCTGGTCTCCCGGGACAATGAGTCACATCCCACACTTCCTAAAAGGCCGTCCATAAGCACCATATTGACTTGACAAACCTAAGGCCCCTAATGACAGGGCTGTGGCCTGCTTTGACACTGACGTTAAAGGACTGCGCCTCCAATTCTTGCATACTGAACAAGCTACCCAAATAACCAACGACAGACTTCTGTGGGGTTCAACCCTATAGGTCCCCATACCGGTCACATTACCACAGTATGGATAGTAAGAGTACATTATGTACAGTAATATGTAATACAGACATACCTTGCATTACAGATGTACATTGTTCTGCACACTGCGCACATATGCACACACACACAAAGTTCTGCTTATTTTCAGCCACCCCAGTAATTCTCCACCTTTTCTTAATTTAATGCTAGTGCTACCCATATTCCCTCTGTCATGAAATTCCATGTAAAAATGATGCTAAGTAACAGCCTTCCCAGAAGCCCTTTCATTCATGCAGGATACACGAGTTTAGCACTGTATAAGATGCGGGGGTCATTACTCTGGTCTGACCCTCCCCCCCTACATTATTTCTCAACCCCCCTTCCCCCGTTTCTTATTTCTGCACCCCATCCCATATAATAAATAATTAAAAATTGGTTGGAGTAAAGAAGAAAAAGTATTCTAACAAACGTTTTCTTGTACGATAAACTCTAACGAAACGTCCCTTATTTCAGAGTGGTCATTGTGTGTACTTTTCTTGTGCCACACGTACTGTAGCTAATTTTGGGATATTGGTTAAGAATCATTGAGGCCACGTGTTACATGTACATGGTCTCCCTGTTAGTGTTGCCTGCATGTTGCAAGATGTATAATGTTCTGTATATTATTATATGTCAAATGGAAATACAGGATTAGCAGTTTCCTTGCAAGTTTGACACAAGCACATTCTTGGATAGTTGGAAGACATCAATATCAGCAGAATGACCCAAAGCCGACTTACACCTGGGCTGAAGAATGGAAATTATCTGGTGCTGTACTTACCACAGAGAACTTTCCGTCGCCAAACCACATGACCCAACGCGTCCCCTCCGCTGCCCGGCTCCTGCCCGTCATCCACCAGGACACGATACGGCCGGGCCACCAGGAGAACCCACGCAGTTTCCCCCACACCAGCTCCCCAATGCCAAAGCCACGGCCGTCCTAAGGGAGCGGGAGAGCAGATGGGGATTAGGCAACATGGCTGAATGTATCAGATGCAGAACACCCACCGTACGGCTCCTTCACTGCCAGAGAGGCCTGCAAAGCAATCCCAATGCCTTTCACTTCATTTGCATTTAATAGCCCTTTTGGAACCCGGAGTGTCCACTGCTTAGGGACGCATGGTCCTAATCCCGGGAGCTCACTGCTTAGGGACGCATGGTCCTAACCCCGGGGGCTCACTGCTTAGGGACGCATTGTCCTAACCCCGGGGGCTCACTGCTTAGGGACGCATGGTCCTAATCCCGGGGGCTCACTGCTTATGGACGCATGGTGCTAACCCCGGGGGCTCACTGCTTAGGGCTGCATGGTCCTAACCCCGGGGGCTCACTGCTTAGGGACGCATGGTCCTAACCTCGGGGGCGCACTGCTTAGGGACGCATGGTCCTAACCCCGGGGGCTCACTGTTTAGGGACACATGGTCCTAACCCCGGGGGCTCACTGCTTAGGGACACATGGTCCTAACCCCGGGGGCGCACTGCTTAGGGACGCATGGTCCTAACCCCGGGGGCTCACTGCTTAGGGACACATGGTCCTAACCCCGGGGGCTCACTGCTTAGGGCTGCATGGTCCAAACACAGAGTGCAGAAACACATTGTAAGAGGAACATTGCCTTTACGAAGAACAGCTATCCAGTTACTTCCTGCTGGAGCACCGTTCAGTAATTGCTCCAGGAAGCTGCCGATGGCCACGTTTGTTCCTCCCTGGACACCACGCAGGCGGCATTTGGTGCACTAGATCTCCAAAAGCAGAAGAATAACTGATGTTCTGCGGGGCTCACTTATTTAGAGGCAGTCTCATTGCTGTTTAACATCTGGGTCTCATGGATATGAAGTCTCATAGATACAAATCAGCACTTTTCCATTAAAAATGCAATTTTTCGGTCCAGAATGCCCAAATCTCACTGGAATTTGGCACCTCTGATATAAGGCTGATGTGGTTCTGAACTGGAAAACTCGATTAAAAACAGGGGGGAAAAAATCATCAACAAAAAGTGCCACTTTCACCACAATGCCAATCACCTGTTCCACAAACCCTGGGACTGCTGGATATCCAAATCTCTTTATTACATTGTAAGAAAGACCTTATTCTAGATTTTAGTTCATAATAAAATGCACGGTTAGAAGGACAGAAACCCTTCCATGTTTATTTTTAAACATTTCTTCATTCAGATTGGTGGATTTCACACGTGGTCATTTACCAAATGTTTTGCGAGTGCGCCAGGCCCTATATAAGGGCGGCGCCTTTGGTTAATATGGCAGCTGTCGGCCGAGGGAGGATCGGGAGGACAGAGCGTCTAATAAGAAGAAAAGGAGAAAATATATATTTCCTCAACAAATTTAAAAAGAGGATTATTCTCCAAGCGGTGAGGAGCCACGGCTTTAATCAAGATGGAAGACTGAGTGATCTTTGTGACGGTAGTGGTAAATGTGGCTGCCGTTAATAAAGGTTAAGTCTGCCATTACCCCTACCTGTCAGTAATACATTGGTATTGTATTATATGTTAGGTATATGTGTATGTCTATGCTTGGTTCCAGCACCCCAGGAATCAGGGGTTAATATGTTTGCAGGAGAATTGTTGCAACTTGGTCTGTGACTGTTCCCTGTATCCTTGTTATGTTGTAAATGTTATGTTGCAGTTCTACCCACCAATCAGCACCTGGGCATGTAGGCAGCACCTTCCTACCCACCAATCAGGGCCTGGGCATGTAGGCAGCTTCTTCCTAACGACCAATCAGGGCCGGGCATGTAGGCAGCACCTTCCTACCCACCAATCAAGGCCTGGGCATGTAGGCAGCACCTTCCTACCCACCAATCAGGGCCTGGGCATGTAGGCAGCACCTTCCTAACGACCAATCAGGGCCTGGGCATGTAGGCAGCACCTGGCCCTGAGTGTTGCAATATTATGTGTAAAGTGTATAAAAAGGTGGGGAGGGAGACCCCTAGCAGACAGGGAGGGAGACCCCTAGCAGACAGAGCCTGCAGAGAGTTAGGCCTGGGACATGGTGCAGGGAGCGGCGCTGGACAGCGCTGCCGCTCATGCTCTCCTGCTCAAGCAGGAGATTTTTCCTGTCCCTGCATGAGCGTCAGCGAGCGCGCTTGTGTGCCGGGTGGGAGGCTTTCGGGAGGCGGATCGGGAGGTGGGGCTAGCGCGCCACGTCACGGCGCCGACGTCACGGACTGCCATTGGCTTGTGGCAGTCACGTGACCGGCCCTGCGCTTGCATGAGCAGCAAAATTTAAACTTGCCCGTCTCCTGCATTTCCACACGCCTCCAAACGCCTGCGGAAGCGTGCGAAAGCACCGTCTAAAGCCGCACTGATAGGGATGTTTCCTCTCAGCGTGCCTCAGCACAGTCTTTTTGACCATGTCCGAGGCCTTACAGAGGTGTTGCTGTGACGGAGAAACTGCAGTGTCCACTCCTGTGCTGGTCTCAGGCCTGAAGACCAGTCCTGTAGGCACTGGGCAAGAAGAGCGAACAGGGGGAATCTCTGCAAGTAGGTATGCAGGATATCCCGCAGTTGGGTAAGTGTGATGTTTGTGTGTTTTGTATAGTTGTGGATATACTTTTCCTATAAATTAATTGTATAAACTCTCGTGTTCTGTCTGGCGATATTGATCCCTGGTATTAGTCCTGGTCTCCCATGACAATCTTAAACTGATCTTAAATCAAGACGAACGTCACAAGACTGGATTACGGGCGCCACGGGATGCAGAATCGTTGGTTACAGCTGTGTGTGTGTAGCAATATGTTCGTTTCCACTCACTTGAATAGAAGTGACTACATGATTAACTGTGTGTTAACAGTCTTTCATCATATTAAGTAGGCACCTAAATAGAATAGAGGGAATAGGGAGTAATGAACACATTTTAAAAATGATTATATATTAAACTGTAGGTCAATCACTATTCCTTATGGTGGAATTATTCGTTTTGTTGTGGGATTACCATAATTAAAACTGCTAATTGCCTTGAGGTTGCTTTAAAATGGGAAGACTGGCATCCAAGTAATTAATGACCATGCCCAAGTATACCTGGGATATAACGAATGGCAATGTCATTGGTGACCTCCTTCCTGGCAAGTTATTATTAGTGACCGCCATTCCCAGACTCAACAAAGAAACACATTGAATGACTGTATGTACAGAACCAGTAGTTTCCAGGCTGCAATTATATATTGGGAAACCCCTCCAATCTCCCACAAACACCAGTTTTCTGCTTTAACTGCTAGACCTTGCTCCATACAACAAAAAGCAAGTTACCAATGCATGGTAACTCAATACTCAATACTCCTTAATACTTAAAACCTCATAAAAGCTGGAATCGCTTTTCATCATCAGCCCTTTACTGGTTCTCAAGTCTATGCAAAATGCTGCAGAAACCCCCCAAATTAACACAACGAGTTACGTGCATCTGGACAATCTAAGCTGTCATTTCCCACCTGCTTGTAAATTATGAAGAATTATCATTGATTGTTACTGTTAAAGCAACTTCAAAACAAAAACACAACTGAACATCAGTTTAACAGTTTAAGTAAACATCAGTGTGCCCCCTTTGTACTTTAAGGGAAACCCATACAGCCATCCCAATTTAACATGGACCTCGGTTCCTTGGCCAGACACAACTAGGAGGTGGCAAGTCATGTTAGCCTGTCGATGCCCGTAATTGGGCTACCACTGACAGGTGGGAGCATGCTATTTAACCCCCAGTAACATCAATAACAACAATGTCTATGTAACTGTTCAAAAGGAGGGATCTTACGTTACAAACAGTATTTTGGCACCAAAAATTAATTGCTCGTCAGTAATGGCAATGTAATCCCAACTCACAGGTCCTACACTACAGCAGGACTAGGGATCTTTACCTGGTCCAGTGACATGGAACATCACACGTTCTCTATTTCTCTCACTGCTATCTCCTCAATTTAAAGTCTGCTTTATACAGATCTCTTGGGGGAACGATGGAATGTCTCCAACAAACAGGAAAGGTAACAATCCTCAAAAAACATAAGCAAGAACCCAATGTTGTTTTTGTAAACTCGCCCAAAGAATATATCACTTATCATTTTACCAGATGTAATGTTGGATTGTGACTTTCTATTTAAACATGACCGCAAAATACAACAAATACAGTACTGTACTAAACTATAATCTATTACAGTACACTATACAATACAGTACACTTCCTTTTCGATGTGTATTCATTCCTTCCTAGGACCAAAATGAACAAATGGTGGTGACACACTTACGTTGTTAAATCTAGGTCATTTACAGTACATCTTTCTACAAAAATTAGACCAATACGGGCATTTTAAGGATCTGATTGTATAAAGTCAGA
Source organism: Ascaphus truei (assembly GCA_036426205.1). Classification (NCBI taxonomy): domain Eukaryota; kingdom Metazoa; phylum Chordata; class Amphibia; order Anura; family Ascaphidae; genus Ascaphus; species Ascaphus truei. The sequence continues at coordinate 2,038,691 of CM071570.1, forward strand.
CCGGGCAATGGCACCACGACTGGCAGGAAACACCCATCGGCACATACATGTGCTTGTAAACATGATGAGCTGCGACATGAGAGAAGTCTGACTTCCTCTGTCTACTACCCTTTGTCAGCTGACACTGTGAGGGGAAGGGGAGTTTGCACTGGCAAGGCCCCTCTCTCTTCTCCTTTATTTGTATTGGATCTAACAGGAACTGCGTGGGCTACAGATTGTTTATCAAGTGTATTCTTCCCCCCCGCCCGCCCCCCTGATTTAGAGCTGATAAGAAAACTAATTTCCAAAGAGACCAAATCCGGCAAATGTTTGCTAAGTATGATAAGAGACAAACATCGAGTATGCACTCACTAAATGTGAGGTTATAGATATAATGCAGAGAAAGATGTCACCTGGGTGTTCAGGTGCGCAGATCCTGCGCCTTTACCGCGAGGCACCAAACGTCAGTACATCAGTAAAGAAAATGGATCAGCGCTCAACAACACATCAAAAATAAATAATCATGTAACCAAAGCCAATTTGTATCTGGAGAGGCCAATTAATGTCGCAGCCGACCCGGAAGGGGCATATATACTAGGCGCGGGTGGTGCCGCGCGTGCCTGCCGCAGAGGCGATTTGTGGCCTAGGGGGAGATGCGACGGGGAGGCGTGGCTTTGACGTCACGGAGCTGGTTCGCCTGAGGGAAGGGTCACGGCCCAGAAACGTTGCACGTTGTCAGTATATGTATCCAAACTGTTAACATCCCCTGGGGCTCTGCTGGGTTATCGGATTGTTGTACACCCTGTGAGGGTCGCTCATTAAACAGCAGCAACGTGGCTGCTTGACACGTGGCTTTGGTTACATGATGCTTTATTTTTGTTCTTGATGTATTGTTGAGTGCTGATCCCTTTTCTTTGCTGATGCTCTAAGTATGATGACATTTAGTATAAAGCAGCATGCCCCATTCCTCTGGCTGCTAGGGAATTACACTTTTAGTTTTTGTGTGTTCATAGAGGGGGAAAAAACGAATGTGACGGTGGGATAACAAATAAAAAGCTGCAATGTCATCTAACAAGTGAGGCTGCTCCCAGAATCCAACACCCGAGGAAGGAAGACGTACGATTGCACCTGTAACCCTCAATTACCCATCAACTTGGTCCCTCTCACCTCATACTCTGCCTCATCGTCCGCTGGCTTGGAGGCATTCTTATCCACGGTATCGGCCACCACAGGCTCAGGGGTGGTGGCCACGATGGGTGACGCAGGGTCCGTGAGCTGCTGGGAGGCGGGGGGGCTCGTCTCCTCCTCCTTCTGAGGATCCATCGACAGTGACTCTTCCATGGCGTTTATGACAGCGACCAGCTGCTGCTTCTTCTCAGCCTGGAGGGGACACAAGAGAGTCACCTGCGTGAGCGAGAAGGTTCATATGAAAGAGAGGGCCGTGAGCTCTTCGAAGCCTTCATAGGCTAATATTAAATAGTGGTACTGATTTCAGATCACATACACAAATCATATAAGCGCGATGGTGATCCGATTCATTCAAGTGTATGAAGGTGAAGGCATTGTTAGCTGTGTATTACCCCACTTCTCGCCTTACACTTAGGGTAAGCCCAACACTAGGGAAAGACAGTCTTGTGAGGTGGGTTAGGCTGGGTCCCCGATGGTCACGCCTGTGCGTGCTGTGGCGTGCGCGCCGCACAGCCATCTATGGGGCAGGCGCCAGTGGCTGTGTGTGGGCGCGCAAAGTGCTGTGACGCTTACGCTGACAGATATGCCCCATCATGCCCCTCTGCGCTCTCCCTAGATCTCCCCCTACAGACCGCGGCTGTAGTCTCTGCACGCGCCGCCATGCCGCCAGGCGCGCGTGCAGCAGGGAGGACTGGGGCCTTAGCCTTGGACTAGGACAGGGGGTGCGGGGCCGGCTTGATGGCTGTGCCATTGGTGCCACTGCACCTAGCCCCACGCTTAAAAGGCCCCGCGATCTTCCCCACAACATTTAAACTGATTGCCGTGGAGAGCACTGGGCCTTTGTAAGCTCTGGTTTCAGCTGTTTGGAGGTTAGTGCCCCCCCCCCCCCCCCAAAGTTTAAGCTCGCCCCCCTCCCCCCCCACTTTCAACGTTAGCCGGTCTTTTTAATTTTGCTGGTTTTGGACAGATCCAATGTGGTCATTCTCCCTCCAAATAGAGGTAAATGAGAATTTTAATCTGGCAGTGCTAATGGTCATGCCTTGAGATGGCTGCAGGCTTGTAACGCTTTGGCCAAAGGGTTTAACTAAATGACCCTTTTTCAAGAAAATGTATAGGTATTTCACTGTGTATTTTTGTCACATTGGATGTAGCGTTGGGCTGCTCTGTCTTTTGTTGTATACATTTGGCCACGCTCAGTGGCACTCCTTTTTAAGGAATAGAAGAGCACAGTCGGAGATTGTCTTTCAATTCGCCATTTCATTTTCAGGAGACAAAGCAAAAGATACGTTTCAGGCCACAAACGGAGGTTCTGCTGATTGTGCTTTATCACAATTGTATGACATTCTATGGACAGTGTGCCTGTCAGCTCGGGGTGCAGTGCAGGGCTGCCTGTCAGCTCGGGGTGCAGTGCAGGGCTGCCTGTCAGCTCGGGGTGCAATGCAGGGCTGCCTGGCACACAAGGGGTAAAGCAGCAGGTTTACAACATGAAACATACCCAGTGTCTACAAATAAGAACAATCCCCGAGCAATCGCTGTGTCCCAGGACCAAGCAGTGTGACACTGTGTGAGTGCTCATTTGCATGTCATTACCCAGAATCCCCGGCTGCAGTGAAAGCATTGCATGCTGAGACAATGGGGAGAGGATTGGGGTTGTGACCTGCCTGAGACATGTGACCGTGCCCACACATGGGACTTGTATTTGCCGATAATGTTTACAAATTTAGAAAGCTATTACATAAAATAATAATATCGCTTGTGGGCAAATTCACAAGTCTCAGATAGGCCACAACCCCGCTTCCCCCATTATCTCCTAGCATATAGCGCTTCCACTGCAGCAAGGGATTCTGGGTAATGACATGCCAATGAGCACAGTGTCACCTTTTACTTCTTGTAAAAAAAACAGCCATGAAACCCTTCCTGCCAGACCAACACAAAGGGGTTACCTATGGCAAGGAAGGCGTCTCATGGCCGAGCGCTTCACTTCACTGCAGCTTTACCAGGCTGCTGCCCGCATTACATACCGGTCCTGGTCTGGAAACCAGCCTTGCAGCGGATCTGTGTCTCTTCATTGTGAAAGGAGTCACACCAGACTGCAACGGCAGTGACTTGTACCATAAAGAGGCCGCCCTCCCCTCCTTATAACTCATGAACTCCTCCTGACAGCCTCCCCTGCTAACGCCCCCCCCCCCCCACCTCTCTCCCCTCCCGACACACATTCTGCAGGACACAGATACAATGTCTCATTCCAATGCTGCAGCGGCCCCACTCACCTAATCAGCAGCACCTATTCTGAAACCAGTTTTAGTAGTTGAAACACATATCTCTGCTTTTATTTACCATGCAGACCCTGGATAGGGGGGGGGGGGGATTGACAAACTTCTTTGCTTCACCCCAATAATACAGTCATCAGATTTATCAACATTGCAGGAGGACGTGAGCGGCGGTTCCCCCTACTTTAATTTCTGTGCCTCGCTCCTAGACCAGGGGGTCTCCGGTGCTGAATTGCATTCATTTCAACTCTGGGGGGGGGACCCCCGTGTTCCTGAGATACGGTGTGTCGTCCCCCACCCTCCCCCCCGTCGCACAGAGTATTTAAACCTCCATGACCACAGCTCCATCGCGGGCGTTTGCTTTTTGTCCGCGGCGTGGGGGACAGTAAATCTGGCTACATCTGTATTGTGATTCATTGTGGGAAGACAAGTTTTGGTATTTGTAGGTTTTTGTGTCAGACGCAGGCAGCGGGTCTACGGCAGATTCATACCCCCCCCCCCCCGACGTCAGGTAGCTGCACTCCAGTTCATTCTGACGTGACCGTTTTCTTCCTGGTTGAGGGGGTTCTTCCTGGTTGAGGGGGTTATGTCTTTCATGTGTTTGGGGAGATCTCTTAGAACGGGCTCAGCTTGAGATAACCTCGCATGGCTGGAGGCAGGGATAACCCCACTTGGTGGTAGCTCTTGAGGTCTGGAGTTGGCCGCCCCTGATCTAGCTCTATGAAAATGGAAGACCACCTAGAAACTGATGGTAAAAAAAACCACTACATGGCCATCCCAGTCTTTCCTACTGCTAGTGCCCCCGGGGGCAGATACAGGAGATCTAAGAATAGATGAGACATTTTTATTTTACAAAGGAAAGGTATACAGTTAGATATAGGGTGGGTGTTAATCCGGGGAGACATCCGATAGCCGTTACTGCAGTGGAAGAAGGGATTTGTAGGATTCTGTTTCCACGAGAACCCAGTTTGAAATGTTTTTCTTGTATCTATCCCAAGCATCTTTTAATTCCTGGCTGGATGTGCCTCACCCGTTTCAGCTGGAAGGGTAATTACTGCATCTATTAATTGCAAAGAATGTACTGCACCATTAAATCAGCACACATCTGTCTCAGGACCCCTGCAATAATAACAAATAAAGAAACAAGAAGAAATGATGATCTAGCACTCCAAACTTCGTTGCGGTGGCATATTTGTGGACACATGGGGTCTCTCCAAGGATGCCAAGTCACCCCACGTCCCATTTGCGGGTCACAATTTACACGAGTGTGGCAAAAGAGTGAATCGTGTGATCACGGCCTCGGAGACCTGGAATATTCCCCCATTGGAATTGGAATTACTCGAGCAGTTTACTCGTTGTTATAGTGATCAATGGCGAGCGATGTTTACCGAGGGACCGTGCTTACGGCAAAACAAAGTGCGTAGTAACTATGGCCCACAATGCTGCTCATTAACCTCCTTCCTGCCAAATACTCCTTCCTTCCTTATACGCCTATAATATATAGTGTATTTAACTGTGCATGCAATGTCTTGTATATAATGTATACCCCTTTTAACTCATTGTAACCATGAATTTGTCATTATAACTCTGTGCCCAGGACATACGTGAAAACGAGAGGTAACTCTCAATGTATTACTTCCTGGTAAAACATTTTAGACTTAAATAAATAAATAAAGACCCCCGCCTGGCAATGAAGGGGGTAAGTGGGTGTCGGACCTGCTCACACTTAGAAATGTACCCATCTGGTTGAGAGAGCTGGGTGGAAATGATTGTTAACTGGCCACTGAGGGGGTGTTGCTGTTAACAGGATCCAAGGGTGTAGTCCCTATCAGCCTCAGTATGCTGACTGCTCTGGCCTCAGGCCTCCACGGCAGAGCTGAGCGATGAGTATGAGACACTCCCGGCAGGATGGCCGGGAGCAGCGCCTACTGCTGTAGATGTCACACATTTAGCTCCAGGAGTCAAGTGAGAGAAGGTTCTCAGTCTGATTCAAGGCTAGTTTGGTTGCATGTCCTTAATTGGCTCTTCCATGATGCTGGATACATCATGCCGAGTATGCCAGGAGGCGATCATAGGCCTATCACATGGGCCTGACTACATGCTACTGATGGGAGCTTGGTCTACCAGCTACTGAGGCTGCACATCGTCAGCTGCCGTTGTATTGGGGGAAAGGAGCAATTCCCTTGGGGAAATATGGGAGCTGGGGCGGATTCCCAAAGCAGGACTGCTCCAATCTAATACCAACACATACGTGAAAACGAGCGGTAACTCTCAATGTATTACTTCCTGGTAAAACATTTTATAAATAAATAATAACACATACTGATTGTTCCCAGCACTTCCGGGAGGACAAATATGGCTGTTGGCAAAATGTATTGCTGTAGATCCAGTTAATAAGAGCGGCACTGGTCAACAGTGGCAGACTTTTGGCATTGTAGAGGTTAAAACATCCCGTTCCCTTTGCTATGGAATACTTAACATAAAGAAACTTTGGATTGATACACAAATAAACTGGGACAAGCAAATACCGTCTTTTCTGTGCGAGTTTGCAGCCCAGGGAGTTTGATAAATAACCTGCATTTGGGGATATGAATTAGGACGTCTCCTCAGCTGCTGAAGTGCTTTACCTTGCACCCCACTGTTTTATTCTCAGCAGTTAGACACGAGGGCATTTATCAGGCACATTCTGGGGCAACAGCTCTGCACCATGTGTTTATAGAAATCCCATTAAAATCAACAGGATTTCTCCTTTGATACGTCTGTTGCAGTTCCTTTGGCCTCACAATTACACTACTTTTGCCTTGTTGGTTTGATGTGAGTTTTATCCAAAGCTGTGTATTCCAAGACTTTTATCAGCCGAGAGACTTTGATAAATAATCCCTTTCATGTGTTACATTTTGAGAACAGTTGTGGATGCCGGTGGCGGCTCGAGGCAGTAAGGTGAAGCGGGTCCTCACTCCCAATGTTTTGCTTGCTTTGGATTATTTGATGCAGCGCAATACATGATAATATGAGTAACATATGTCAAAGGGCACTGTAAAGAAGAAATAAGGAATACAGTGCACAGACGTGGCCTGAAGGAATACAGCGTACAGACGTGGCCTGAAGGAATACAGTGTACAGGCGTGGCCTGAAAGAATACAGTGCACAGACGTGGCCTGAAGGAATACAGTGCACAGACGTGGCCTGAAGGAATACAGTGTACAGACGTGGCCTGAAGGAATACAGTGTACAGGCGTGGCCTGAAGGAATACAGTGTACAGGCGTGGCCTGAAGGAATACAGTGTACAGACGTGGCCTGAAGGAATACAGTGCACAGACGTGGCCTGAAGGAATACAGTGCACAGACGTGGCCTGAAGGAATACAGTGCACAGACGTGGCCTGAAGGAATACAGTGTACAGATGTGGCCTGAAGGAATACAGTGTACAGGCGTGGCCTGAAGGAATACAGTGTACAGACGTGGCCTGAAGGAATACAGTCTACAGACGTGGCCTGAAGGAATACAGTGCACAGACGTGGCCTGAAGGAATACAGTGCACAGGCGTGGCCTGAAGGAATACAGTGTACAAACGTGGCCTGAAGGAATACAGTGCACAGACGTGGCCTGAAGGAATACAGTGCACAGATGTGGCCTGATTTCCACATGATCACAGTTTGCCAGGAAAGCAGGGCCGATGCAAGCGGTGTTTGCCGACAATAAAGCAGCCGCGTTCAAACACTGGTGGGAAAATGGGACGAGACATTTTCAACGGGAAAATCCCATAGCAAAAAAAAGGCTAGTCCTCTGTGTGTGCTGTGTGTGTGCTCTGTATGCTCTGTGTGTGCTCTGTGTGCTCTGTGTGTGCTGTGTGTGCGTGCTGTGTGTGCTCTGTATGCGCTCTGTGTGTTGTGTGCGCTCTGTGTGTGCTCTGTGTGTGCGCTGTGTGTTGTGTGCGCTCTGTGTGTGCTCTGTGTGATCGGTTCTTGCAGCAGTGCGGCTGTAAGAAAGCGACCCAGTGACGGGGAACTGTTGCATCTGTACGTATTCCTGCCGGGAATCAGAGCAGCCATCCTCCCCCCGCTCCAGGTATTCAGCCTCCCGGATTATCACAGGTGAGCGGATTCTGAGTAGGATGCAGAGCAATATTATTATTATACATACGGGTGTATCCGGGACCCTGCTGTGTGGGGGAGAATGGACGCTTGTCGCTCTGCGGTAGAAGCCCTGCACCTTAGGCGTAAATGATAGATCACCCGAAGCAGCTGTTCCAGTTGTTAACAGGGCAAAAATGTCTATTGATGTCTTCTGGGATATTAATCTGGCAGGGCCCCCTAGTCTCGCTCCTCCCACGTGGAGGATCTTGCTGCGTTGCCCAGACGTGAACGCCATCCTGCTGGCCTCGGTAACAGCACTTCCAGACCGCTCTGTATATTAACCCTGCAATATGGGGCCTGTTTGTGACGTGTGAATCCTATAAGAAAATACACCGCTCCTGTTTGCTCACTGTGTACCTGGTGTCCAGCCCCTAGCTGCCCCGCTACACACCCTCCTCATGGACAGGGTATAAGGATCATCTTCCCTACTCACAGTAAACCGTACACCTCTTATACTAACACCGAGGGTACGGTAACATGTGTAACCGTCTTAAGGGCCTGGCAGAGGGTCAGTGTATTATCACCACCCCGTTTCCTAATCCTTTCGGTTATCCTTCGGTCTTACAAATTCACAGTCACATATTGATTTCAAAATATTATTTACTGTTATTTACAATTCTAATGCAACCCCCCCCCCCCCCCCCCCCCCCCCAGATTGATGAAAGGACCCCTACTTCCAAGACGATTGTTTCCATTCGAGAAAGATGCAACGTCACGCCCCACAATGCCCTGCAGCTGTGGGTACAAAGCATTGTGGGAGGCGACTTCGGAAGCTCCTGCTGTGAGCAACATCTATATCCCTCACGCTACGCTGCCGTTTGTGGCCTTACCGAGTGCACAGTCCTCACCCGGGCTCAGGAACCCGCTATAGCAGGGGGCTCAACTCCAGTACTCAAGACCCCAACAGGTCAGGTTTTCAGGATATCCCTGCTTCAGCACAGGTGGCTCAATCAGGTCCCTGCTTCAGCACAGGTGGCACAATCAAAGACTCAGAGCTTCTGGTTTAGCCACCTGTGCTGAAGCAGGGACTGATTGAGCCACCTGTGCTAAATCAGGGATATCCTGACCAGTTGGGGGGAGGTGAGGGGGGGGGGTGTTTTAGCTTGAGGACTGGAGTTGAGCCCCCTATACTGCTGACCAACAGGTCAGGTTTTCAGGATATCCCTGCTTCAGCACAGCTGGCTCAATCAGAGGCTCAGTCGATTGAGCCAGCTGTGCTGAAGCTGGAATATCCTGAAAACCTGACCTGTTGGTGGGGCTTGAGGACTGGATATGAGCCCCCTGTACACACACTCCCCAATTTGCAGAGCTATGTAATGATGTCAGTATAGGGTGCTTGGCTGGACTGTGCCTAGAATATCCCTCTGCAGTAAACAGCTGCCCACATCTGCCCACATCTGCCCACCCCGCACTGGAGGTGGCAACAGCCGTGAGGAGCGGAGAATGTTGGACCGTTAATCCCACACTGTGGCAGCGGACAGGAGCACATGTAATCACAAGCAGCAGGCTTACTATCAGGTTCCATACGGACCCGGTTTCAGCTGCACACTGCATGCAGGGCATAAGGATCCCATGCGATACAGGCAGCGCTGACACTGCATGCAGGGCATCCCATGCGATACAGGCAGCGCTGACACTGCATGCAGGGCATAGAGACTTACAGGGAGACAAAGGGCCACATATACGAATCAGTGCTAAGCTTTAACGCATTGTGCTGACATTTAAACTTGCAGTTTCCCCCTTTAATATGCGCATCATTACAATCCACACACCGATAAGTAATTAGCCAAGTTGCTGATCGATCGGCGAAGATTCAGCTCGGGGGTTCACTAAATGGCTGTCAGTGCCGCAGAAGAGAACCAAAGATGCAAGTTCTGTGGGGAAGATCATGTGACCAGCCAGTCACTAGATACAATTGGGGTACTGTTAGAGAGGGCATGGCTCAAAAAGGGGTGTGCCAGAGCCTGTTGCAGAAGAGGAAGGGGATGTGACTTTGTAAATGGTTGCTATAGAAACAATGTTATTCACAGTGGTTTAAAAAAAAATGCTACAAGTATTTTCTCATAGTACAGAACTGATTTATTTAAAAAAACAAAAAAAACCACAGCCCCCCAGCCTCCCCCTCTCAGCCCCCCCGGGCCTCCCCCTTTCAGCCCCCCCGGGCCTCCCCCTCTCAGCCCCCAGGCCTCCCCCTCTTAGCCCCCCGGGCCTCCCCCTCGTCTCCCCACCTTCCCTCTCCCTCTTGTCGGCCCCCCCCCTCTCAGCCCCCCGGCCTCCCCCTCTTAGCCCCCCACCCTCCTCTCAGATCCCCGGCCTCCTCCTGTCACAGCCCCCCACCCTCCTCCTCTCAGATCCCCGGCTTCCTCCTGTCAGACCCCCGGCCCCCTCCTCTGAGACCCCCTCTCGTAGACAATTCTTTTTCTCCAAAGAAGAATTGAAGTTCAACTTGAAGGAAAGCAGTGGTGCGGCGGCGGCAGACGGCGGCGGCGGCCGGAGGACCATGGCGGCGGTAGGGAGCAGTGATGGAGCCCAACCCATCAAATACCGGAAGTTGTAACTGACTTCCGGGTCACATACAGCTGGTTCGGGCTCCATCACTGCCATGGCCCAGTGCAGCCGCCAGCCCCTCCTCCTGCCACTGCCGCCGCACCGCTCTACTCCATAAAGTTCAACTTCAACTTTCTTTGGGGGAAAAAGAATAATTGTGGCGTTTTTAGACATTTAAAAATTCCTCCTGGACAGCGATTTAAGGAGCAAAAATCCAGATATATCCGGGAAAATCCGGACATATCGTAACCCTAAATCATCGTTCCGCTTGGTTAACTGGACGCCAAGTCATAGCGGCTATCCCCAAAGGTGCTTAGCACTGTGATGTCCTCGCGTTCACCTGAAAAGCAGCGGGTTGCTAACTTTAACGCCCACCTGGCTGACGTATATGCAAATCCTATGCTAATTAACCTCACAGCGGAGATCCTCAGGCCGCTGTTCATGTTAGCACATGGGAAGAAAGCTACGATGTTTAGCACCTTCCTAAACCTGGCATTGTATCCAGACCTTGATTATCATTGTGTTATTTATGGGAAGAGCCTAAAAGCAATGTACTGTAATGCGTATAGAACTTAACCCTTTCATTACAAAAAGTTACGTGTCATATATATATATATATATATATATATATATATATATATATATATATATATATATATATATATATATATATATATACATTATGGATCATATAAATGTCTGAAACACAAACTATAATACAGTAGAGTCCCAGTTATATGACTTTTGTTAACCGACACTCCGCTTTATCCGTCAACCCCCCTTCTCGCTTACTGACGGCAGAAGAAGAGGCTGCAAACCACAGGAGCGGCACCGGAGGAAGACAGCTGGCGGCCGGAGAAGAGGACCATGTCAGCAGAGGAATGGAGTTCAGATAGCGGGCGGCAGCAGGCAGGAGAAGACCATGAGACCCTCTGTTCACATAGGAGAACGGCCGGGGAGGAGCGCGCTGTAACACCAGAAGTCAGACAACGGTCAAGTTCCGGTGTTACAGAGCGCTCCTCCCCGGCCGTTCTCCTATGCCGCTCTGCTCCACAGGGTCTGATGGTCTTCTCCTGCCTGCTGCCGCCACCGCCCGCTGTCTTAACTCCATTCCTCCGCTGACATGGTCCTCTTCTCCGGCCGCCAGCTGTCTTCCTCCAGTTCCGATCCTGTGATTTGCAGTCATCCTCTTCTGCCGCCGTTAAGGGAGAAGGGGGGGAGGGGGGGGAGATAATACTTTCCGTATTATCCGTCATTTTCGGTTATCCGCCACGGTATCGGCCCCGTTTGGGTCGGATAACCGAAATTCTACTGCATGTGTTTTAGTGATTAAAGTAATCTGTTTGTGTGATCTAATACTATATATACTGTAATCATGACTGCATTACATATGGGTGCACAATAATGTGGATCCATACATATATCTCTACAATAATAATTCAATAACTTTTAATAATGTACAAAGAAATTAAATGAAGGGCACTATAAATAATGAAAAAATTTAAAAATAATACAATTATCCAAATTAAAGCAATAATTGCATTCGCTTCAGGAACCGCACGAGTAATGCGTTGGTTAACGCGTGTCAAAGTTCTGCCAATGCGCGTGCGCAGTGTATGTGTTAAACGCGTCTCTGCTCCGTTACAAGCACGGCGATTTTTTATTAACGGACGTCATTTTTGCATCTCATTCACTTTGAGGATCCCCGTTAATATGAAGACAAACAACGCCCACTCCCAATTTCTGAAACGCTCATCATTGGCGCAAAAGTCACGGCCTTCTGTGGGCCTACGCCCTAGTGCCGAGGTGAGCAACGGCAGTCCTCAAGGGCCAGCAACAGATCGGGTTTTCAGGATATCCCTGCTTCAGCACAGGGGGCTCAATCAGATTGGCGTTGCCCACCTCTGCATTAGTGCCTTAGCACTGCTTTAGCAAATCTAGGCCCCCATTATATTTGGCTGTAAAATGTATCAGGTTTCTACTTTCTCCCTGGAGAAAGTGCCCTCAAGCTTGCCCCTGGGAGGTTACCACAGACCCCTCCTTTTCCTCCTTACAGCAGCTGTATACCCGCTCTAGCCTCCGTAATGTGCCCACTGTAAGCAGGACCACTCCCCCGCAGCTAGGAGTGGGGCCTGGTCACCTTGCAGAACAGCCGCGTGCAGATGTGTGTGTGGGACGTGACCCTTTCCCACACTCTCCGTCTGGCGCTGCGAGTCATGCGAGGCTGTCTTCTCAGACGCGGCACGAGGCCTTCTGCCTGTGTTATAACTGAAGCCACGCCAGAGACTGACACACGCGTGACAACACATTATAAGTGCATTAAAAACAGGAGAACAGAGAAGTAGCGGCTCAGTGACTGAGAACAACGACACGGAGTGTGAAGCAGGGGAACCTGGTTCCATCCCCGGTGTCGGCTCCTTGTGACCTTGGGCAAGTCACGTTATCTCCCTGTGCCTCAGGCACCAAAACATAGATTGTAAGCTCTATGGGACTGTGTCTATAACTTTCCTATGTGCTGCGTACCGCACGCTATACTGTAACTGTGACGCGCTTTAAATCAAGTTGGGAGAAAATAACATTATTTCATGTAGCTCTTATTTCTATTATTATTAAAAAGGTTAATAAAAATACAGTAAAAAAATTATGAAAAGTTCAATGCATTGTGCTGTTATTATCATGGTAGTCTGCATACACTTATGCAATATTGGAGCGAGATGAGGGAAAGTGTAATGTTAGTCAGTGTCTTTGCCCCACATGCGCCAGCTCACGATCTGAGGAGTGTCAGTGGGAGAAGTTACAGGATACACACATTATAATGGTATATATCAAACTGTGCCATGTTTACAAATCTGCACCAGACGTAGGAAACTGGAGAGCTGAACCTGGTATGTGATATGGGATATATAACTGGAGAGCTGAGCCTGGTATGTGATTGGGTATAATAACTGGGAGCTGAGCCTGGTATGTGATATGGTGTAATATACCTGAGAGCTGAGCCTGGTATGTGATATGGGGTATATAACTGGAGAGCTAAGCCTGGTATGGATATGGGGGTAATAACTGAGAGCTGAGCCTGGTATGTGATATGGGGTATATACTGGAGAGCTGAGCCTGGTATGTGATATGGGGTATATAATGGAGAGCTGACCTGGTATGTGATATGGGGTTATAACTGGAGAGCTGAGCCTGGTATGTGATATGGGATTGGATATATAACTGGAGAGCTGAACCTGGTATGATATGGGATATATACTGGAGAGCTGAGCCTGGTATGGATATGGATATGGATATATAACTGGAGAGCTGAACCTGGGTATGTGTATATGGGATATATAACTGGAGAGCTGAGCCTGGTATGTGATAGGGGGTATATAACTGGAGAGCTGAGAGCCTGGTATGTGGATATGACTGTATATACTGGAGAGGTAAGCTCGTTACATACAGCCCAAACCCGTATAAGCGCGATCCGCTAACACGCCGATCGCTTATAACGCGGTCTGAGATGGTTCCGATTCACACACAACGCACGCACGCACGCACACCACACACCACACACACAATTTTACCATGCAGGAATCAAAACCCATGACCCTTCACACACTGGGAGCGATTCTTTCCTGTAAGCTGCACCCGTAGGATTGTGTGATGTCATTGACTCTATGACAAACTTAACTTGTACTGCACGTGCTGAAAGGCAGTGCTGAAGGCAGTACTGTGTAATAGAAGTTAGTTTGTTCATAAGTCAATGACTTCCCACCAATCCAATGGTTCACCCTCATACACTAGTAGCAAATCTGTAGCTGCTACACCATAGGATTGGGTGTGATGTAATTGACTCTATGAACAAACTTAACTTCTACTGCCAGTACTGAAGGCAGTACCGTTGAGATGTGCGGCGCGCACGTGGATGCAGCTGACAAAGCAGGGAGAGAGCTGCAGAGAGGTGAGAGCTGCAGATAGGAGAGAGAAGATACAGAAATGTAGTAGGTGAAGAGAAATGAATGATAGC